>JADLZK010011650.1:0-226593 GCA_015847255.1 Hyparrhenia diplandra
TGTTAAGTTTATTTCGGGCATGACAACAAATAAAGAGAGTTGGGTTACAAAAATTGCAACTAGGGAGGTTAGAGTGCACAAATCAGCTTTGTTTTTTTTAGTTTACTTTCCTGCACATTGAAGTGGTCTTGTCTGACCCAGTAGGGGAAAATATACTAAACTTAACTTGCATTGCTTGTTCAGCTAATCCTAATGTCATCACCAACTGAGAAATCCCGACAGGGACGAATCCTAGAATAATTGTTCCTCGTCATCATCAGTCATAAAGAAACCAACTATTGTTAGCCTGGTGTACCAGTGGGCTATCATCAATCAATCAAACTATTTAATCATTAGTGGTTCAGAGCACCATTGACATGATATATGCACTCATGCTTACAGTGAGGTACACGTATAATTTTGACTTTTGATCAGGGGACGTCATTCGTTGCTCTTAGTCATAAATGTCACCACCGCAGTTCATCATAATGCCATGGAATAAGCAACCTCGCATTGGCAGCATACTCAGAAATTTTCGTGCTCACTTCATGCAGACTAGTTACAACTTACAAAGGAAAAGCTGTCTTCGTTCAGCTGCTCGTTAGTCCGCATCTTCTGCAGAGGTTCAGCGGTGTTTGCAGCACTGCCTATTAGCCCGCATCTTCTGCACAGCATATTTCCCACTCATAAGACAGCATTTTGCTCCTCCACTGCTGCATCCTTTCACCGTGCTCTTCCCAAGGTATTTTCTCATCTATTGAAAAAGCTCGTGGCCTCTAATTAGTCAACGAGGTGATCTGATTTTGCGGTTTTGGTTCTCATACCATTGCCGGTGATGCAGAGACAGCAGAAGCTTGATGCTCAATAGTACTCCGGCCCGGTTCTGAAGAACTATTGATTGAAGAGATTCTAGTGGGAGCAGAACAATTTACATATCAACAAACTGATTTCCGTAAGTAGCAGTCCGATCAGAGTCTTCCGGTTGTCCAGTGTTGACCTAACGCTTTCCAGATCTAATTGATCTGGAATTTCTGAGTCAGTGGTAAGTCTTCTTGTAGATTACCTGAGCTGTTCTAGTTATGGCTGTCACTGAACATGCTATACTGGTCAAGTTGCCTGCACTTTTTGCAGGAGTTGCCGTGGGATCTGTTGGTTTTCGTTTCTCCTGGTGATCGAGTGATTGTCTTATATAATTTATTCTATAAATTGGTGTCTAGTCCTCATTCCTGTATTGATCTGAACGAACTGCTTCTGCAAGATGATTGCTACTGGTTCTTATTGTTCCACTCATTTCCTTCATGGGAGAAGGTTCCTAGTCGTGCTTCAGATTTGCATGTACTGACAGGTGGCAAAAGATTCAAGCTCTGGGTACCAATTTCTGTTGGACAAGTGAATCTCACATTTCTGGTTCAGATTACCACTGGTTACTATTCTTACAATCTGAATATCCATTTCTATTCGACGAGTCAATCTCACATTTCTAGTTCAGATTACTACGGGTTCCGATTGTTGCACCCTGCATACCCACTTCTGTTGGTGTCACACTCATTCACATCCAACAGATCCTGCTAGGAGCGCAAAAAAGGAAATCTCATTAGCACATACTGAACAGTACTCAGGTACTTAACCGCTTAAATACAGTGATAAGATCTCTTCTTTTAACAAGCAGGCGGCCTGCCCTTTAAGTCTCTCTCTTATTTGCAGGTTTAACTATCTGTGTTATATGTGGTGCCCTGTGGATGACTAGATGATAACTCCTTCTATCCACTTAATCATTGGCTTTCCATAAGACTTTCTGTTTATCTGCAATTCTGCATAGCATACGTGTAGTGCGCTGGATGGGTTGACACTCCAAGCGAACTGTTTATGCCAAGAGGATTACTCTGTTTATGCACTGGAGTTGGAAGATATGTTTCTAAGGTAAGGCATCCAGTATGTGTTTCTAATCTGACAATTACCGTGCTGTAATAGATCAGTCATTAATGGAAGTATTACTATAGGCCAGATCAGCAAATAATGGAAGTATTACTATAGGTTTTCTGTTTCCAAGCAGTTTTCCAAATTAATAACATCCAATCTAGTCCACCTTAGCTTACAACACTTGAAAGCGAAAAATAAAAAAGGACAAGATGCTATCACATGAGGTGTATACCCCAATACTTTACCTTACTACTCATTTTGTCAACCATCACTGCCATGTGCATACTGTACGTACTAATTGTTTCTATTCTATGATTTCCTGATGGTTAACAAAAGATTTTTATATTCCTATATACCTCAAGGTGCTCGAAAATTCTGGATGTCAACTTAACTGTACTTATATAAAACCTATCTGCAAGTATCTTAGATTTAGGGAATCTTATCCCATTTGAAGACCATGTTAACACATTTACAGAGGAGACCATACTAGTTTTAGGACAATAATTGAGATGGAGTTGCCCAGTTAACTCTGCTGTGTCCTCTCAACTGGAGGTTGGTTTGCTCTCGACTCAGGTGGTACCAATAAGTGGAGTGTTGAAGGGAGGATACTGCTCTGTATTTTCACTTCAGCTAGCGCTTCACTTTCTGCATCCTTCCAATTGACGGTATGCTGATTTACTTGGGTGAGTTCAATGGTTTCAGATTTGCACATCTTTCTTCTCTAATTTCTTGACTTATTTACACCATTTCTTGTCGACCTAGCTGGTTGAAGAAATCCTGTTTGGCGTGGAAATTCATTTTAACACCTTCAACAGCACTCTGGTCAGTGTGCCGGCTCTTTCGTTTTCAAGGTATGTTGTATGTTGTTCCCTATGAAAAGCTTCATTGCCTCCATTTAATAATAAGATGTTCTTATATCCTCCTTTCTGTTGTCAAAGCAGTTGCCTGGTAATCCACAGAGAAACAGAGAGAGCAGAAGCCATGATTCTGGACAGTGTAACCATTTCTGTAGGACAACTGAGTGAAGAGATCCACTTGTGAGCAATACAATTTGAAATTAGTGGTAATTGTTCCTGTTAATTAATTACATGCTAAGCTGTTCTTATCATAACTGTCGATCAACAAAGCAACAATTTATCCTGGTAAGCAGTTCTGACTTGTCCCCACTGTTTACAGGAGTTGCCGTGTGACCTGCTGGTGATCAAGTGATATTATTTAAGATCTGTTGGGTTCTGTTCTCTTCTGGTGATCGAGTGATAGTCGTCAGTTGTCTAGTTTGAATACTGGTCTCTCTGGGCGCCGGTGTTTAAGATCTTCAAATTCAGCGGGTTGTGATCCGAAGAAACTTCTTTTTCCAAACAGGCCAGATTTGCTGTACAAAATATTAGCTAAGAATATTCAGGTATGCATCTTTTCTACTTCTAACATATCAGATTCACTAATGGTGATTATTCTTGTCGCCTGTAAAACCATGAGTTATATCTATTGATTCAACCAACCTTGCGTTCTCTCTACTTTTTGCAGGAGGTCCCAAAGTGCTATAGATTGAGGGTCCTCAGTTAAATATTCTCTACATATGTTCTTTGCCAAGCTGCTTGGCCTTCCTCAGTGAAGATCTTACAATAAAGATGGGTTGATCATCACAGCAAAATCCTATTGGAGGATAAAAGTTTGTAAGGTAAGAGACCCAAGCACGCTTCTCGGTATTGTTTGGTTGCTCCCATGATGTTCTTACTTCTCCAAGAAATGTTTCCTCTTTGTGAACTGTTGGTGCTTATATCCATGATGTTAGGTCCAAATTTTGATAAAAATGCCTTTTAAGCTTTTTTTTTCTGTAAGGAAAAAGAGAGTATAAGATACAGTTTGTAACGTAATAGCTGCAATGGTGCTTCTTTTTTTCGAACGCAGGATTATGCTCGTATTTCATTAAGAGAAGTGTGAAAAGTTTTACATGACCTAGTAGGTTCCCAACGCGAGATGCCTAGGTCACCTTCTTGGTACCTCGTGGGGGCAAAGGTGGTCCAGGCCGACCGCGAGAGGAGTGAGTGCCACACACGGCGGTGTAGATGCAGGAGGTCGAGTAGGTGGTCGAGGGTTTCATCGATCCCCGTCGCACAGGATGCAAGTGGCGCTCGGCTATAAACTGTGATGTTGTCGGCGATCCGCTTACGAGGCGTTCTTCCATGGTCGGACGTCATTGGCAGGAGTGGCGGAGGTATGGGGAGCCTCGGCACCGCCCAATGTGAAGTTCTTCGCTTGGCCATGCTCTCATCCATGACTGCCACTGTTTGTGGACCGCCAATGTCCAGCACCCATTGAAGGTCCGGCAGTGTTTCACTCACGGTGCGGCCGCGTGTCATCCTCTTCACCGGAGCGAGGGGTTGGGTGCAAAAGTGCAAGTGCGCAGCCCGTAGCCGCCTATCGGCCCGTAAGAGGGCGCGGTGACCATCCCCCAACTACACCGTGATCGAAGCTTCCGAAACATACGGTCGACGGAGCACTCCACACTAGAAGGAAGCTTTGCCCAGGGCACGTCCAGCTCGGCCGTGCGCTGCCACTCCCAACGCAGGCATAGTGCGAAGCCCTGGAACCGTAGGTCCGGCAGGCCTAAGCCTCCGAGATCCCTCGGAGAGCAGACATTGGGCCATATGACCATGCACTTGCCATTGCCTGTGGACTATGAGCTTGCCCACGGGAAGGTGCGCCTCCGCTTGTCGATCTCCTCAATAGCCCAGCGGAGAGGGCCCAACTGATGGAAAGGTTAACTAGAATCGTAGAGAGGGTAGTCTGTGCCAGTGTCTTACTACCAACCTTGGTCAATAGGTTCCCTTTCAAGTCGGGATCCATGCTACCACTTTGTCGACAATGCTTATTTTGCCGTCAGCCGCAGCCTAGCTTCTTGAGTGACAAAGAAGGTGCCCGGCGTAGGGGATTGGGAAGTCTTGGACGGTGTCATGGGAACACCTCGTGGACGCTAACCGCTACCTCCTCGAGCACCGGTCGAGAGGTGATGATGCACTTGTCAATGTTAGTCGCAAGGCCGGATGTCTCGGCGAAGAGCTCGAGGAGATTCCCCGATGCACGCGAAGTCCGTGGTCGTGGGCAATAAGAAGATCACCAGGTCATCGGCACATATGAAGGTCCTACACTTGACGACGTGGTCATGAAGCGGCCTCGGCATCCCCGGCTCATGCGCTCTGGGATGCCTGCGGGATGAGAGAGTTGAGGACCTCCATGATGATGATGAACAGAAACGGGGAGAGTGAGTCTACCTGTCGCAGCCCCCATGCGTGGCGGATCGTCGCCCTACCGGCCGTTGGCGACCACCCTAGTACCAGCCGTAGATAGCATGCCCAAGACCCAGTCACACCACCTTTGGGGGAACCCAATGTGCATCAGGACCTCTAGGAGGAAGGGGCACGCCACCGTGTTGAATGCGTTGGCAAGGTCTAACTTGAGCAGGATCATGGGCACCTTCCGTGCGTGTAGCTAACGACAAGCGAGCTGGACCGTCGCGCGGAAGTTCTCATGTATCCTTCGTCCCCTCGTATGGAGGCAGCATTGGTTGAACTACACAATCTCCGCGAAGCTGGGGGCGCTTAGTCGTAGTGCAAGGCCCTTGGCGAACAACTTCCACACCGAGTGGATCAGGCTGATGGGGCGGTAGTCTTTCAAACCTCCCGGCTCATCGGTCTTGGGTAGGAGCACCATGGATTCCTCGTTGAGCTAGTGGAAGCTCCCGAATTCTAGCTCCCAAAGGGCCTGGAAGACTCGTAGGATATCCTGGCTGACGATTGGCTAGGCCTCCCAAAGAAGGTGGATGTGAACCCGTTAGGGCCCGGCGCACATTCAACTGGCAAATCGCTCACAAACCGACGCAACTCATCCTCCGAGAACACGGCCACTAGCTCCAAGAGGTCAAATCGGGGTAGGTCAAGCCTTGCCAAGTTGATGCGGTGTAGTCGGCATGCCCAGCAGGCCATTGTAGTAGGAGAAGACAACATTGGCCTTGGCCTCTTCCTCGGTGAAGGTCTACCCGTCGTTGGTGATGGCGAGGAGTAGTTCTTCTTCCTTCGGTGGCACACTTGGAAGTGAAAGAACATGGTACACGCATCGTTCTCACAGAGGTATCTGGTGCGAGCCCTCTATCTTGCCATTGTCCGCTCCATGGAGGCTAGGCAAACGGATGTGGCCTTGAGCTCCCTGAAAAGGTCCAGCTCCCCCGGTGACAGCTGTCGTAACTCCTAGGCAACATCAAAGCCATAAATGATGACCTGTGCGACAGCTAGCTGGAAGCAGATATCTCCAACGAAGCCATCCCTCCCACTCTGCAACGCCTTTGCCACCACCCTAAGCTTGAGGTCTACGGCTCGGCAGGCGTCAAAGTCAAACAAGGTGGCCCCAAGCCTCCGCCACCACCTCTTGGAAGTCGTCCTTGTTGATGAGAAACTCGTCAAAGCAGAACCGCGGCCGTGCCCACGGCTCGCAGTCAAGTACCACCAGCAGTGGTGCATGATTAGAGCAGTCGAAGGGGAGGCACTGAAGTTGATGGGAGGGGAACATGGACACCCACTCCACGTTGACAAATGCCCTGTACAGCTGCTCTAGAGTGGGTCGGGCATGGCCGTTGGACCAAGTGAAGTTCCTACCAGAGAGGTGGATCTCCTGTAAGAATAGATCATCAAGCTCAGCACGAAAACGTGTCATCAGGGTGCAGTGCAGTGTAGTCTTCCCCTCTTCTTGTCGGCGGCCTAGAAGATGAGATTGAAATCTCCAACGATGATCCATGGCGTGGCACAGGATGCGCCCGACATCCCGTAGCTCCTGCTGGAAGGCCTCTTTCTCTGCGCTCACAGTCGCCCCATGGACGTTCGTGAGCCACCAAGGGTCGCCGCCTTTGGTTGCGGCCTTGAGCTTAACGGTGACACAGAAGCGGCGTACACAAGACGACACGACAGTCCACACATCGCGATGCTAGGAGGTGGAAGCTCCACCCGTGGCGCCCACAGAAGGCAAGGCAACATAGTCGAAATCAGCACCCACTACATCATTGTTGAAAGTTACATCCGAAGTTTTGGATCTTCGTCTCTTGCAGACAAACGATCGATGCGGCGTTGTTGCGATAAATCGACCTCACGGCGTTGCGACGCGCAAGGCTGTTGAGCCCTCACACATTCCACACTAGCACATGGTTGCTACTGATATCGGAAACAATTTTTGCGATGTGTGAATGTGGATCTTCACTGCCTCCCTCGGGCCGTCTGGCGCGCCGAGGGCGGTTGATGGGGAAGAGCTTTGGCACCACCTCCCGCTTGTGGTTCAGGATAGAGTCGCTGAAGTGACTGTAGAATCTTGTGGAGACCGCGTCATCAGGGGTGGACGAAGAGGCCCCCTCAGGCCGGCCCTCCCATCTATTGAGTAGAAACACATCGCGCCCTCCTCTCAGGATTTGGGTCCCTGAAGACTGATTTTGCTGCAAGGCCGGTGCTGCATCGTGGGATCCAGTCCGTGTCCGGCACCTTGGAGATGCGTAGGTGTGGGGGCGAATCAATGAGCAGCTGCTGTGACCACAACCTGTGAGCGAGTGTCGGAGCCGGTGGGGGCTGTTGGGGTGCCTGCACGCTCATTGAAGGAGTCGCTGGGTCGCGAGACATGCTGTGCAGCGCCCCCACCTGCGGCTGTGGCGAAGCTGCACGTGGCTGTGGTCCCTCCTCCATGTTCCCACTGTCGATCAAAGCCGCCCACCAGTCGAGGGGACGGGCTGGTCATCCAGGTGCGGGGAGCAATGGTCCTTCTTGATATTGTTTGGTTGCTTCCATGATGTTCTTTTTTTTTCAAAGAAAAGTTTAGTTCTTATTGCGGTTGGTACTTATATCGATGATGCTACTAGGTCAATTTATGATACAACAACTTTCATGCTATTTGTTTTTTGCTATAAGGAAAGAGATAAAACCTTGCTTTTTAAGAAAAAAACAATAAGCTTTTATATGTTCAATTTAGTGAATGTTATCCCATTTCGAGACCAAGTTAACACATTTTCTCATTCGATTTGCCAGTCTACAACTCTTTTCGTGCATCTCCCAAAATATTGGTCTGATGGCAACCATACTTGAATCTTTCGTTGGATCATGTGCTAAGAAGTTGCAAGATATTGTTAAAGAGGAGGCCATACTAATTTTAGGCGTAAAAGAAGAGCTCATAGAACTGCAGAGAAGAATGGAGCAAATACAATGCTTTCTTAATGACGCAGAGCAAAGAAGTATAAAAGAATCAGCTGTTAACAATTGGCTTGGTCAACTAAGAGATGTTATGTATGACGCTGATGATATCATTGACTTGGCCAAATCCAAAGGAAGCAAGTTGTTGCCAGTTTCAGGCAGTTCAAAAACATGCAGTGGCCTCTCCCCTTTCCTCTTGCTTTTCTAATATCCAGACACGTCATGAGATTGCTGTTAAGATTAAAAACTTAAACAGAAGAATTGATATCATTTCAAAGGATAAAGTATTTACTTCACTCACGAGTATACAACCAACTGTAACAGTATCAGTAGCAAAACAGAGAGTAAGTTCTAGCCTGGTTGAGCCGAATCTTGTTGGTAAAGAGATCACACATGATTGCAAAAATATAGTAGATTTGATTCTTAAGCATAAGGAAAAAAGTTCTTACAAGCTTGCCATCGTAGGAACAGGAGGAGTTGGTAAGACAACACTAGCACAAAAAATATACAATGACCAAAAACTAAAAGGGAGCTTCAACAAACAAGCATGGGTTTGTGTTTCCAAAGATTTCTCTGAAGTAGAAATTTTAAAGGAGATTCTTCGCAAAATTGAAGTACAATACATGCACGATGAATCAATCGATGAACTTCAAAGTAAGCTGGAATCATCCATTAGAGATAAGACTTTCTTTCTTGTGTTGGATGATGTGTGGCAGTCAGATATTTGGGCAAATCTGCTAAGTATCCCACTGCAAGCTGCAGCCACAAGGATAATTCTTTTGACAACTCGATCTGACACCATTGCTATAGAAACTGGAGCAGACCATACACATCGAGTTGATTTATTGTCAATGGATGTTGGATGGGAGTTACTCTGGAGGAGCATGGGCATTAAAGATGAAAAGGAAGTGCAAAATGTGCAAGATTTAGGGATTGATATTGTTCGTAGATGTGGTGGTCTTCCTCTTGCAATTAAGGTAATTGCTAGAGTGTTAGCAAGCAAAGATCCAACTGAGAATGAGTGGAAGAGGATTTTAGGAAAAGATGCTTGGTCCGTGACTAAACTTCATAGTGAGATAACAAGTGCTCTATATCTAAGTTATGAGGATCTGCCACACCATTTGAAGCAGTGCTTTATCTATTGTGCTTTGTGGCCTGAAGATTCAGTTATTTACCGTGATGATATTGTGAGGATGTGGGTCGCTGAAGGCTTTGTGGATGTGCAAGATGACCGACTACTTGAAGATATAGCAGTAGAATATTACTCTGAGTTGATTTATCGAAATCTCCTCCAACCTGATTATTTATTTACTAATTTGAGTCAATGCAGAATGCATGATCTATTAAGGCAGCTTGCTTGTCATTTATCTAGAGAAGAATGTTTTGTTGGTGACCTACAATCAACAGGGGTTAATGTTATGAGTAAATTCCGACGTATTTCAATTGTCACTCAGAAGGATATGGTGGTCTTACCTAGACTGGATAAGGGGAAATACAAAGTAAGAACCTGGAGAACTGACTATACCAAGTTTTTGAGAGTGGATGATGCAATATTTGAAACATTTCCATACATCCGAGTTTTGGATTTGACGAATTCACAGATACAAAATGTTCCATCTTGCATTGGACGTTTGGTCCATCTACGATTACTAGACCTGGATGGGACTGACATATCTTCTCTCCCAGAGTCCATCTGTTATCTGATAAACCTTCAAATATTGAATTTGCAGAGGTGTAATTCGTTGCATAGTCTTCCTTCAGGAATAACTCAGCTATGCAACTTAAGGCGACTTGGCCTATATGACACCAATAAATGAGGTTCCCCAAGGTGTTGGCAGACTAACTTTTCTCAATGATTTGCAAGGGTTTCCAGTTCATGGTGGCTCTTATAACAATTCAAGAATTCAAGATGGATGGAATCTAGAAGAATTGGATCCCCTTTGGCAGTTGAGGAGGCTGAATATGGTCAACCTAGAAAGAGCAGTTCCTCCTAGTAATGATTCATTGCTAACAAACAAAACACACCTCAAAGAATTAATTCTCTGTTGCACTGATCCAACAGATGAGCCATACTCTGAAGATGTTGTAATCAATACTGAGAAAACCTTTGATTTGCTAATCCCTGCACACAACCTGGAGGATCTCAATTTTATAGATTTCTTTGGTCGGAGGTTTCCCACCTGGCTAGATACTGCTACCCATTTGCCTTCACTAACATATTTGAACCTCAGAAGATGCAAATCATGTGTGCATCTTCCACCAATAGGTCAGTTCCCCAACTTGAAATATCTGAGAATCGATGGTGCCACTGCAGTCACCAGGATTGGACCTAAATTTGTTGGCTCTGGGGTGAGTAATCTCAGATCTACAGAGGCAGTAGCTTTCCCCAAGCTTGAAACATTGGTCATCTATGATATGCCCAACTGGGAGGAGTGGTCCTTTGTTGCTGAAGAAGAACAAGGAAGAACAGTAAGTACGGGAGGAGCAGAGGATGAGGCTGATGCAAATCAAAAGGGTGACGCCCCACCTCCAAGGATGCAGCTGCTGCCACAACTTAAGAAGTTGCAACTTGTCCGCTGCCCTAAGCTGAGAGCCCTCCCACTACAGCTTGGACAGCAGGCCACCAGCTTGAAGGAGCTCCATTTAAGATATGTGCACAGCCTTAAGGTGGTGGAGAACATGCGTCACCTCTCAGAGTACCTTTTGATCGCAGATTGTGAAGGCCTAGAGAGGGTTTCAAATCTCCCCCAAGCGAGAGAGCTACGTGTGCTGCTGTGTCCTAATTTAAGGTGTGTTGAGGGGCTGGACAACTTGCGCCAGGTGCTTCAGACAGAGGATATGCAAGGTGCCTCCTCATCACATTGGATGCCTGGACTCCAAGAGCGACACCGAGAGCTCCATGGAGAGGACATTGATGTGTACACCGGGTTATGGTGAACACGTTTTGAGGTTCCCTGTCTAATGGCTATGAAGATGTAAGGTATGACCATTGGCTAGATTTTTTTAAGTTGTTGTCATGTTTATCTGCTTTGCTTTTAATTACGCGTGCCCTGTTTCTTTTCTCTTTCAGGCGTTGAGGATGAAGTGACTATAACCTTATGTCATTAATATTGTGGTGTAGATGTACACATAGACGTGCTGGGACCAAGCTGGGGAGGACAGGGCAGGCAGGTAGCCAAACTAAATCCTGGAAGTGGCAAGCTGATGCAGACTGTTGAGCTCTGTTTCTCAAAGAAGGAGAAGAGCCCACAAATGGAGCGATGGACGTCTGGGTTAGGCTAGCCGATCCCAAGCCTATAACGACAGACGTGTTTGTCATACCAAAGGTAATGCATGGAGTCGTAGAATCTTGTGCTGTTCTTGTAGGAGGAGAAGGTGCCTGGCTGATGAAGAGCCAAGATAACCAGTGTTATGCTACTCGTTTATTTCAGTTTTTGTGAACTTGGCCTCGTGCCACGTCTGTTGTTTGGAGTTCTAGCATGTATGCACATTTTGCTATTATTATGTTTAAAGTGTTCTCGTGAATTCTGAGCACAACCCTTTTTACATCATATAAGACTGCGTTGATGTTTCTGTGCTGTATTTTTCACATTCGTCGTAGTTGCACCTGTGAAGGCAAACAGAAAAAAAAAGAGCACAGTGCACATTCTGTTTTAAGGATTTCGCAAGCGCTGCTCTGTTTTCCAGTTGAAACTCAAGTACAACGAGGGCCAAATAAAATTCAGGATTGGAATGCTCCCTCCCGTGACAGTAAAAAATTTAAGAAATCTGCTTTGCCTGAAAGGGTGAGGTCGATAAGGCGGAGCAGACCAACAGATGGCTGATAAAGTGTTGCAACCGATTGCTCGGTAAGCTTACAGGGATTTGAAATTCAAGTACAAGAAGCAAGACACAGATGGAGATGAAGATTCTGACGCACAGTTGGCTGCTGTCCAAAACTCCCTGACATTGGGATGATCTTGTGTTCCATGTCCGAGCAAGCTGGTTTTCACGGCGGATGGTGAGAGCTGAATCACAACTAATATTACGTAATTTTAACTCACCTAAGTTTGGCGGCACACCCTTGTTCCATAGACCACAAGCATGACTAAAGCAATCCCTGAAATGCGTGCTGCACCTGCAAGCAGGTCATCAAAAGGCCCTCTTCCGAAGCCAGGCTATTTGCCAATTATGATGTTTTGGAAATTTGTAGATTTTCCAGGTATTTTTCCTACCTTCCTAGAGCCAATTATATTTTTTCTAGATTGTCAAATATTTTTTTACAGTGATATTATTGATATTCAATTTTTTTTGAATTTTTTAAGCAATCTGAGTTGGAGACGCACCAGAGCGCTCCATGATTCCTAAAACTTCCTTGTTGAAACTTTTTCGATTTTGAAATTGTTTATATCTGAAATACTCAATACAAGTTTACAAAATATTCATGAGAAGTAAAAAGAAAAAAAAATCAATTTTTGCTTGTCCTCATTTTTTTTTGGGCCTAGGAAGACTAATGAGGCCTGTTATTACATCGCAGGCCTGAAGCCCCCCGTTGATGTCAGGTTCATCCTCCAGAGATCCACCTGCCTATACTATCCGTAAGTCCGCTAGTCTTTTATTTCCTTGAATTTGATCATTCTTGTCCATCTGAAGATTTTCTTTTGAATAACTAGTTCATCAACCCGTGCTCTCTCGCACGGGTTAAAATCTTATTAGGACACACTAACTAATAAAAAGGATTTGTATGAAGTTATTTTTTCTCTTCAGTAATGTTCTAAAATAATAGCCCATAGGTATAGCACATATTCGATTTAGATAATCTATCTATTATTGCTTTTTATATACTTTTCATCCATGTCCATTAGGTTTTTATAGCACCTCTATTCATCTCTAATATAAATTTAACACTTTTCCTTATATTCTGTCATAAGAAATCAGCCTCCTCTCTCTTGTGATGGCTGATCTGCTCGATGTGCTTTGTAATGTGTGCACATATCTTGTACTTTGTTATTTGTACCAACACATCTTGAACTTTGTTAATTGTGATTTAGGACAACAAACACCTCTTATTTGTTCTTGTCCTTTCATAAAAAATTCTCTCTTGTGATCTATGCTAAAACATGTGAAATCTGTTATTTGTGATTTGTGCCAAAGACAAACATCTTATTTGTCCTTGTCCTTTCATAGAAAAAAAAATATCTCTCATGATATGTGATAAAACATACTAAAATCTATTATCAATGCAGATAACAAATCTGACCTTGGATGATGATCCAATGACCCTAGGAGTTAAAAGAAAAGTTGGCTATATTTCTTGGAAAGAAATATAGCAACTCCCTAAATTTAATTGAAACATTTGTTTAAACCATGATGGTTTAGGCGATATGATTGATTCCTTTTCAAAAAATTTTGAGCTTATTAATTGCTCACAATGGCTATTGTTTAAGTGATTATAGCCTACCAATTTAATGGTAAAATGTTTTAGATTTTTGTAATAATTTAAGGATATATGCTTTTTTTTTATTTCTTGCGGTTTCATAAGTAATAATTTCTAAGTTTCTTCCTTCTTCTAGCACGACATGTGTATAGTTAAAACATAAACCTAAAGCATGTAAACTCTTCGCTTTTATGTGATATTATAAAATTGTATATTTTAACTTTCATATTTTGATAACATGTTAATTTGATCCAATTCTTATTATATCCCTTAATCAAGATTTCTATTTATTTTATTAAAAGAATGTCCTAGGTTGTAGGCTCCACTTAGTTCTTGTAGTGGCATAAATAGTTGTTTCAACATGCAACATGGCACCCATCTTGTTGAATTTATTATATTGCACTAATATTAGTTTGTGAAACAAATGAGTCTAAGAACTAAATTACTAATATTCAACTATGATATAATGATCCATTCAAATTGTTTAAACTTCTTCCAAAATTTATTATCATGAGTATTACCGTAATTTAAAGTTTTGTGCATAGTTTCAACATAATATGAACTGAAGTGTGTATTTCATATAGCTGTGCATAGTCCACGATTTAGAATATTTGGAGACATTGATTAATAAAAATGATTTAAATTAAATATTTTTTCTCTTCACTGTTGTTCTAAAATAATAGCTGTGATAGCTAGGGTCTGTATTCAAATATGATAATCTGTCAATTATTGATTTTTATGTACCTTTCATCCATATCCATTAGTTTTTTTCTTTTACATAGCAACTCTATTTATCTCCAATATACATTTAATTGGAACATTTGTTTAAACTATGACAATTTTAGGTACCATCCATATTTTGACAGTATCATTGATTTCTTTTCAAAACTTTTGAGCTTATTAATTGCTCGCAAGCGACTATTGTTTAGGTGATTAAAGACTACCCATTTAATGGAAAAATGTTTTAGATTTTTGTATAATTTAATGATATATGGTTTTTTTATTTCTAGCGATTTCATGAGTAATAATTTATTGGATTATTCTTTTTTTCGGCATGATATGTGTTTAGTTGAAACATAAATGTAAAGCATGTAAACTCTTATTTTCTTTAGGTGATATCATAAAATTCTATATTTTAACTTTCATCTTTTGATAATAACATGTTAATTTGATCCAATGCTTATTGTATCCCTTAGTCAAAAATTATTATTTTTTATTTTATTAAAAGAATAATCTAGGCTGTAGGCTACCCTTAGTTTTTTTTTGGTGGCATAAATAGTTGTTTCAACATGCACCATGGCACTCTACATGTTGAATTTATTATATTGTATTAATATTGTTTTAACAATCTGTCATGATCCGGGAGATAGGGCCAGAGGACGGGCCCGACAGGCTCGGGGGGCGCCGGCACCGCCCCC
Organism: Hyparrhenia diplandra; assembly: GCA_015847255.1. NCBI lineage: Eukaryota > Viridiplantae > Streptophyta > Magnoliopsida > Poales > Poaceae > Hyparrhenia > Hyparrhenia diplandra. The sequence goes on from JADLZK010011650.1 coordinate 14,952, forward strand.
ACAGGCTCGCACGTGCGCCCCCGCCGCCGTCTCCTCCCTTCCGTGGATTCTTCGCAACTAATCCATAGAAAAAGGAGGAAATTATCTATCTAGGATTATCTTTAGGCGTTTTTTGGTGTGCAAGGGGCTATCTCATCTATAAGGGAGACCCTTATTAGGAAATAAATAAATAGGACCACGCTTGTAAAAGGTATTTCAATCTATAAGGAAACCTTTAGAGAGATTGCTTGAGATACAAGTCCCAATAGCCGGGCTATATAAGTAAGGGGTTTGTAATCTTTTCGGGCAACAAGCAAATAAAGAAAATTTATCCCAATCTCTTGCTCCCCCCTCTCCCCACGCCGCTGCCCCCCCTCCTCCTGCCGGCCGGCGCCGCCGCCCTCACCACGCTTGGCGCGCCGTCGAGGCGCGGCGGCCCGCCGCCGCCGTCGCCACCACCACCTCGTTGTCATCCCCTTCTTCCTCCTCCCAATCCTCCAATTCAAGTGTCAATTCGGGCCAATCTAGGCTGGAATCGGCGGTGGTATCCGGAGACCACTACGATCCACCCACCACCATGGATGCGAATCCAAGACGCCGCTAAAAACTTGACGAACGAGGTCGTCGGGATCCACAACAGGATTGATCGGCTTCGATGATAGGATCACCATCGTCACCGGTGAGGATCTGCTGAACTCAAAAGCGCCGCCAACAACCGTGCGGTTGAGATCGAGATGCGGGCAATGTTCGGGGAAGCGACCAAAGATTTCATCAAGAGGAAGACCGATGGCAAGTAGGACCGGGACAATCAGGTTACAAAGAGGTGATCTGAATAATCGATGAAGTGCTACTTGAAGCCCGCACCGCACTGCGGGATCGTCCTCAACAGGGGGCGCATGTGCCGCCCCCCGCTTCCACCTCGGCCGACACCTTCCTGTGTCTCGCTCCCGCCCGCACAAGCTGTCCTTCCCCACCTATGATGGCAAAGAAGATCCCCTTCCATGGATCAACCGTGTGAGCAATTCTTGAGGGGACAAGGTACGCCGACTCTGAGCAAGTCCGTACGCCTCCTATCATCTCACAGGAGGGGCACAACAATGGTATATGAGGCTGTCCCAAGAGAAACCGGTGGCCGATTGGGCAAGCTTCGCCCAATACGTCAACGAGCGCTTTGGCCTAGCCGAACGACGCAATCCGCTAGGTGAGCCGGCATCGAGGAAGACAGCACCGCCGATGAGTACACGGAGCGTTCTCGGCACATATGGCACGGCAGGCCACCTCGACGACAAGCGGCGGTGAACATCTACACAAAGAGGCTTGGGCGAACCGCTCAAGACGGACGCCGAGATGCAAGATCCCAAGGACATGGAAGCAGCCATGTCTCTCGCTAGGGCGCACGGCGACGCCTCACCATCCTCTACAACAACGGCAAGCCGGCCCGGTCAAAGGGCGGGGCCCTGCGCCCCCGCCGCTTTGCCGGCTGCCCCCAGCGCCCCTCGTCGCCAAAGACCGCCGACCGTTCAAACGGCCGACACCGGAGGAGATGACCGAACGACGCAAAGGCTGGTCTGTTTCAAGCGTGACGAGCCGTTCTCACGGGTCACAAGTGCAAGAACCTCTTCGACATCACGATCTTCAACGACTACAACGACGGCGTGATGAATGCCCCCGCTAGCGGGCGTTAAAGAGGAGCCGGTGATCTGAAGGTCCTCACTTTGGGCACCTAGACTCCCCGATGCGTGGTGCTCATTCTCTCTACCTCGTCAACATGATAACGAGAACGGGCGTCAACATCATCGTCGACTCGGGAGCAACGCACAACTACATCGACCCCGCGTGGTGACCCGGCGGGCCTCGGACTCGGCCCGGTGCGTGTGGTGATCACCACCGGCACCGGCGCCACGTCTACATGCCGTGCCGCCACCTTCGGCGTGCCACTACGCCTCGACGCCGGCAGAGCCGACATCGACGCCTACGTCATGCCACTAGGCGAGGATGTCGGCGTCATCCTGGCATGCCTTGGCGGGCAAGCCTGGGGACGCGTGACGTGGGACATCGCGACCCACGAGCCCGGTACTACCGTGAGGGTCGCCCGTCCACGTTCACCTCAGCTCCACCACCTCGGCGCGAGGCGCGGCCCCGACCTCCTCCGGTCCGGGCATCTTCGCCGGCATCCGTACACCGGCGACTCGGCAGGAAACGTTCACGGCATGCGGCGCCTTGGACCTCTACGACAAATCGGCCGACGTCTTCGTCCGGCTACGCCCGGGCTACTTTGGAGGATCGGCATCTACGCCGCATCGCCCTCGGCGTCACCACGGGTGTTTGCTCCGCTTGGGCGCTTGAGGGCGGCCTACTCCTCTTCGGCGGCGCTTCTACCTTCCGGCCTCCTCTCCACCGCTACCGGACTTCTTGGAGGCCTTGCCGGGGCGGAGTTCGCGGGGCGAACTTTCTCACCTTGGGAGCTTACGGTGGAGCCAACTTCAGCCGCACCAACCGCCATACTCTTGGGCGGCATATGGCCACGGCGCCACCACGTCCCCCTGCGAGGGTCGTCTTCCTCGACGGCATGGATCGCCTCTTCCTCACAGTCGACAACGTCCACATCAGCTACGATCCAGAGAGGGCCACACATCGGCTATCACCATCCCTCTTCGACGTCGGCTCCTTCATGTATGCGATGCGATGTTGAACTTGGCTGCTACTCCTCCTACTCGCGGGACATCACTATTTGGCGTCTACTTTCGCTCTTCGTCAACGCTCCACCCAATGAGCGTTTCTTGTTCCTGGCGAACCCCCCTCGCGACGTGGTGCACCCGGCGCCGATGTGGGCGTTCGAGGGAACTACTGGCGGCAGCCCGTCGTCGACGACAGCGATAAGGGTAAATGCAGTTCATCGCTACATATATCACGGCTACATTGGCAACCTTCACTACCTTCTTGAGTTCGACCCCAAGCGAACAAGGGACAACATGATTCTCGGGAACCCGGTGCGGGGTTGTCTTATCTTTGCGGTCGGCGATCCTTCCAGGGGCAACCGATCCCCTCCGGGCGTCGTCGAATGGACTTTCATCCAGTAGCGAGGACGCCGCCCGGTCGGAGAAGGGGAGATGTCATGATCCGGGAGATAGGGCCCGGGAGGGGACGGGCCCGACGGGCTCGAGGGGGCACCGGCGCCACCCCCCGGGCTCGCACGTACACCCCCGCCCGCCGTCTCCTCCCTTCCGCGGATTCTTCAACAACTAATCAGGAGAAAAAGGAGGAAATCTTCTATCTAGGATTATCTTTAGGCGTTTTTGGTGTGCAAGGGGCTATCTCATCTATAAGGGAGACCCTTATTAGGAAATAAATAAATAGGACTGCTTGTAAAAGGTATTCCAATCTATAAGGAAACCTTTAGAGAGATTGCTTGAGATACAAGTCTCAATAGCCGGGCTATATAAGTAAGGGGTTTGTAATCTTTACGGGCAACAAGCAAATAAAGAAAATTTATCTCAATCTCTTGCTCCTCCTCTCCACACGCCGCCCCTCCTCCTCGCCGCCCGCCGCCGCCGCCGCCCTCGCGCGAAGGCCGTCATTTTGCGCCGCTTCGCCGCCGATCGCCACCACCACCTCGTCGTCATCCCCTTCTTCCTCCTCCCAATCCTCTAATTCAAGTGTCAATTCCGGCCCAATCTAGTTTGGAATCGACACAATCAAATAATTATAAGAACTAAATTACTAATATTCATATATGTAATGACTTGCACAATTTACTATTATGACTTTATGAGTATTAATATAACTTAAATTGAAGTGTAAGTGTCCTTACTATATGATTTGCTAAGAATATTTTTTACGTAAATGATAAGCTTATAAATAAATATTTATCTTAATATAAACATGTTTGTTTGTTCTATGCAATGGGACAAAGCTTTGTGCATAGTTTCAATTTAATATTGGCAAAAGTGTGTATTTCAATAGCTTTGTGCATATATATGGTACATATAGATGTGAAATTATTTTTTAACTATACCATATATTAGCATTTACATGTAGATTTAGAGATTTTTGTGAACTTAAATTATTGGTAACAACTATGGATAATTTTTCATAATGCCAAATATGGTTAATTTGAATGCTTACTTAGGGTGCAAACCAATATCTTTCGTAATGATTGAGGAGGATAATTTATAAAAATAAATATTATGGGATTAGTTATCTATTATAATTGTGGAAGTTTTGTTTTTTTTAAACGTATAGGTTTTACTGATAGCTCCATATGGATCATGGTCCCTAATATTTAAGCATAATTAACGTTTAATGACAAAGTAATCTAATGGAGTTATTATTAAAGTGAACAAAAAAATGATAAGTCATGGTCAATAATAATTATATCAATTTATTCAAAGTAATTGTAGACTTTGCTTTCATTTTTCACAATTCTTTCCTTGGTCTCTCAGCTAAAGTTTTATGGACGATGTCTAAAACAGTATATATAGAGAAGACAAATTTAATTGTAATTTTGGGATGACCAAATTTAGTATACATTTTAAATTGTAATTTAAATTGTAGTATGGGATTTAGTGAGATGACCACACCTTTAGTCCGGTCGTGGAGACGACGCAAGCCTTGATCATTAACGTGGATGCTAGACATCTTGATGGCCACACCAATAGCATGGTCGCATGGCCTCCTTGCTCGCAGTCCGGTGACCCATTCATGTCGCAGTGCCTCTCGCAATGTCTGGTGACCCGTTCATGCCGTGGTGCCTCTTGCGGTCTGTAACCATCTCGATCATCTGGCTGTCGCGCACCCAACAATTCTCGAGGCCAAAAACTAATTTGACACCTTCCAACGTTCATGCATCTGTGCAAGACTATGAAGGTAGTAGTAATGATCAGATTAGTGTTCCTCACCCATCATGGAAGATGAACGGAAGCCATCACCCATACGTACTTGATCGCTTGCTCATAGTCCTGATCGCCGGTCTTGGTGATGGCTCCGGGTCCTGATCGATGAAGATGAGTTTTGCAGCGCCAGGGACGACCGATGACGTGAAGCCATGGCCCCCTCCTCTCGTCAATGGAACAACATAGTTTTTTTTTTTTTGATAAAGTATACCTGTATTAATTAAAGGAAAAACAATACAAGTACAACCGTATAAGGATACGGATGATAGTTGCCCCGCCTATAATCTATAAGAACCCCAGCAAAAAAAAAATTACAAACCTGGTCCTTAGACCCATCCGAACGAACACCGGCCGCAACCGTCTCCGTCGAAGACCGCCGCCACCGGCCGCGCCGCCAAACCTGAAGCACCAAAAGCCGGAGGAAACCGCCGACGTTGAGGTGGACTGCAGAAGACGCCGATCTCGCAAAGGCGAAGAAGTCGTTGAACGCCCATCCGTCGGGATCACTATCCGAGGTTGAAACGGCGATGGTGGAGCCGGCGATAGCATCCTCTATCATGGTGAAGCCGAATCCGGTCGAACCACCAATCTTCCGTAAGACCCGCAGCCACCACCGCATCCACGAAAGTAGGGGCCGGGGAGCCTCCACGCACCAAGGCGCAAAGACCTCGCCGGTGAACACTCCTAAACAAGATCCAAGAGCGGACCTTACCTCCACACCCCTCGCCGCCGGCGCCGAGAGACGAACGCCACCGAGACGGGGAAGAGAGCGAGAGGACATTATTCCTGGATGACGACGCCGCCGCCGCCTCAACGCCATCACCGGAAACCCTAACATAGACCTAACCCTAACCCTAGCTCGAGGGACACACCACCAACTCGGGGAAGCACCGGCCACAGCCATCGCCGGACGTGGAGGCCAGCTCCCCTCACCCACCAGCGTCGAGGAGGGGACGCCGAGGGGAGGGGAGCCAGCAGCAAAGGGACCGGCGGCGACGGGAGTTGTTGGGCCTCTCCCCCCGCTGCGATTTTGTTGTTGGTGCTGTTTTAGTCACGAGTGAAGTCAATGGAACAACATAGTTGCCAAGGCTGAATTAGAGGAGGTGCGGTTAAAATAATAGATCTCTAGATGGAACAACGTCGCCGCCAGGGCTCATTAGAGGAGGTGTGTTTCAATTAAAATAATAAATTTATCTTTTTTTTTCTTGCTTTTTATCTAAGATATAACATAATGGCAGAGTGGGTAATTTCTAAAGAAAATAAAATAGATCTAATGGTATAGATTAGTAAAGCCTATAGATTTAATGGCTAATCATATTTCTGATTAACGTGAGAATTTCTAGCATTTATCTTTTTTTCTAAAGCATTCGGTGAGAATTAACATGGAGGCTTCGTTGGAGCCTCCAATTAGTAATAGTAAGATCGTGGCCTAGTTGTTTTGTGCGTGTTGTCCATTTGATCCCTATATATAGATTCGTGGATCCGGACAACCGTGTGAACTTAGGGCGTGTTTGGTAGAGCTCGGCTCTGAAAAAAACAGCTCGAGTTGTAGCTCCGCACAGCTCTACCGTGGAGCAACTCTACCGTGGATCTGAAATATCGAAAAGTGTTTGGTATAGCTCCAAATTTTTCACCATCCCTATGACATCTGGGGCCTGTATGTAAGAGAATAAAAAAATAAAAACTCTTCTTCTTTCTCCATATGACTGCGACCCGGTGTACATCTACGGGATGGTTCTGCTGGAGACCATGACCGGCCGTTCATTGCATCCTCGGTCGGCGGCCTGCTCTAGAGCTGGGCCACGGCTATCTCAGAGGGGACCAACAGCACAGGGACGGCGTCATCAGGGGATGCATCGACCGGAGGTCCGGATCCCAGGCGGCAGCTCATCGTATGGAGAGGACGCGGGGCTAGGAGCTGGCGTTCGCGAATAGGCACGGCCGTCGGCTTGCGGCTCCGATTGCGTGCAGATTACCTTTTTCTGGAGCAGATCCTCGGTGGAGTTTCTAGAGCTAAAACTGTTTGGCTAGAAAAATATGGAGTGGAGCTGTTTTTTTTTTTATTTGGAGCTACGTGGAGCTTTGCCAAACACGCCCTTAGCCACCACAGCGTCCTCATCCGCATGCTACGGCGATAATGCAGCCAGGTAGTATTGTGAAACTATCAGCACTAGAGGACGACGACTTGACCTGGGCGGCCATAGAGTCCAAGTCATGCCAGCCCTATTCACTCACTGACGGCGATGGTGCAGAGAACATGGTGCATTCGTATACCACCTGTACACATCGACGACATGTCCATGGAGGAAGATGCCAACAAGTTGGTACCATTTTGATAGTTCTGGACCTGGACTGTACTATCCATTGGAAGGTTGAGTCCATCACTTGTTAGCTGGGCCATCGAGAAGGGTGCCAGCGACGACTGACTGCTGAACCTGTGTAGACAGGGCTACTGGCTATAGATACACAAATTCTTGGACATCTCATTGTCTTGCTGCTCAAGTGATGCCGGAAAGAGGATGAACATGGATGATGCTTCAAGTAGGAGTGATCCTTTTAGTTTGGTGAGCAAAACTCAATCATTTAGTCCATAATTCTTTGTATGGTTCTCTCGGTTCATTCCTGGTTTCCATAGTTGCCGACTGTGAAATTCATTTTCTTTTCAGAGAAAAAAAAAATTAAAGCCGCACAGACACATACTGGTCAACATCTGGATTGATTGTTGTGGAAAGCTCTAGGGGCATCATGTTAATAATCCAAACAGTTATGATGGCATTCTTCATTTTCTCTTAACACATGTCAGATTTGTACGTGCTGATCAAATGGAGAGACAACAGAAGTTTCATGCTGGATTCAGCACCTGTTTCTGTTGCATCACTGCCTGACAAAATCCTGTTGGGATCAGCAAACCTTTCATTTGCTTAGCATATTCCGGTATGTATCTTTTCTACTTATGATTGACTAATGGTGGTTCTTCCTGTTCTTTGAAATACTGTGAGATATCTATTGACTCAATCAAGAATTCGTTCAGTCTACTTCTGGTGTGATAGATTGGGAGTCCCCCGTTATATATTCAATATCTTCTCTCCCAAGCTGTTTATTTAATACTTACTCAGCGAAGATCTTAAAGTAAAGATTGGTTGATCTTCTGAACAATCTGTTTCTATTGGGCGCAGAACAATTTACATCTGAACAAACTGATTTCCGTAAGCAGCAGTCCGATCAGAGTCTTCCCGATTGTCCAGTGTTGACCTACGATGCTTTCCAGTTCTAACTGGTCTGGAAATTCTGAGTCAGCGGTAATTCTTCTTTTTGTTTACCAGCTAAGCTGTTCTAGTTATGGCTATCACTGTACCTGCTAAACTGGTCAAGTTGCCTACACTTTTTGCAGGAGTTGCCGTGAGATCTGCTGGTTTTCGTTTCTCCGAGTCATCAAGTGATTGTCTTATATAATTTATTCTATAAATTGCAGTCTATGTGCTCACTCACTCTTGAAGATCTTATCCGTACTCACCTGTATTGATCTGAACTAACTGCTTCTGCAAGATGATTACTACTGGTTCTTATTGTTCCACTCATTTCCTTTATGGGAGATGGTTCCCTGTCGTGCTTCAGATTTGCATGTACTGAGAGGTGGCAAAAGATTGATGCTCTGGGTACCAATTTCTGTTGGACGAGTCAATCTGACATTTCTGGTTCAGATTACTACTGGTTCCTATTCTCACAATCTGCATATCCATTTCTGTTCGACGAGTCAATCTTCATTTCTGGTTCAGATTACTACTAGTTCCGATTGTCGCACCCTCTATACCCACTTCTGTTGGTGTCACACTCATTCACATCCAACAGATTCTGTGGGGAGCAAAAAAGGAAATCTCATTAGCACGTACTGAACAGTAATCAGGTACTTAATACTACTGCACCATCATAGCTTTAATACAGTGATAACTCTTCTTTTAACAAGCACGCGGGTTGCCCTTTAATTTCTCTTTTTTTCTGCAGGATTAGTTAGTTGTGTCATCTCTGGTTCTTTGTGGGTGATTGGCCGATAACTCCCTCTATACACGTAATCAATTGGTTTTCCATAAGACTTCCTTTCTATCAGAATGGCATAGGCATAGTACATTGGATGGGTTGGCAATCCAAGTTAACTGTTTATGCCAGGAGGATTTCTATTGACTCTAGTTGGAAGATAGCTTTCTAAGGTAAGACATCCAGTATGTACTTGTAATGTGACAATTATCGTGCTGTAGCAGATCATTAACTAATAGAAGTATTAGCATAGCTTTTATGTGCAACATTGCCTAGTAGCAGTTTCTCAATCTAATTTACCTTGGCTTACAACGGTTGAAAGCCAAAATAAAAACAGACACAAAGCTAACACATGGGTTTATACCTCAATACTTTACCTTTACGAAGTTTGTCAACCAGCACTATCGTGTGCACAGTGTATTATTAGTTTCTATTTTCTAATCTTTATAGAATTGCGAGACCAAGTTAACACGTTTTCGCATTCATTGCCAGCGTACAAATCTTTCTGAGGATCTGCCCAAATCATCTTGATCTGATGGCAACCATACTTGAATCTTTTGTTGGATCATGCGCCAAAAAGCTGCAAGAGATGGTTACAGACCAGGCCATACTAATTTTAGGTGTCAAAGAAGAGCTCATAGAATTGCAGAGAAGAATGGAGCAAATACAATGCTTTCTTAATGATGCAGAGAAAAGAAGTATAAAAGAATCAGCTGTTAACTATTGGCTTGGTCAGCTAAGAGATGCTATGTATGATGCTGATGATATCATTGACTTGGCCAAATCCAAAGGAAGCAAGCTATTGCCAGATCATTCTTCATCAGTTTCAGGGACTTCAAAAACATGCAGTGGCCTTTCTGTTTCCTCTTGCTTTTCTAATATACAGATACGCCACGAGGTTGCTGTTAAGATTAAAAACCTGAACAAAAGAATTGATAACATTTCAAAGGATAAAGTATTTACTTCACTGATGACTACACAACCAACTGCAACAGTTTCAGTACCAAAACAGAGAAGTTCCAGCCTTGTGGAGCCAAATCTTATTGGTAAGGAGGTCATACATGCTTCCAAAAAGTTAGTAGATTTGGTGCTTGAGCATAAGGAAAAAAAGGTCTTTCAAGCTTGCAATCGTTGGAACAGGAGGAGTTGGGAAGACCACACTAGCACAAAAATATTCAATGACCAAAAACTAATAGGAAGCTTCAGCAAAAAAGCATGGGTTTGTGTTTCCAATGATTTCTCTGAGACAACTATTTTAAAGGAAATTCTTCGAAAAATTAATGTGCAGTACCTGGAAGATGAATCAACCGATGAGCTCCAGAGCAAGCTACAATTGGCCATTAAGGATAAGAGTTTTTTTTCTTGTGTTGGATGACGTGTGGCAGTCAGACATATGGACAAATCTACTGAGAATCCCACTGCATACTGCAGCCTCAGGAGTAGTTCTATTGACAACTCGATTTGACACTATTGCTGTAGAAACCAAAATGGACTATACACACCGAGTTGATTTATTGTCAATGGATGTTGGATGGGAGTTACTATGGAGGAGCATGGGCATCACAGATGAAAAAGAAGTGCAAAATGTGCAAGATTTAGGGATTGATATTGTTCGTAGATGTGGTGGTCTTCCACTTGCAATTAAGGTAATTGCTAGAGTGTTAGCAAGCAAAGATCCAACTGAGAATGAGTGGAAGAAGATTTTAGGAAAAGATGCTTGGTCTGTGACTAAACTTCCTAGTGAGATAACAAGTGCTCTGTATCTAAGCTACGAAGAGCTACCACACCATTTGAAGCAATGTTTTATCTATTGTGCGTTGTACCCTGAAGATTCGGTAATCAACCGTAATGATATTGTAAGGATGTGGGTTGCCGAAGGCTTCATAGATAAGCATGAAGACCGAGTCCTTGAAGATATAGGAGAAGAATACTACTATGAGCTGATCTATCAAAATCTCCTCCAACCAGATTATGACTCTTCTGTTGATCTTGTTCAATGTAGAATGCATGATCTACTAAGGCAGCTTGCTTGTCATTTATCTGGAGAAGAACTTTTTGTTGGTGATCCAAATTCAGCAGGGGTTACTGCTATGAGTAAATTTCGCCGTATTTCAGCAGTCACTGCCAATGATATGGTTGTGTTACCTAGAACAGATAAGGGGAAATGTAAAGTGAGAACTTGGAGAACACATTACACAAAGTCTTTGAGATTCAATGATACAATATTTGAAAGATTACCATGCATTCGAGTTTTGGATTTGACACATTCACACATACAAAATGTTCCATCTTGCATTGGACGTTTGATCCATCTACGGTTACTAGACCTTGATGGGACTAATGTATCTTCTCTTCCAGAGTCCATCCGTTGTCTTATAAACCTTCAGATATTGAATTTGCAAAAGATGTGATTCTTTGCATAGTCTTCCTTCTGGAATAACTCAGCTATGCAACTTAAGACGACTTGGCCTAAGGGACACACAAATAAATGAGGTTCCAGAAGGTATTGGCAGACTAATTTCACTAAATGATTTAGAAGGGTTTCCAGTTGGTGGTGGCTCTTATAACAATTCTAGAATGCAAGATGGATGGTATCTAGAAGAATTGCATCCTCTCTGGCAGTTAAGGAGGCTTTATATGTTCAAACTGGAAAGGGCGGTTCCTCCTAGTAATAATTCATTGCTAGCAAACAAAAAACATCTCAAAAATTATTTCTCTGTTGCACTGAACACACACATGAGCCATACTCTGGAGATGTTGTAACCAATATTGAGAACACCTTTGATTTGCTAATCCCTACACGCAACCTGGAGGATCTCTGTTTTTCAAATTTCTTTGGTAGGAGGTTTCCCATCTGGCTAGATACTGCTGCCCATTTGCCTTCATTGACATATTTGAAGCTCATAGATTGCAAATCATGTTTGCATCTTCCACCAATTGGTCAGCTCCCCAACTTGAAATATCTGAGAATCGATGGAGTCACTGCAGTCACCAAGATTGGTCCCGAATTTGTTGGTTTTGGGGTAGGTAATCTTAGACCTACAAAGGCAATAGCTTTCCCCAAGCTTGAAACATTGCTCATCTATGATATGCCAAACTGGGAGGACTGGTCCTTTATTGCTGAAGAAAAACAAGAAGAAACAACAGCAGGCACGAAAGGAGCACAAGATGAGACTGTTGCAAATCAAAAGGAGGACGCCCCACCTCCAAGGATGCAGCTGCTGCCACGACTGAAGAGGATGGAAATTGACTGCTGCCCCAGGCTCAGAGCCCTCCCACCACAGCTTGGACAGGAGGCCACCAGCTTGAAGGAGCTCAAATTAAGACATGTGCACGGCCTTCAGGTGGTGGAGAACATTCGTTTCATCTCAGAGTACCTTTTAATCATAGGTTGTGAAGGCCTAGAGAGGGTCTCAAATCTTCCCCAAGTGAGAGAGCTACGTGTGCAGCTGTGTCCTAACTTGAGGTGTGTTGAGAGGCTGGACAACTTGCGCCTGGTGTTTCAGACAGACAGTGGCGGAGCTGACGAGGAAATAAAGGGGGGGCCAAAAAAAAATTTCACTGACCGCATACATTACCTAGCCATAGATTGTAAAACTGTTGCAGCGTCACATATCTTGGGGAGTCGTCGTGCTAGACGGATACGTTAACGACGTCACAGTGGCGGCGCCCGCAAAAGGCTAGGAGCGGCGGCGATCTGTTGCGGTCCTGCGTCCTGGTGTCTTGCGAAGGAGGCGGCGGAACCAGGGAAGGAAACCAAACGTCGCGGAGTTCTGTTCGATCTGCTACGGTCCTGGCCATTCTACGTACGTCTACACGATCGATAAGTTGTGTTACTAGCCATGGGCCAAGGTAGAAGGCAGGAAGCCTATACAATCGTGACTGTACGAAGGATCGTTACTAGCCATGAAGGCAGGAACTGATCGATCATCACTGTGCATGGACCAAGAACATTACTACTTAATCGTATTTTTGTTTCTCAAAAGAAAAAAAACTTAATCATTTTTTTTTTGATGGGGGAGGCCATGGCCCCCGCCGGCCCCCCCTCAGTTCCGCCACTGCAGACAGAGGATATGCAAGATGTCTCCTCATCACATTGGCTCCCGGAACTCCAAGAGCGGCACCGACAGCTGCACGGAGAGGACATGGATGTCTACACTTGGGGATGGTGAGCTCGTTTTGAGATTCCTAGTCAAATGGCTATGAAGATGTAAGGTAATGACCATTGGCTAGATTTTCTAATTTGGTGTCCTGTTTATCTGCTCTGCTTATAATTACCCATGCCCTTTTGTTTTTTCTTTCAGGCGTTGAGGATGGAGTGCAACGTTAAGTGATTGACGATATGGTCTATTCTGGACCATGCTGACCAGGACAGGGCAGGTTAGCTGCCAATCTCAATCCTGGAAGTGGCAAGCTGATGCAGGGTGTGGCAGAGTGTTGTGCTCTGCTTCTGAAAGAAGGTGAAGATGTCTGGCTGATGAAGGGCCACAATAACAATAAGCAGTGTTATGCTGCGCGACACTTTTTTTTATTATTGTTATGAACTTGTCGTGGTGCAAGAACTACATGTGTTTATTTGAGCTCAACTATGGACGTAGGTTTTGCTGTTATTATATGCGTGAAGTGTGGTCGTGAATTCTGAGCACAGCCCTTTTTACACGATGACAGCATAGATGGTTGCTATGCTGAATTTTTCTCATTCATCATTACGTGCACCTATTATGAATGTTTGCTGTGATGACACAATAAGTTAGCTTGCTCTGCTTTTGCTCGTATCAAGCTCCTGTCAATCTCGAGGCGTCGTGGCTCCTTCCGTGGAGTGAACCGTTGCTCTGTTTTCCACTTATAACTCTGCAGCTGTCGGAAGACAAAATGCAGAGAGGTGGAGCCGCCATGGAGAGACGGAACAGCAGGAATCGGAGGGGGAGCGCGGACCAAGGCGGAGTAGCAGAGACGAGGGCCGCCGGACGGATCGCGGTCGCAGTGGCCTGCAGCGGACATAGCATCTCTGCTTTTAATCATCCTTTGCCTGTTTTATCCTTTTTCAGGCTATAAGCGTCTGTCGTTGATATTTTGGTGGGGGGATGTAAGTCTGCATCAAGCTGGACAGGACATGGGCAGGAAGTGTGTGTCAAATGAAAGCTGATGCAGGGAGTCGCAGATTATTGTGCTCTGTTTCTCGAGGAAGGACGAGAGAGATGCCCGACAATCAAGACCTGCAATGATATGTACGCCTGCAGGTCTAAATAATGTAGTCATGCCAAGAGCTACATCGGTTGAACTTGTCATATCAAAGCATGTAAATTGTGCTCATGAATTCTTACTATAAGCGTTTTTTCTCAAAACAAGAAAATATTGTCAATCTCGTTCTATCTGCTGGGGCACTGGGATGTGCAGATTCGATAACTTGCGCCAGCTATTTCTTACAGATGATATGCAAGATGTTAGACGTTCTCCTCGAAGTGCCTGCCTGGGCATAGTGAACATACAGATGGCCATCTTACTATTACTAATTGGAGGCTTCAACGGAGCCACCACGTTAACTCTCACCAGACGCGCTAGGAAAAAAAGATAAATCCTGTAAATTCTCACAATAATCAGAAACATCTAGCCGTCCACCTAATGAGGTTTAATCATCACTCGCAATAATATCCATTGGATCAATCAATTTTATTCTGATAAATTACCAACCACTGCCATTATGAGAATTAATTAAATTAAAAAAACTCTCTAAATCGTTTTCCCGTGGTTATATGTTTGTTTTCCCAGAACGCATCTAATCTAACCGAGCGCATCATGCTCTGGCGTTCCAATTCTCCTACGAGCAACCAGCAGTGCGCCACATGCATAGCAGTCAAGAGGACTTCGTCCAGATACAGCTTTGTAGCTTTGTAGATCGACATTGTAGGTGCCAGCAAGATGGTCGCTCGGCACATGAAAAATTTCGCGAGCGGATTAGTCCTGCGCTGCCAGATTTTGTGGATCGATGTGACGCCTGCAGCCGGCATGGTTTATCGTCTGTACCTGCATGCATGCAGTGCGTGTGGAGAGGAATCCTTTGTATCCACAACTCCGCACGAGGATGTCCACTGCAATTGACAGGTACAAATTGAGATACAATCTGGCAGATTGAATCTGCTGTTTGTGTCTGCCCTGGATGTACATACCGCCATGCCCTCTTCATAATCATCTGCCAAATCAAATCTCATGGGTGCTGCATGCCTGCATGGTGGCATGCATCCTGTACAAGTATGTGCCAGTACTCATCAAGATACGTAGTGGATCCATGTAATGTAAATAATGTAAGTATTCAATTTTCTGCTTATTTACTTTTTGGTCAAAGAAAAAGGCCGTACATATGAGTTAGAGCCTGATTGGATGACAACTGAATTATAATAGTTAGATGGTTGGGGTCAATAGATTATGATGATTGATTATAATTTGTTGAAGTGAGAAATTTTTATCTGATCTTTTATAGTTTGGCAGGTTGACAATCGGTTGAGGGGGAAAGTTGGACGGCCGGGCCAGCTGGGGACAAGATTAACTTTCAGCAACTATAATCCTCTAGAAGCCGAACTCACCTCTCACCTGGATTAGAGGATTATGGTAATCAAGAGTTTTTATATTATAATAATTCATCATATAATCAATCATGTCTAGATCAAAATTTGATTATATAATCTAATTATTATAAAAGGGGTATTCAAAATGGGGCCTTACTCATAAACTGTTATAAGGACCAAAGTGGTATTCTATTCACCGATAGCAAATAGACTAAGATCGTGTTTGGTTTAGGGACTGGACTAAAAGAAGTCCCTAGAAACCAAATAGAAAGGGATTTTTTTTCTCTATTAATCCTAAAAAAGTACCTCTTAGAGCCCCTAATGTGGTGTTTGGTTCTAGGATTTTTTTTTTTATGTTGGGACTCAAGAAAAGTCTCTAAAGTCCCTAGAAAACTAAACATGGTGGACTTTTTATGACTTTTTACTTAAAGTCGCTAAAAGTACCTCCTTGAGGACTTTTTCCAATCCTAGGGCAAAAATCCTAGGACTTTTAGAAACAAACAGGGTGTCTAAAGCAATCCTGGAACAAAGAGAGCTGGTATTAGGGTATCTCTAATTAAGAGTTTCCTATCCATCCTATTAAAGTCAAATTAAAGTTTATGCGATAAAGAAACACACCCTGGCCTCCAATAGTTCATCTATCCAACATCCTATATTTAGTAGTAAACTAATCCTCCCCCTCCCTGAATTTAGGGTGTCATATTGTCCACCTTATATGATATATGATATATGGGGACAACTGCTACGGGAAATACTTAAGCTAAACTTTTGTTAGGAAGAGTCCTATATGATCAGGACACGAGGGATTAAGTTAAGAAGCTAAAGGCTCTTGAATATAAGGAGATCTAAGTCCGGGTTCATCTTAGTTGGATTATTATTATCCAGATTTACATAATATTATATTATAATAAAAATATCACTTATAATAATCAAGAGTGGGTACCTCTAGATTATTCATTATTGTGGTCGATTATTGTTGGTTGAGTTGAGAATTAAACATATTTTTTTTTTAAAAAAAAATAGGTCTCTCATAGATTATATATAGGATTATTTTTAATATACGAGGTTTTCATTATACATTCCATCCATAATAGCCATTTGGATCACAATTAAATTATTTAAGCTAATTATTATTGTCACAATGGATCCAAACATACATCATCCTATTTTATTAGTAGTTTGCATTCCTATGTATCGGCTCGATATCCAATATTGGCAAGGTCACCATTTGCAAAATTGTGAGCTAGGGTACTCGAGAAAACCCATCCATTCAATGGTCAATTTCTTCATAACATGTCTTTTTGTTACGGTCTTATGCTTATTTTGTTTTTATTATCCAGAAAATATCCGATGTCAAATTGTTGTATGCATAGGAAGATTAAATTTTGGGCCTAAGATTTATATATGCGATGGGATTTTGAAATGATTGTAGGAGGCCAGGTTCCACACATCAAGGTAATGCAGACATGTAGTTGAAATATTCAATTTCCTACTTATTTATTTTTAGAAAAAAGGAAAAGGGCGCACCTATATGTGAGTTATTGGTAGGTTAATATAACCACTTACATGTACACTAAACACTAATGTTAGATGTAGCCACATCAAGGGGATTAAGGAAGGCGTGTGCCAACATTATGGGGATGACAAGGAGATCTATGTCAAGAAATGGAAGCCAGCAACATGCAAGTCGCAGGTGCCACGACATCTACATCAGCGGCACCGGACACACATTTTGACTAAATGTATGGCCATCTTGCTAAATCCCATAATTATAATTTAATTAGTCTTCTATGACGTACATTATATGGTACACATTGATCACTAAGTATAAGTTTAATTTTAATTAATTTTAATGCCTTGGTATTACTTTGCACAAACAAGTATTATTGATATAATCCTTAATGAGCATCATGTACAATTTGTTATGAACTTAATAACTTTTTTTGAATCACCAGCAGGGGAGCTCATGTCAATTTTTTTTAACCCAACCTGAAAATTTGTCCAGCCTGTTGAGTGCCAGAGAGTGCCACCTAAGCTAATTATTATTGTCACAATGGATCCAAACATACATCATCCTATTTTATTAGTAGTTTGCATTCCTACGTATCGGCTCGATATCCAATATTGGCAAGGTGCACCATTTGCAAAATTGTGAGCTAGGGTACTCCGAGAAAACCCATCCATTCAATGGTCAATTTCTTCATAAAATGTCTTTTTTGTTACGGTCTTATGCTTATTTTGTTTTTATTATCCGAGAAAATATCCGATGTCAAATTGTTGTATGCATAGGAAGATTAAATCTTGGGCCTAAGATTTATATATGCGATGGGATTTTGAAATGATTGTAGGAGGACAGGTTCCACACATCAAGGTAATGCAGACATGTAGTTGAAATATTCAATTTCCTACTTATTTATTTTTTAGAAAAAAAGGAAAAGGACACACCTATATGTGAGTTATTGGTAGGTTAATATAACCACTTACATGTACACTAAACACTAATGTTAGATGTAGCCACATCAAGGGGATTAAGGAAGGGTGTGTGCCAACATTATGGGGATAACAAGGAGATCTATGTCAAGAAATGGAAGCTAGCGACATGCAAGTCGCAGTGCCACGACATCTACATCAGCGCTAGCACCGGACACACATTTTGACTAAATGTATGGCCATCTTGCTAAATCCCATAATTATAATTTAATTAGTCTTCTATGACGTACATTATATGGTACACATTGACCACTAAGTATAAGTTTAATTTTAATTAATTTTAATGTCTTGGTATTACTTTGCACAAACAAGTATTATTGATATAATCCTTAATGAGCATCATGTACAATTTGTTATGGAACTTAATAACTTTTTTTGAATCACCAGCAAGGGAGCTCATGTCAATTTTTTTTTTAACCCAACCTAAAAATTTGTCCAGCCTGTTGAGTGCCAGAGAGTGCCACCGAGGAGCTCCAACAACCAGGCTAAAGGTTTGTAACTTAATAATAATGCCATTGAATGACCTCAAATTATATTCCAATGTTGCTTTCACATTTAATTATGGGACCATGAACGGTGTGTAGGTGGAGTTACAAAAGATAGTTAAACTAATCCAATAATATTTTTTGTGAATTATCCATCTATATCATTAGGTAAGATAATGCAAAGTAATATATACCTATACAATTTGTACCTAAATTATCCACCTCTCAACATTTATAAACAAATAACAAAAGTCTCACAAATCTACATGTAAATGCTAATATAAGCTATTACAAACAATAATTCACCATCTACGAGTTAAAACTTAAATTTGTGGAAATAATTATTTTACAGACTTATCAATTGTGGAGATATATCTCTAGCATA
Organism: Hyparrhenia diplandra; assembly: GCA_015847255.1. Classification (NCBI taxonomy): domain Eukaryota; kingdom Viridiplantae; phylum Streptophyta; class Magnoliopsida; order Poales; family Poaceae; genus Hyparrhenia; species Hyparrhenia diplandra. The sequence continues at coordinate 33,778 of JADLZK010011650.1, forward strand.
CCATGTATACCATGTATTGATGATACTTATAGCTCACTTTAAGTTATATTAGCTTTCATGAGGATAAATGTTGTATGTGGTTGTCTTGAAAAAAATATGTAATATGAATATTATTAGTAACTTAATTTTAGGAATTATTTATTTAACAAAAAATAATATGATAGAATAAACTCAACATCTTGATTTCCATGGTGCGGAAACAACTATTTATGACATCCTCAAAACTAATCTAGAATATTCAATTAATAAAATGAAACATTAAAATTTTAGGTAAATGCTACACTAAACATTAGAATTTCAAATTAATATGTGTAAAAAAATGTTACAACAACTAGACCGAAAAGATAAATGTTAAAAGTATAGATTCCTATCATATCCTGTATAGGGATGAAAAAAGAGTTTATACAGTTTAAAAAAAGTATAGATTCCTATCATATCCCGTATAGGGATGAAAAAAAGAATGTATACACTTTAAGTTTGGTTATGTTTCAATTGAATACATAAGTGCTATAAAAATTTTAATCGTAAAAGTTATTACTCATGATAATGGTAGAAACAAAAAAAGTAAATCCTAAAATTCTTACTAAAATCTAAAATATACTCAAATCGGTAATAATCAACATCGTAAATAATAGCTATTGTATCTTATCTTAGGAATTAATAAGCTTAGAAAATTTAGGTTTACGAAAACAAAATAGAGACTACGCCTAAAACTATCACAGTTTAAGTAAATGTTTCAAACTAAATATATATTGGAGATACACCGAGGTGCTACATAAAAAAAACGTATGGATATAGATGAAAAACAAATAAATCTATATTTAGCTAATATAGACTATAGAGTACCTATTATAGATATTATTTAGAGTATTCGTGAAGAGAAAAAGATAAATAATATAAGTAAATTTTAGTTAGTTCATTGGACCCATAATATTCTAACCCGTGCTCTTACGAAACAATGAGCTCTTTTTATTTTAACAGAAAGAAATACAAAAATGATTAGAAAGTCAAATTATTCAATCTTTTTTTTGTATTTTCATAAATATTTTTTTAACTAATAACTAGTAACTAGATACCGAAATTCTTTGATTGACTTTTTGAATTTAAGTAACTAAACCCATTCTAAATTTTGGAATATTTTAATGAGAGAAATTTGAAAAATCCGAATTCTGTATTTTTTTCTTTTTCTTATTTTGTTTTTTTAATTCCTTTAGAAAGAGATAAGAATAGGTTTGGTGAATCGGAAACAATTTTATTTTATAGAAAAATTGAACTATAAATTTAAACTATCGTAGAACGCGGTGAAGGACCGAAAACGGCGACGGAGGGGGTGAATGGGAGCCTCAATTTTCCTTTTCAATTTTAGGTCATCGGCTCAACCCCAACCTCAAAAGCTAACTCATAAAGATACGAGTGATACACGTGCTAACTAGTAGCAAGATATCAAACACAAAGTGTTGGGCTCAAAAGAATCCAACGCAAAAATCAGTTCTCAAATCGGAGCTCAATCGATCAAATTTCGGACAAAAGAAGATGATCGGAAATTCAACTGAATATGAGAAAAATTGACTTGCTGGACTTGACGCTAAGAGCGAGAACACCTAGACTTTAATTACCTGGCCTCATGAGTTAGCACACGGGATACAGCCAACTCGAAACTTGGAAACCGTGAATACCAAGATAAATTGGATGAAACTAAATTCCAAAGAATAAAGCGTGAGGCAAAACACGGAAGCAAGCTAAAGCTTTTGATCAATCAGAAATAAGTGCTAGACTAGAAACTCACGTACAACAAGGAAATGTTATTCTGCAACCTGCACTTGAAAACCACGATCAGAGAAACAAGGAGACCACGCACGCACAACTGCTACTCTGATAGGCACCAAGCACAAGACTGAAACAGCAGGGTAAAGAAATTGTGTACAGAGAGGGAGAAAAACTGTTGAGACATTTCAACAAACAGCTTGCGGGCGCAGAGAAAAGGCAACTAGGCTGAGATCATCAGATGCTAGGATTTCGCACAACTTATCCAATCTAGCTACCTGCACAAGAAGCAACTTGAGTGGCTCGAAGGCCAACTCCTCATCACAGAATGTAACGCCCTTGGCCGCCGACGAACGCCGGCGACGTTTGTTGATGTAAGGCTGCCTGGAATTTTTGGACTTAGCTCTTTCATTCACCCCTTGCTGAATTTTTGCTATAATAGAGGCTTTAAGGACTGTGGCAGGCATTTGTGGTTCCACTACTGCTCTCAATTCCTCCTTGAGACCCCGCATGTACTTAGTAAAAAAGAAGAGCTCTTCATACTATGAGTTATGCATGGTGACCTGGTACTGGAGACCAATGAATTTGGTGGAGTATTCTTCCACTAAGCCATCTTGCTTGACTTCCAGCAATGCATTGAGAGCAGATGTGAACTCATCAGCACCAAATTCTTCTTCCACCAAAGAGCACAAATGCTGCCAATTCCTGATGTTATGGTTCTGCTTGTATGCCTGATACCATTAGGCAGCATTGCCTTCAAAATGAATCCTGGCAGCAGTAACTCTCATCCCTTCAGGTATCTTGTAAAGCTCAAAATACCCCTCACAATTATCTTTCCAGACTTTAGGATTGGTACCATCAAACTTGGGAAATTGTATCTTGGGTAGTGTATGATAAGGAAGATCTTCAGTCCTGGTATCCCTTAGTCCTTGGAGGGGGCCTGTGTCGTCTGTTCTCTTCTCCCTTGGTTGGACCTTCATTAGCAGCAAATACATTTTCCAACTCAGATGGAGAGGAATGATTGTCTGAGTCTGCATTCCTGAACCCTCCCTCCAAATCAAACTGATTAACAGTTAAATTGGCCACAGCAGCTCCATTAGCTTGCACTTGCCTGGCAATACGCTGTTGCTCATCAGTAAACCCATCCATGGCTGCAGAAGTGATATCAATTTGGGACTTTATCTGTTGCTGTGTAACACCAATATCATTAACTCTGGAAAACAGCAAATCAAACTGGTCCATAACCTTGTCCATGAACTCTTGTTCAGTTGCTGCACTTCGAGACATGGCTTCTAATACAAACTCAGTCTGTTTAGAAGGTCTGGTTGGAGGAGCCAGAGTGACCGATTAGAGCACCCACTGGTGACTATCACTGGTTTGGTGAAACACCTCCCTTTCACCTGCTAGTCACCATTCACCGCCGCCTGAGGATGATGCTGGGCCTTGGAATTTTACACGAGAACTCGTCCCGCAACCCGAGCTCCAGGACACCCTCCCACCAAACTCCACCACGCACCGGGATCACAAATGGTTCCGGAATTTCACGTGAGTACTTGTCTCACAACCCTCACTACGCGATCAACCAGTCGTAAGAATATGACACTCGCCGCCGCCTGAATCAACACACCACCGATTGCGGAGTCACCAACAACGACTCACGGAATTTTACGTGGAAACAAGTGCTCGACAACCCTCGTCACTGCGATCAATCCGCGAGCACACCACTGCTGGAATTAGCGACCAACAGCACTGAACACCGCCTCCAAAACACCTCCCACAACACCGCCAGCCTGCAAACAACTCACCATTCCTCGAACGAGATCCGTTGGTCGGATTTACGGTAGTTTCGGCTAGAGTTGTGCGGATTACTCGAGCCACAACTCCTGCTGAAATCGACCCTACGGGAGCCGTTTGGATACATCGTTCGAAGGAATCCACCGACGAAGAGCAGAGAACTCTAGTCGGACAATAGATCGAACAGCTGACCGACGAACTACCCGCTAGTAACTCGAACGAGAAATCCAGGTACGAGAACTCGGAGGAACGAAGCACCACGACGATAAACCGAGGCTAGGCAAAGAAGGATGGGGAATCCGTCACCTAAATCCGTCGGAGCACGCGTAGAGCTGATAACTGACGACGCCCGCCGAGCTTGAGGAAGCTTCACGCGCGCCGCCGAGGACCGCCAAATCCAATACCACTTGTAACGCCCCTTGGCCGCCGACGAACACCGACGACGTGAGCACGCACACGAGGCACGCGGTCGCGAGAGGAAGTGGGCAGGGTTTACCCCTTTGCCTTGGCTTCAGTTCTGAATTGTTGCAAATGTTCGATGATCCCTCCCCTTCGACAGAACGGGAGTACTTAACTCGATACAGACGCTGGCCTTCGAGGGCCCACTCGACAGTGACACAAACGAAAAACGTAAAATGGACTTTGCGCCAATACAGTTCGAAGACGAGTTCCTGTCGTTGCGCGACTCAGCCTTCGTTATCGTCACCAGCCGCTACACAGAATAAAAACGACCTTTTCTTGTTGGTGTGAAGAACCGAGCTCGAGCTTGGACGAAGGGCCGTCGATGCTGCCGACTTGGTGCTGCAGCTGCTGCCGACCTGCGCTGCTTCCTCTGCTGCTGCGTGCTGGGAACCACTCGTGGCCGTGCAGGTCGCTGCTGAATGGCCGGCCGCCTGGGCTTGCTCGCGAGGGAGGCCGCCTGCTGCTGCCGACCTGCCCTTGGCCACGGCTGCCCAAATCCTTGCGGGACTGAACCAGCAGAGGGGCTGCCTCGTGGCTTAGCTTGCTCTCTGCCACGGCCGGCCCTCTTGGTCTGCTGCTGGATGCCCGGCGCCCTTGAGCTGCTCGACCAGCTGAAGCTCCAAGATTGCTGCACTGCAACAGAACCACAGAGAACAAGATCCAAAATTCCAGAGAAAAATCACAGCACAAAGGAACAAGATTGATCCAAAAGCCCGGAGGCGACAGGGAGATTTGGGGCTCCCCTTCCCAAACGAAAATCGCCACAAAAGATCACCAATTTGATGTTCTTGGACCTCTAAACAAGAACCCTAAAATTGGGGAAAAACAAAAAAAAAAATGAGAGAGGCAAGGAGGGGGAGGCTGTCATCCTCCACATATACTCAAATCCTCTTTCCCAAACTACCTCTAGATACATATGAGCCAAACCGCTAACCCTAAGGCTAATTTAGTCCGACTACGGATAATTTCATCCGGCGACCACCGCGCCTCCTCATCCGCCGCCTTGCTCCACACAATCTCCCGGATGCCGCCACGTGCCGCCCTTCCGTCCCAAGAACGCCCGGGTTTTGAGGCCCAAACCCGTGAAAAACCCGGCTGATGGTTTTGAGGCCCAAACCACCAAACCCGCACCCCTAGTTTTGAGGCCCAAACCACGTAACCCGCGCCCGATGGTTTTGAGGACAAACCACCAAACCTCCTCGTCACGTGTCATCGTTGTCTTGACCGCCCGAGTCGCCAAGTCATCTGAGCTCCCCGCTCTGCCTGCACGCTCGCCGTCTTGACCCGATCGACATGGTCCCGCCACGTCCTCTTGCATTCGTCGATGTCCTAGGTGTCAGCCACCATGGCTAGCCACCCGGCGATATGGTCCCTCGGTCCAAGCCTCACGTCCGTCCCTTCACCTCCGCGGTCCGTCGGCCCGGCACGCCCCTCCATGGCCCCTTCACCTCGTCGTCAGCTACCATCTCTCGAGCTCCACACCCGCACAACACGAACCAAGAGATACATCTTCGACACACTCCACGAGTGCCGGTGAACATAGCCGAAGCATAAAGAATAAAAAGAAAATAGAATTAAAATGTTAACCGTTGACAATCACTCAATCACAAAACTAAACACATGTGACCTAAAACAACCATGTGTTAGCAGTAGCAAAATGAAGTGAGATGATATTTTATTATTTTTGAAGATTTCCAGTTTACCACACAAAGGGTCAAAATGAGAAAAGCGCCCGTACCGAGTAGTGCAGCAGAGTTTCTCACTCCCTCGGATATGTCGCTGCTTCTACTCCACGGGAAATCGTCACTTTGGACAGACTCTCGGTGGTATCGGTAGACAGCTTTTACTAGGATTTGTATAAATCAATTTATCCCAACAATATGCCAATAGGCTGCTTGGTATGTTATGCTCATCCAAAACAACCGCCCGGATTAAAATATGTATTTGTACACCATGCTTTGTAGTCTTCGTCTGTCTTTTATGCCTGCCAAATTTCAATACATTATTCATTTGATACAACCAAGAGAGGAAGCGTATTGCAGCTGATTGCTAGGCTGGATGCACTCTGCTATTTGATCCATTAGCTCTGCTTAGCAAACGTCCATGGCCTCCTCTGCCATGTCGATACACTTGCAGAGATAACAGAAGTGCAGAACATACGAATCAGAGTCTTGTCATGAGGTATATTCTTCTTCACTACTTATAAGTCCATAGTGTTCTAACTGTAAGTACTGATCCAACCTGGCTACCAAGACTTTTTGCCACAGTGTGATTTATCGGTTCTTTTCTCAATCTCTCGGTGACAGATTGATATGGGTTCAACAATAAGAATTGGTTCCACAGGATGATTAGTGATTATTATCAACCACTTTTCAGTACTGGAGGATAAGTCTGTAAGTTGTAACTATGCTTTAGATAACTGCTTACTTATTTGCAAGATGTACGATGACTTCAAAGCTTGATTTGGATATAGTGAAACCTACAAATTCATAGGTCACAGAAGATGCCGCGTGATCTGTTGGTTTTCTTTTCTTGTATACTAGTAATTCAGTGATATTTGTTAGTAATTTAGTGTATCTCTTCAGGCAACGTGAATTTAAACTCCTTGCTCGCACTACTGGAGATTTTAAAAATAATAATATGAACAAACTGCTTCTACAAGATAATTACTACATGTTGTTATTATTAAAACATCACTTTTAATTTCCACAGGTCATTCTGTTCTAGGATCCACTTAATGGCGACCATATTATTTCCTTTTGTGGGATCATGCATCCGAAAGCTCCAAGAGATTATCACAAGTGAAGCAGTACAAATACTAGGTGTCAAACAAGAGCTTAGTGACCTGCAGGAAACAATGACACAAATACAGTGTTTTCTCAAAGATGCTGATCGCAGAAGGATTGAAGAACTATCAGTTACCCATTGGCTTGCTGAGCTGAAAGATGCAATGTATGATGCTGATAATATTATTGACTTGGCCAGGTTTAAAGCGAGCAAGCTTCTAGGGAAAACATTTCATCGCCATCAAGAAAATTAGCAGCATGCAATGGTTTTCCCCATATATCTTGTTTTTCAAATACTTGGACACGTCGTGAGATTGCTATAAAAATTAAAAGCCTCAACAAAAGAATAAAGAAGATCGCAGGGTTAGGTTCAAAATTCAAGTTTGAAAGAGAACCTGTAACCAACATTTCAGATCAGAGAAAAACATCCCACCTTGTTGAACCAAATATTGTGGGAAAGGCGATTCTTCATGCTACCAGGAGATTAGTTGGGTTGGCAATGGACAATAGGAAAGAGAAGGCTTACAAGATAGGTATTGTTGGTACAGGAGGAGTTGGAAAGACTACACTAGCTCAGAAAATTTACAATGATGAAAGACTTAAAGGTTACTTTGAGAAACATGCATGGATTTGTGTGTCCCAACAATACTCTCAAGTTGCTTTGTTGAAAGAAATACTTCGAAATATTGAAGTGCACGAACAGCAAGGTGAAAGCATAGGAGAGCTCAAAGGTAAACTTGCAGAAGCAATCGAAGGAAAGAGCTTTTTTCTTGTGTTGGGTGACTTGTGGGATTCTGATGTATGGACCAATTTGCTAAGAACTCCACTTGATGCTGCAGCTCAATTAACAATTTTAGCAACAACCCGGCACGATATAGTTGCAAAGGCAATAGGAGTTGGACATATGCACCGAGTTGAATTGTTGTCAAAGGAAGTAGGATGGGAGCTACTCTGGAGGAGTATGAACATCTTAGATGAAAATGATGTGCACAACTTGCACGACACTGGAATTGAGATTGTTCAAAAAAATGTGGTGGCCTTCCTCTTGCAATTAGGGTTATCGCTAGTGTCCTAGCAACAAAGGAGACTACAGAGAATGAATGGCAGAAGATTCTAAACAATGATGGTTGGTCAATGACTAAGCTTCCTGATGAACTGAGAGGTGCATTGTACTTGAGTTATGACCAGCTGCCACATAACTTGAAGCCCTGTTTCCTTTATTGTGCTCTGTATCCTGAAGATTTGTCAATGCATCGTGATAATCTTGTTAATTTTTGGGTCGCTGAAGGCTTTATAGAGAAACAAGAGAACCAATTAGTGGAAGATATAGCAGAAGAGTACTACTATGAGTTGATCTCAAGGAACCTTCTATTGCCCGATCCTTCTCATGCTGACCACAAATGGTGCAAAATGCATGATCTATTAAGACAACTTGCTCATCATTTATCAAAGGAAGATTGTTTCCTCGGAGACCCACAAATGCTGGAAGGTACATTTGTTTCGAGACTACGACGTGTGTCAATTGTAACAAACAAGGACATGGTTGTTTTGCCAACTGTGGATAATCAACAACTCAAAGTGAGAACAATAATAAGCTTTTGTGACAAATCTCTTTCAATTGAACCTTCAATGTTCAAAATATTTCCGTATGTTCGTGTGTTGAATCTCTGCAGGTCAACTATATTGGAAGTACCAAACTATATTGGAAGTTTGATTCATCTGCGTCTGTTGAATCTTCAGGGTACCAGTATTACTTACCTTCCAAAGTCCATTGGTTCATTAAGAAACCTTCAGGTATTGAGCTTGAAGTGGTGTGGCAATTTGCACAACCTTCCTTCAGCAGTTACTCGATTATGCAGCCTAAGGTGTCTTGAACTTCAAGGCACACCAATTAAACAAGTTCCAAAAGGAATAGGCAGATTAAGTTCCCTCAATAATTTAGGAGGATTTCCTATTGGTGCTGACAGTTCTAACAGAACTATAATGCAAGATGGATGGAATTTGGAGGAGTTAGGCACTCTTATGCATTTGAGGAGTCTTGAATTGATTAATCTAGAAAGAGCCGGTCCTTGTAGTAATGATTCGCTGTTAATAAACAAAACGCATCTCAAAAAATTATATCTATGCTGCACTAAATGTACACACGGACCATACTCTGAAGATGTTATAATCAATATTGAGAAAACTGTTGATTTGTTGATCCCTGCTCACAACCTGGAGGATCTCGTTTTTGGGAATTTCTTTGGACGGAGGTTTCCCACCTGGCTAAACACTGCTACCCATTTGCCTTCACTGAAATACTTGAAGCTCATACATTGCAAATCATGTGTACATCTTCCACCAATCGGTCAGCTCCCCAACTTGATATATCTGAAAATCAAGGGAGCCACTGCAGTCACCCGGATTGGACTCGAATTTGTGGGCTCTAGGGTGGGTAATCCCAGATCTATTGAGGCAATACCTTTCCCCAAGCTTGAAACATTGATCATATGGAATATGCCCAACTGGGAGGAGTGGTCCTTTGTTGCAGAAGAAAAACAAGAAGCAGCAACAACAGGAGGCCCCCCACCTCCAAGAATGCAGATACTGCCACGACTAAAGATGTTGCAGCTTGACTGCTGCCCAAGCTGAGGGGGCTCTCCCAAGGGGAGCTTGGACAGGAGGCCACTGGCTTGAAAGAGCTCCACTTAAGAGAAGTGCACAACCTCAAGGTGGTGGAGAACCTCTATTTCCTCTCAGAGATCCTTGTAATAACAAATTGTGAAGGCCTAGAGGGGGTCTCCAATCTTCCTCAAGTGAGACTGCTGCGTGTGCATAAGTGTCCTAACTTGAGGTCTGTTGAGAGGCTGGACAACTTGCACCAGGTGTTTCTAGCAGAGGATATGCAAGGTGTCTCCTCGTCACTGTGGCTACCTGGACTCCAAGAGCAGCACCAACAGCTGCACGGAGAAGACATGGATGTCTTCACTTGGTGAAGATACATGGATGCTGAATCTGAAGGCTATGTCGATGTAAGCTATGACCACTGGCTGAATTTTCTATTTTGATTAGATGTTTATCTTCTCTGCTTTTAATCATGGTGTCCGTTTCCATTTTTTTGACAGTTCATCAGCCTTGAGGACGGAAGTGACTGCAGTCTAAAACTTGTCCTATCAATATCCATCAGGTGACATACTGACATCACATGAACGTCATGCTGGGGCTGGGCAGGATGCACGTCTCGTATGTCGTATCAAGCCGATGCAAGGAGTTGCACAATTTTATGCTCTTCTTTTCTCGTGTGTTTTAATTAGTGTTTTGTCCAGGTGCGTATCTGAATAAAGTCCTGACATATTCTCGTGTTTTCCAGTTTCGTTTTTTGATGTTGTGAGAAACATTACATTTGTTGTTTCGACGTTGGAGTCCCAGCGTGTACTTTTGCTGCTACATAAAAGTGTGCTCGTGAATTCTGCGTATGAGCGTTTCTGCAGAACAGCTGCTATTATTTTCCACTATCTTTTAAAAACAGCTGTTGCCTTTTTTTTTTTTTTCGTTCAGCGTCCCACGCGAACTCTGTGTACTTTTGCTGCTACATAAAAGTGTGCTCGTGAATTCTGTGTAAGTGATTGGAGCAAAAGCAGAGTCTAGTCTCCGGCCGACCAACACCCAACGGCAGTGGTGGACTCAGGATTTTAGTGTTGGGTATGCGGGCAAAAGAAATTCTAGTACAATTTGGTAAAACGACATTAAATCTTGATATAAATTGTTGAAATTAAATACAAAAATACTTTTTAAAATATAGTAATAGGATAGACTTATAATATTACTTCAAAACTTCAAAATTTCTTGTATAAATTTTTATTTTTTTTTTCTATTTTGTGTGACAGGCGAGCAGGCCACAGGGTGGTCGGACCACCCTGTACTTTCACCACTGCCCATCGGTTTATTAAGAACTGTTTTTCAATCCAAAATTCCACAAACTACATCCACTATACTTATAGGCTAGTTCGGAAAATGTGCCGTAGTCATACACACGGGACAGGACACGGTATGAACACTCGAATGTGGGCCTGCCAGCTCTCACGCTTGTGTCTACACTGAGTTGAGCGCGTTTCTCCTGCTTGATGGGCCTCACTAAATACCAACGACGATGCTGCTCCAACACCATTATATTAAAAATTAATAAAAATACCATTATATTACCTCGGCTCAATGTTGTCATTACGTCATGTATTTTTTTTCATGCCACCTAAAATCAGTGTGAACCTTGTAGATACTGTGCAATTGGCGGGAATGAGTATGCGTATCACCAACCTTAGGAATACTAAATCTACTACTTGATCTTGCACTGTAATTAACTAAAGTCGATGCCAAAAATCAGGCAAAAGCTAGGCTGTCGTCTTGGTTTACTGCTTTTTAGGCAGCAAGTTCTCACTAATTTCAAAAGGTGCCCACAGCTTACTCCCCTCTTTTCAGCTCCTAGTATGCCGTTGGCTCTAGGAGGATCCATGATTGTTTCTTGCTAGCTCACATCAAATTGGTTGAAGTTTATCTAGTCTTGTGTTCTCCAGTTTTAAATTTGATCACAATCGATGGAGTCACAGTCACGAAGATTGGGCATGAATTTTTTTTTTGGTTCTAAGGTGGGTAGACTCAGATCTGTAGAGGCAGTACCTTTTCCCTAGCATGAAGCTGAATTGATCATTTGGGATTTGCCCAACTGGGAGCTAGGAGTGGTTGTTTGGGATCACCTGGGACACTCATCTTCAGCCACTGGACATGATAATCACTGCTAGACAGGCCTTTGGCAACAAGATTTTCAGAGAAATTGTCTTAACAGCGTGTTGGATTGATTGGCTAGAACGAGGAACAGGAAAGTCTTTGACAATGAGCAAGCTACCTTGGTTAGGTGGAGGAAGGAATTGAGAGCTGAAATTGACCTGGTTTGTATCAAGGCCAAGGGTCACAGATTCGTTCATCTTAGTGCTTGGAGAGATAGCCTACATGTATAATTGTTGCTCTTTTTTTGTTTTGGGCCTGGCAGCCCTGTAACATGTACATACTCTATTCTTTCATTTAATTGAAAATACAAAAAAAAAAAAGGTAGGGGACTCCCCTGCCGTTTGGGTCAAACAAAAAATAGGAGTGGTCGTTGCGGAAGAAAAGAACACGGATGAGGGAGAGGATGAAACTGTTATAAGGAAAAGGTGGAAGCCCTACTTCAAAGGATGCAGCTCCATTGAAGCAGTTGCAAATTAAACGCTGCCCTAACATTAGAGCTCTGCCATGGTAGCTTGGACAACAGGCCACCAGTTCGAAGGAGCTCCAGTTAAGAGATACTAGTACAGTGTCTGTGCTAACGTCACAACTTGATTTTAGGGATGTGCATGAAAACGGTCGTCATATATTAGAAAGACGAAATGGAAAGAAACGGTTCATTTTTAGGTAAATATATAGAATATAGCAAATAATTCCTATGCATCACAAGGGCAATAACCATTCCTCTCCATATTTATATTTCTCGCCAACCAGCACATCCCTCGCGCAATTCTGATCAAGACTCTTGACAATATATACGCACTTGGAAAGAGATTGACGCATATTCTTGATCGATTAAGCTGCTAGCTCAGCCTTGCACAAAATTTTGAAAAATATATATTTTTTTTGAGCAAAACATTTTGGAAAATATATGAGTCACAGGTTCCACTTCGAAGTAAATTTGTTACTGGGCCTACAATAACCCACGAGGCCTGTTGTCCACAAAACACTAGCAGGCTGAACCACACATCTCGATGACAACCAACGACGGGCCTTCCCTTGGGGCGACGTGGGGCGCCCGCCGCCCCAGCTACTGGCTTCATAGCACCAAACCCCCAGACCCAATCTTCAGCTTTCTTCAGTCTCCGGCAATGAGCGACGTCCGGGCGAAGCGGGCCATGAGCGTGAATACGCACGGGAGAAAAAACATTGGCTGGCTTCCTTCCTGGCTTCTAGTTGGGCTTTTATGTTTGGTCTTCTAAAATAGCCCAGGTCCAAGCTCACGGCAGCAAAGGCCCAAATTCCCCAATCCCTAATCCAATGTGCCTGTCTCCGGTCGCCCCGACGCCGCCATCCGCCGTGCTCGCCTCTCACACGCCGCTATCTCCGTGTCCGCCGCTGTAGGCTCGCCGCCGCCCGCCCGGCGCCCGTGACTGCTTGGCTATGGACGGAGGAGATGGAGATGAGGGGCAGCAGCTGCCTTTTGCCGGGCGCTGGGGCCGGGCCGTGGCCGCCGGGCTGGGGCTTGCCATGGCCGCCACTACTACGTAAACTTTCGTAGGGGCGGCTCGTTGGGAGCAAGAGGGGCGGTTTTGAAACCGCCCCTAACTCTCCGTTCCCTACAAAGGACACCACTTGTAGAGGGGCGGTTCCATGAGCCGCCCCTACTGTGGTCCTTTCAAAGGGGTAACTAATAAGTCCAACCGCCCCTACAAGTAGCTTTCATTAGGGGCGGCTCATTATAAAACCGCCCCAAGTGAAGAAATCTTGTAGTAGGGGCGGTTGTTTCTAAACCGCCCTAAAGGGAATACTGTAGGGGCGGTTTAATCTAAAACCGCCCCTAAACTGGATTTGGCGCTAAAAAAAAAATTCAAAACTGAAATATACATACCCACCTCTATAAACATCTATAATTTACAATTCTCACATTACATATACATATTATATTTAATAAGCATCTACAATTCACAATTCTCACAATATATATACATATTATATTCAATAAACATCTATAATTCACATAACTCACAAAGTATCATCTCCATTACTCAATCTTACAATAAACATGGTTTATTCACATAAGTTACAAGTTCAATCTCATCTCTTAGTTCACCTTCCTATTGCTAGCCTTTCCCACTCACGAAAATGTTGAAGTAGTGGATTGCCTCGCAACTTCGAAGTACGATCAAGGTAGCAACCTTTTGGATGTATAGCATGATCTAATATGAAGTCACAAAGGCTAGCCACGAGTTCCAAGAGGTCATCATCTCGGTAAGGGTCCCCTTTTGTCCCTACACCGCGTCTCGCCTCGCACAATTAGGGGATAATAAAAAGTTAGCCTATATATAGAAACACATAGTGAGCATATACATAGAGAGAGAGGAATGAGCATATATACCAAGTCCGGGTGTCTTAGGTACGAAAGGTCTGTTACTCATCGCCATGCATGCGTAATATCCACAAATGAACACTTCCGGGCTTTTTGCTTGGCATAATTGTGTATATAAAATTGTTAGCAAATGCATTTGAGATTATCTGAAGATGAAGTAGGTCATACTTACACAAGTATCTGTTTTGACGCACGGCTCACCCTTCATTCGGGAAGATGTCTCCCATTCAACTTTTAACATACCAACGGTATGCCCCGTTGAAATTGATATTCACAAATACAACATGTTAGTATGTGACAAAAAAAAAGTTAGGAGGTTATATTGAATCATATAAGAGGATTATCGTTATTTATACGATTTGAGAATCGCTATGAAGTCGGAATAATGTGCGGGCGGAGTGTGCGGTGAATCCAAAACCCCGTGACGCCGAGCCCAAGATCGACGCATATAACGATCCGATTGGTTCTTGCATAAATTCAATCGAGAGGAAAATGATAAGCACATTTTGCGTATAATATGTATTAACCAACCATTATATACAGATTGAACTTACCCGAAGTGGTATGGTAGCCATATAGTATGATTGTGTTGAAATTTTTGAAAGACACGGCTAAGTATGCCGCCATGTTAATGGCCGCGTCCTTCATTGCCTTCTCGCGGATTTTCTCTTTCTCCTCCACGGTCGATGCACTGCTAAGTATTTGCCATCCGGTTTCCATTGCCTAGCAAATGCAAAGCGTGTTTGTGCTATTTGTCGAGGATCCATGTATGCATTTTTCAGACTTGGAACCTGTTTTGCAAGGTGCGCTTGCATACTAAAAGAGATCGATTAGGTTAGTTACAACGTTATCAAAATATCGAAATCATACCATATTAAGAGAGAAAAGGACTTACACGCGGTAGATGTGAACTAGATTAATGTCCATTTCACCGAGGTGATACAATGTATGCATGTCGCCGAAAAGTGAAGGCAATCTCACCACCGGGTCCACAGAAGGTTATCGGGGTAGTGGAGTGTTATTGGCGTTATGTCGTCCTCTCGGATACCAACAAGTACCAATCATGAAACTTTTTTTCATTCCACGCGGCATCTTATGCATGACATCGTTTGGAAGGAATATCTTGCCTCTTTCATATTTTTTAGGCAGTTCCTTGACCATCCGATTCTTCCAACATCGGGGATACTTTTTTGGGGAAAGTGATTGGTGACCGAAGGGTCGAAGTCCGTCCCGCTACTTCTTTGACTTGGTTACGTGGCTTGAACCGATCATGGGCGAACCACCTAGACACCAACGAGGCGTCCTTCATGGCCACAAAGACGGGCCTGCAATGGATTGGATACTTTTTCCTAAGCTCCGACTCCTCCCAAAACTCCTCCGATGCCATAACTTGTTCGGCATGCGAAAGGCCCCCGGGCGGAAGCCGCATGTCCGGAATTTCTTCGCTTCTTTACCCATAGGTTCTTTCGAGGCACCTCTGTTTCTTTCTGGGGCACCTCTTTTTTGTTTTAGGGGGCACCTCCGTTTCAACTGGAGTTTCTTTTGAAGGCACCTCTCTCGTAGGACATGGAGAAGAGTGTGGCATCTCGGGGCATTTGTCGGTCACGCGAGGAGGGGAGTGTGGCATCTCGGGCATGTCTTCGTCACGTGTTGGTGAAAGTATCTCCCCCTCCTCGATAACTCCTTCTAGCCGTGGAATATTGGGTGGGGAGGCGAAGAACCGGTTAGTACGATGTCTCGTTTGTGCCGAGAGGATGAACCGTTGAATGCATTGCCCGAAGTTTGGACACTCCCTCGGGAGTCGGGTGGTCAAGGTCATAATCCATGTAATGGGGCTCCACGCTATGCACCTCGACCTAGTGTAGTCTGCTTAGGGATAGGCCTACCGTGCCACCGCCCCCGGGGATGTGCCACACCTGTTGCGGCAACCTTGACAACTTGAGCCCTTCTCGACGAGAACCACACATTGGCAACTAGTTGGTTCCGTATGCGATCGGACGGCGGTTGTGCTGCGGTGGAACCTTGGCTGCTAGGAACTTTGGGAGGGCTCCGACCATCGCAAGTTGGGCGGCGTGTTCGCGGCCCGACCCTCTTTCCTCGAGCACCTTCGCTACCATGGCCTTGACTGTGCTTTCAAGTTCACTTTCGGTCTCTACCATGCTTTTTGTATGTGTGCTGGTCCTCTTCAAAGCCATGTCTCCAGGTTGTTCTTTTCCCTATGCCCCGGTGCGCCCCGGGGGGTGCTCGGCGTTCCCAAGGCAAGTGTTTCGTCCTTCTCTCGGAAGGTTTGAATGAGCCCTTCTCCTTTCCTTGACCGTATTCCAACATCTTTGATACTACCTCTTGAGTCTCCGACTTGTCAAACTTAAGGGAAGAACTGCACGATGCGGTGCTCCCGGCATGTATCCAATTCCTTGACCGTATCCCCAAATTCTGCACGGGAATCCTACCGCTTCCGCCTCTTCGTCCCTCTTAGGAAAGCCTTTTCTCGCACGCAAAGTATCCACCGGGACCTAAATGGGTAGGGTGTATGTTCTTCTTCGCTAGCTCGCTGTTACGGGCACTAATGGCCAATGCTTCCGTCGAAGTCTTTTGAGCCACTAGATCGTCCCATTGACTCTGAGTTATGTTCCCATACTTATGAAACGGTGTCGTGCCCCTCGTTGGATATATTTGGTGTTGAGCTCACACTTCCAACGTCGGAATATCTCCCCATTGTCCTAAAGGCTTGACGTTTCACGGCCTCCTCGGTACTAGATGGAAACTTGAAATTGACTTTCGGCTTGTCCCATTGTTGACACATGTTAACATATACTTTTAATTGTCAACTAAACATGGAAAAGGACTAAAATATAATTAGATAACCTTATTAGGGGTTTCTACTAATGATTTCCATGAGTTTTGGTAAAGTTGTGATTTGCGGGGACTTAATGAGAAAAAATGGCCCGAATTGACGTGTCATAAGCATAGCGCAATCCAACTCGAAACAAGTCTAGAAGGCTCCGGAATACACCCGACGTGGGACGAAACTTGACACCGAAGAAAACATCATCTAGAAGACTCCGGAAGCCACGGCGCGCAGCGGACTGTGGTGGGCCCACCCTGGGCCGATCGGCCCAATAATGGGGCCGATCGGCCCCGCCCTCCTCCGCCAAGTTACCCCTGTCTCCAGGAAGCTTCCTCCACCGCCTCTAAGACGCAATCTAATCCGGCCGTGTAATGTCGGTTTGATCCAATGGTCATCGTTCATTGTCAAGACCCATGAAGATTAGTACCACATTGCTTGCCGATTTGAGAGACATAAGAAGACCCATATATAAGCAGCCCCAAGGCGCCCCCAAGAGACATCATCTCCTCATTAGCTATCAACAGAAAAAAAATCTAGGGTTTCATATTAGAAGAGAGAGAGGTCCCTCTAGTTGTCTAGTTCATCTAGTTCTAGTTCTAGATCTAGTTCTTCTAGTTCATCTAGTTGTAAGATCAAGGAGAGAGGAGCGGAGAAAATTTGGAGATCCGGACATGTCGGATCTTCATCAACATTGTACATCTACAAAGAACTAGTTCATCTTCAAGCAATCTCCGGGTTCTTCATTTATTATTTCTATTTATTCTATTAATTTCAGTTCTTACGTTACAATATTTACTTTGGATCTCTGCTCGTATTGAGTGCTCTAGTTTTAACGTGAAATTAGAGTAGTAATTAATAGTGTAGGCGTGGTGTCTAGACTAGAGATTACCCGAGTTTGCGCCCAATCCACGGTTAGTTGTGGTAGCCCCGGGGTGGCTTGACCCCTGTCGGTCTTTGTATTCCACCACGTTCGGGTTGGTGATTCGTAGAGCTTTTGGCGGCCTTTCTCCCGATCACCCCTTCCCGTCTTTTTCGAGGATCGGACGGTACCGCGTTCGACGTAAGTAAAGTAAAGCAAGCCTTTGATTATTTAGATCAACTTAGAATACTTAGAAAATTCTAAACTCTCCCCACATCATTATTCTTTTCTTGGACGTTCCTACTCTTTCTAGTACACTTCACGTTCCCCGTGGAAATCGATACTACGGAATACTCCCGGGTGAAAGCTACATCGGTATCCGTGCGCTGCGGATTTCTCTGATTCGCGTTAATTTTTACCAACAAGCTTTTCTGGCGCCGTTCTGGGGAACGGTAGCCGTGCTAGTTAGAACCATGATCGTCCTTTTACCTTTTTACCTTTTTTTCCCTTCTACCTTTCTTTCCTTTTACCCCTACCTATACCATATGGATTTCCTCCTATCATTAAATTCTTTGCTCCAAAGGGCGACATGTTGGAGCCTTCACCATCTTCACACCCTATTCTTACAGATGGCTACGAAGCCGCCCGCTCTTATAGCCATGGTTGGGGAGCAATCCTTATTTGGGTTAGCACATGAAGATCCATACACCCACCTTAGAGATTTTTGAGCGGTTGTGTTCTTGCGGGAATATTCCCGGCATGACACAAGAGACCATTAAATGGAAATTATTTCCGTTCTCCCTTGAGGGAAGAGCGAGAAAATGGTATGCTCACTCTGTAGGAAACGTAAATGGAGATTGGGATGAACTTCGAGACAAATTTTGTCTTGCCTTCTTTCCTCTTTATAAAATCGCTGACCTTAGAATAGAAGTTCTTACATTTAGACAAAAAGAGAAGGAGACTCTAGGAGCAGCCTGGGCTAGATTCACAAGCCTTACCAATTCGGGCCCAAACCTTTCCTTGCCCGACCATGTCCTCGCTCTATCACTTTTATCGCGGTCTTAACAAGGAAGCCGCTCTGCATCTCGACATCACTTCAGGGAGGATCATTCTCACATAAACTAGTTAGTGAGGGAAAAGCCATTCTTGAGAAAATCCTTGACAACACTCCCTACACTAACGTTTTTTTTGATGAGTTACCCTAAAAAGAGGTCGAGCCAAGCCCCGAACAACAAAGGAGACACATGCAACCAAATCTAAAATTCCTATAATATCTTCTAAAGATTTGGTTGCCATAGAATCTCCTACTATGAAAACACATCACACTCTAAACACTTTAGAGAGTGATGAATCCCATCCTTCCATCGAGGTGGATCTTTTTGAAAATTCTAGGAATGCCTCGAATTTATCATTTAGAATGCATCCACCTAAGAGACCTCCAAGTGAATATATTTCAAATTCTTTTTGAGGAGGAGTCTCTTAGAAAATGTTCTCGTTCCTACAAAGGATATCGGGAGGAATTCTATGATGGCATGTCTAGTGATGCCATAGAAGGAGAGCCAAGCTACCTAGAAGACGATCTTATTTTCTCCCCTTCCATGCCTAGACAAGATTACATATTGAACCCATTTTTGGACCCATCCTTAACCCCAGATGAATCCTTGTACTCTCTTTTCCCTTGAGACCCTTGAGGGCCCTAAAATTCATCAAGACAACCTAAATATAGGAGCCATCAAGACCACCAGGAAGACCAAGAAGAGCGACAACAATGGCTAGAGGATAATAAAAGAGTTATATGCTACAGTAGTTGAATGGATGGACGAGACCTTAGATGAGATCGAACGAGAGACACCACTCCAAGAGAAACTTTAGATATCTATGACAAATCAACCTTGGAGTTTGAGAAGAAGGATGACATCAATAAGCATGGAAGCTACTACATAGACACTTCATCTAGTTCATGCTCACATGAGAAACTTCTCGAACTACCTAGTCTCTCTAGCCTAACCACTCTCAAGACGTACAACCCCCTCGTGCTCTTGCCTCCTATAGATTTTTGAGAGGGTGATTGTAGATGCGTTCATCTATAATAAATATTCTAGATCTCGTGGTCATGAATCTTGATATAGGTGGTGTTGAAGGGAGACCACTTCACTATCTTAAGTAGCTTTCAAAAGGTTTCCTAAGGACGAGCTTGTGTCCTAAAATAAAGAATTCTTGAGATAGAACATGAGTCTTTACTTTTCCTTGTGATATGAGTATATAAATATACATGTGAAAATATTCCTTCGGTATTTTCTGTCACTAATCATTATAGGATTGGAGCAAAAAGAATCTTTTGTTGGACTAACCCCTATAGGAAATAAGACACTCTCAAATAAGCTTGGGGAGGTCCCGAGATGAGCTCACACCGAGATGAAGCAAGACACAAGGACTTCTACAAGATGTTCCGGCGTCATCATGCTCCAAATATTAAAGGTAACATCTTGAGGTAAGTCATAAGACCTTCTCTTTATCATGGCTTGCTCATAAAGTCAAACATGTTAGAGTTACAACTTTGCTTGATTCTATCTCGATGATCTCAACATGTTTAGCTCTATAATTTGTTCTTCACACCACTCACTTGATCACTCATCATTCAAGTTACAATTTTAAATGCTACTTTCATGCTTGGTGTCCGATCTTGTCACCTTTGTCATAAATAAATAGAACACATGATGTTACCATGTTTAGATGTGCCCAAGGATAGAGTAAGATGAATAAAGTTTTGGTTCTATTGGTGTTTTCCCACCAATAGAGCCCATGCACTTGATCTCTACCTTGTCTATGCAAGCAGGACACACTTTGCTCAAAATGTGGAGGAGTTTGCCACTTCTCCAAAATTCCACAAGTGAATGTCCCGACCTACGACATGCACACTGAGCAAGGAACATGGGTGATGCCATCCTACTAGGAGATGCAACTGTCAAGATCAGATGAAGCACTCAAGGAGTGATCAAGCAAGATTTGAAGGACCAAGAGGGGTTGACACCTCCACAATTGTCTACCTCACTCCAACATCGCTAAGAGACTAGGTGAATACCTAGCTTGGGGAGGGCATCCTCCATTTATCAAGCCCAAGAAGAACAAACGCGGAGACGCTACCTGAAGAAGTAAGCATGGGGAAAGAAAGAATCATCACCTACTAAAGAGGACAACAAGAGTACACCTTAGGAAGACCTACCGCTACCCCGCGTCACCAACTGAACAAACACCATCGGCTACCTCATCATCGCCACTCGTCGAGATCATTGAAGACATCATACCAGACCGACGACATTCGACGAGGCGTTAGAGATGACAAAGACGCCATGGGAGTAAGTACTCAAAACTCTCATCAAGAGGTAACTTCGATATTTATCTGCATATTTATTTTTACGCAAAGCATATTTAAATTAGCATATTTCCTTTAGCATATTTACTTTCTTACACCTGCATTTAGAAAAGACCATAAATATGTTGTTGCATTTGCATCTGTTTATCTTTAAGCCCCATGTAAGCATCAAGCATCTTGTGGTGGCACAAAAATAAAAATATAAAAAAAATATATTGCATTCATATGTTTTTTTTGCATCATCATCCTTTTGCATAGAAAAATTTTCAAAAAATATGTGGGCACATGAAGGTCCATGCTTTTATAGAAAAACCCAAAAAAGAAGTGAGCACATGAAGGCTCACAACATGTTCCTAGAATTTGTTCCTTCGGGTATGTGGAATTAATATTTGCGGGGAGAATATTTAAGGAAGACCAAGGCGAACAAGCTCCAAGGAGGAATCAAAAGGACTACTTCAAGATCCGGCTTGGGGAGAGCACCCCCGATTATCACGATAAGTATCACTATCCTATCCATTTTAATATTAGCTAGTTATATATGTTTGCTTTGCTAGATTTAATTGGTCATAATTAGAGTCTTAGTTTGTTAGAGTCCGAATAAATCCGGAGTCCGCTAGTTGGCTTTTCTCTTTAAATATTGATCTTGATGATATATGCTAAGGAAACGATGAATAGTTGCTCCGCCATAGTTCCTCTTAAAAGTACTTACACTTGAGACTTAGATTCTCCCAAAGCTTTAAATGCTTAATTTGCTCTAAACCCAACACCCGTGGGAAGCACATGCTTAATCGAGTCTTAGCGTTGAAGGATAGATTCATGAAAAGTTGAAATTTGCTATTTATCATATTCTTAGAGATACTTGATTCTGGTTTTATTTTTTTGAAAATCATAAAAATACTACATGATGAGTTCCTTAGTTATGACCCTTAAGAGTCTATCATTCACATCAAGATCATCCCACTCCACTAAATACGCTGCTTCTAACCCGGAAGTACGCCTCCCCATACTCCATCAAGCCGTTAGCCATAATTAAAAAAAAAAAAAAAAAAAAAAAAACTCTTGCAATCTTTGGATATGTCTCTCTCGGTGTTTTTTATAGATTTGGGCTACATTCGAAAAAAAAAAAAAAAGAAAAGAAAATATAAATATTTAGAGAGAAAAGTGAGACAAGAGAGGGAGAGTAACGGACAAAAGTCATACTAGGCGAAAGGGGGCCTACCTCCCTAATAATAAAAATATTTAGAGATGAATAATGGACATGTGTCCGAGGGTGAGTAGGGCCCACATCTCTAAGGAGAGAGAAAAATGGACACAAGTCCGGGGCAAAGCCCACCTCTCCAAGAATGGACAACCCAGGTCCTAGCAATTTTTAGAAAGAGAGATATAGTCCAAGATGCTTGAGAAGAAAAAAAAAATACTAGAAAAGGCTAAGGGCTATTTACTACCTTTCATCCTCATCCACTTCACCACTATCATCCCACTATGTATGTCCTACTATATGTGTAACTCCACTACCACCATCTACTTAAGAGGGTCATACATAGGATCTCACGAAGTTTCCTTTGATAAAATATTGCAAAACCCCGGGATGATAGTTGATCAAAAGAACTTGAGACATGGTATTTAACTTGATTGTTTTATCTTGCTTATGATTAGGTGAAAAGGCTACACCCCATGGTAAATAAGTATGAGCAATCTGGTTAAGAAGAGGAGAATTTATTTCTAATAAACACAAGTACTTTTGAGGTATGAAAGCGTAGTAGCAACTCCCCGATCCTAATATAGCATATAGCTTTGCTAGGGACTAGCAAAGGGTAAGCTTGGGGAGTTTGTTGACACATGTTAACATATACTTTTAATTGTCAACTAAACATGGAAAAGGACTAAAATATAATTAGATAACCTTATTAGGGGTTTCTACTAATGATTTCCATGAGTTTTGGTAAAGTTGTGATTTGCGGGGACTTAACGAGAAAAAGCAGCCGAATTGGCGTGTCATAACGCAACGCAATCCAACTCGAAACAAGTCTAGAAGGCTCGGAATACACCCGGCGTGGGCCGAAACTTGACAGAAGAAAACATCATCTAGAAGACTCCGGAAGCCCGACGGCGATCAGCGGACCCGGGGTGGGCCCCACCACGGGCCGATCGGCAATACAATAATGGGGCGTCGCCTCCTCCTCGCCAAGTTACCCTGTCTCGGGAAGCTTCCTCCACCGCCTCTAAGACGCAATCTAATCCGGTCGTGTAATGTCGGTTTGATCCAATGGTCATCGTTCATTGTCAAGACCCATGAAGATTAGTACCACATTGCTAGCGGCCGATTTGGAGAGACATAAGAAGACCCATATATAAAGCGACCCCAAAAGCCCCAAGAGACATCATCTCCTCATTAGCTATCAACGAGAGAAAAATCTAGGGTTTCATATTAGAAGAGAGAGGTCCCTCTAGTTGTCTAGTTCATCTAGTTCTAGTTCTAGATCTAGTTCTTCTAGTTCATCTAGTTGTAAGATCAAAGAGAGAGGAGGCGGAGAAATTTGGAGATCCGGACATGTCGGATCTTCATCAACATTGTACATCTACAAGCAACTAGTTCATCTTCAAAGCAATCTCCGGGTTCTTCATTTATTATTTCTATTTATTCTATTAATTTCAGTTCTTACGTTACAATATTTCTTTGGATCTCGCCGTATTGAGTGCTCTAGTTTTAACGTGAAATTAGAGTAGTAATTAATAGTGTAGGCGTGGTGTCTAGACTAGAGATTACCTCGAGTTTGCGCCCAATCCACCGGTTAGTTGTGGTAGCCCGAGGGGGGGTGACCACCTGTCGGTCTTTGTATTCCACCACGTTTGGGTTGGTGATTCGTAGAGCTTTTTGGCGGCCTTTCTCCCGATCACCCCTTCCCGTCTTTTTAGAGGATCGGGGACGGTACCGTTGTTCGGCGTAAGTAAAGTAAAGCAAGCCTTTGATTATTTAGATCAACTTAGAATACTTAGAAAATTCTAAACTCTCTCCCCACATCATTATTCTTTTCTTGGACGTTCCTACTCTTTCTAGTACACTTCACGTTCCCCCCGTGGAAATCGATACTACGGAATACTCCGGGTGAAAGCTACATCGGTATCCGATGGCGCTTGCGGATTTCTCTGTTCGCGTTAATTTTTTACCAACACCCATAGAGAATTCTTTGTCTTGACCGGTATTTCGGCCAAGATAGGATAGCTGGGTTCAACCGATCTCTAACAAGGGCGCCCATCGAATTACGGAATCTTGCCCTCATCCGCTTTCCGGCTACGGATGTCCCCTCCGGACCGACCTCCGTTATCACATAGACCACGTTCTTGTCGAAACTGGTTTGGTTTTCTTATCCCTCCTCGTTTCCTCTTTGGCGCCGAGGTTGTGGTCGTGTCACGGGGTTCGGGAGCGAGTTGGTAGTGTTCACCCTCGTGGCACGCGTGCCTCTTCTCTTTGCTTTGCTCTCGATTGCCTTCAACAAAACGTCCGGGGGCCGACGACGGCGTTTAGGAGGAGATTCATCATGGACCTATGTACACGGGAGGCCAAAGTGTTAATGGTAGTGACATGATAAAAGCATTAGCAAAAATTGATTACTAAGCCTTTGTATCTCTACCTCGTTCTCCTCGTTCCGCGGGTCAAAGTCTTTGTCCAGGTCGTCCTCAGTGGGCCTATGCCCGGGTTCACGTGGGGAAAGGATCCTCGGGACTTACATATCCCTCCCTCGGAACCCTCGCCGTCATCGAGAGGTGTCATCATCCTCTCCTTTTCCCTCTTCTTGATCCGCGAACGGATCAATATCTTTCATCCCGGCTATACTCTTGTCTACCTCGGCGTGGAACTCCTCGAAAGTCATGCCATGAGGCTCTCCCTCTTCAATGGTTTTCCGTGCTCAAGGCTACCGGGTGCACCGTCTCTTGTCGGGGACATTTTCTGATTTTGTCTAGTACAAAAAAAGATTTGGCGTTAAATATGCCGAAGAGAGTCCTAGTTTCATGAAAGAATAAAATGACAGTAGTGGTTTGCTCTCAAATTAGCGGGTTGACTATCATGTAGTCTCGGTTTACCCTTTTGTATCATCGAGCAAAAACCTAGTAGAAACATTAGAGGCCTCAGATAGATGTCAATCATCATTTGATCATGTACTTGGAGCATAAGGGCATCAGGAGCGTAAAAGGTAATGAAGGTAATGTAGGGGGCTAGCAATGATGGCGATTCCTCACAAGTTCATGATCATCGGGTTATATTTTTTATGGAATATGACAATTTCATCATCGGCCAAAGGAGGAGAGGGGACAAATACAAAAAGGGTCATCATATAAAAACAAGTGAGCACATAGAAGTACGGTGACCATATAAAAAAACCCAAATTACGCCGTCGTCGCCGAATTTTTTAAGGCGCACAAGCTGGCACTTTACCTGCCATCATGAAGGCAGCATAGAGAGGGAGGCCAAGAGAGAAGTTGAGAGAAGAGTGGGAGAGAAGAGAAGGTAGAGGAGGCTAGAGGGAGGGAGAGAGAGAGAGAGAGAGAGAGAGAGAGAGAGAGAGAGAGAGAGAGCTTAGTCCGCCATGATGATGGCAAAGATAGAGAGGAGGCCAAGAGAGAAGGTGAGAGAAAAGTGGGAGGGAAGAGAAGGTAGAGGAGGCTAGAGAGAGAGAGAGAGAGAGAGAGAGAGTTTCCGCTTAAGCTGTAGCGTAAAGATAGCTACCGCCATGATGATGGCGGCATAGAGAGGAGGCCAAGAGAGAAGGTGAGAGAAGAGTGGGAGGGAAGAGAAGGTAGAGGAGGCTAGAGAGAGAGACCTTAGCCGGCCGCCATAATGATGGCAAAGCATAGAGAGAAGGTGAGAGAAGAGTGGGAGGGAAGAGAAGCATAGGTAGTGGCTGTACCATCATAGGTGCTGCCATGGCACCATACATGAGCACAATATAATGACATTGAGCATATTAAAACATGAGCACAATATAATGCCAAATAGAGTAGTTATGAAGACAATTAGAGTAGTTGTGTACAAAGTTGACTCGGATTTGCCCCTTTGTCATTTCATTAATTCTAAACTGGTTGCTTGTAGAAGCCATCCAAGTTTAGAATGTTACAATTACATAGGGCCTTACAATCATCATAGTCGCCGCCTCGGCTTAAAAGGGTTTGCATCATTGCCTATGCCTTTGCCTTAGCAATTAGTTTTACAAAGTATATAAAAGATCATCATTGCATATGCCACAACCTCAAAGACAAAGTTTTACAAGTGTACAAAAAGGTCATTCCTTCATATGCTCAAATAAAGAGAGAGATTAAAAAAAAACAGTTTCCAAAATAGTAGCAACAGGAAATGTTAATCAAACTCATGTTTTAGTATGAGATACCTAATAACAGGATTAACATAGGCATAGCCACCAAAGAATTTGCTCACTAATTATTTAAGGGTGCGCTACAAGTAAAAAGGCAATGTATACATATACAAAAACAGGATTAACATAGGCACGACCACAGCCAACTGCTCACTAATTATTTAAGGGTCGCTACAAGTAGAAGGGCAGAGATACATATACAAAAACAGGATTAACATAGGCACGACCCACCAAAGCAGCTGCTCACTAAAAAAAACAGGATGAACATAGGCATCCTAAATCATAGGCAACAAACAATTCACCACAACAACAGTTAGTGCCAAAGTGGAGGGACTTCAATTTGTTTTCAAACCACTACTGCCAAAATGTTATATGAGATGATCATGTGTTTTTATAAACATGTCCGTACCCTCCACAGATAAACAAATTAATGAGATGATCATAAGCGAAGTTATATTTTTTTAAAAAAAATCACAGTATCAAGCACCATCAAAGCATAGAAACTAAAGGTCTGGATTCATAGAAGTACAAACCAAAAGACGAAGATCGAGTTACAGTTTATCCGAACACGTAAAACAAACTAAAGACACTCCAAACCAAGATGGGGTCTCGCTACAAGTAGAAGGGCAACAATTAGGTTTAATCACAGTAAGCATTGTTGCATGATGAAGCGAGATAGCTACTAGCCAACAACAGCTCCAAATACATGTTAAAAAACAACAATGCTTTCAGTTCAAAAAATGCTAAATCATAGGTAGTGGCAATAGCTCAAAATCGAACCAAAATCCTAAATCATAGGCAAAGTGGCATGCTCGGTTCAAAAAATACATCATAGGCAAAGCATCTAATCCCTCACATGAGTTCACAAAATGGTAGCAATTCACCACGACAAGCAAACCTCGTGAGGTAGTGGCATGTGCTCAGTTCAAAATCATAGGCATCCTAAATCATAGGCGTGGCATGTGCTCGGTAAAAAAAATGCATCATAGGCAGCACTTAATCCCTCACATTATTCCACAAAATGGCGGCAATTCAAACCAAAGAAGACAGAAAGCCGGCTCAAATTTCTATTGTGGTGTAGCAAAGAAAAGAATGAGGCAAAAGCTCAAACCTCAGAGGTAGCAAAGAAAGCAACAACAACAGCAGAAGAGGTCCTCAAGACCACCACCAAAGAAGAGCAGGTCCTCAAGACCAAGCACGGCCAGCGAATAGCCGGCGGCAAACCACCGGCTAGAAATAGGAACCAAGAAGCACCACCACCACCCGAAGACGGCAGACCAAAGACCAAGGCAGCTCACCGGCACCACCACCACCACCGGCCCAGAACTCTCACCGGCACCGGCTTTCGAACACCGGCGCCCAAGGCTCACAAGCACCCAAAGAAAGACCATCACCAAGAGTTTCATCGGCACCACCACCACCAAAGACTGGGAACTCGCCAGCGCGCAGCACCACCAAAGAAGAGTAATTAACTCACCGACGCAAGGCACCACCAGCAAGGGAGGCGGTCGATTCGGTCGGCGGCGGCCCTCCAAATTAGGGAGGGAAGACGGGGCGCAGGGGAGGAGGGAGGGGGGGAGGGGAGATAGGAGGAGAGGCGCCACCAGCTAGGTCCCTTGCGGCCGGCGAGATCCGGCGGCTAGAAGGGAGCAGCCGCTCGATCCGGGGGCGGCGGCGGCCCCCGCGATGGGGGAAGACGGGGCGCTAGGGGGAGGGAGGAGGGGGGGAGGAGATAGGAGGGAGAGGCGCCACCAAAGGAGGTCACCCGCCGGCGCGAGATCCGGCGGCTAGAAGGGAGCAACCGCTCGATCCGGGCGGCGGCGGCCCCCGCGGGGGGGGAAGATGGGGGGTGGGGGAGGAGGGAGGAGGGCAGGGAGGGAGAGGAGGGAGGAGGGGGGAGGCGGAGTCACCGTCGAGGCAGGCCGGTCGATACGGCGGCGCTAGGGTTTCGAACACGGCGCGAGGGAGAGGGGGGGGAGGGTGGGGGGGGAGGAGGGGCGAGGAGGGCGGTAGCCGGGGGCGGCTAGGAAGGACGGATGTGGTCGGCGGCGGCGGGGAAGAAGGCGGGCGGCGAAAAAATTTCAAAATACTGACGGGCGTAATTTGGTCAATTCGCGCCCACACTTAGCCAATTTGGGCGGCCTTTGGTATATATACTAAGACCTCAAGAAGGGCGGCTCTCGATCCAGCCCGCCCCTATAGTGGGGCTTCGATAAGAAGGGCTAGATCAAGAACCGCCCTATAGTCCATGTTACAATTTAAAAAATATATATATAAGGCATATTATCCGACAATTAAAAAATAAAATATTGTTATAAATAAATAAAACATACATATAAAATTTCTTATCTTAAAAAAACATGGATTTAACAAATTTTGACATATTTGGATTTGAATTTCAAAATTTTTCAATGAATATTTTAGTTTTTCATCGTGAAGGACGCGTCGCTCCGCCTAACTTGAAACTTCCTCAAAATTTTTTGTGGTCACTTACACCCAAAACATGGCCCCACGCAAAAATTCTAGGTTTTTTAGCCATTTTTGGATTTCATTGTATTTTTTACGCGGACGCGTGCGACCAAATATGGTGATTTACACTTTGAAAACAAAATTACCCCCGCACCGCCTCCACATGTTGTGCCTCCTAGGGCACAAGAGACCTATCGGGAAAGTTTGGCACCGTTTTTGGGTTTTTTAGGGGTGGTCGTGAGTTCAACATACATTTGCCGGGAGAATTCGCGCGGTAATTAAAATAATTAGAGAAAAGTACCAAACAATTCTGAGAAAATTCTCAAACTTTGCGGTGCCTTCACACGCGCCATGTAGATGCCTCAAAAAAGTTTGAGGCCAATAGCACACCGCAAAGCGCACCGCTCACACAACCATGAGAAACCTAAGTGTTAGGATAGGCTTCGTGAGAGGTTGAGTATACCCATTGCGGAAGGACGTCCGCTCCGCCTAACTCGAAACTTCCTCAATTTTTTTTTTTTGTGGACACTCACACCCAAAATATGGCCCCACGCAAAATCCTAGATTTTTTAGCCATTTTTGGATTTATCGATTTTTTTACGTGATGCGTGCGACCAAATATGGTGATTTACACTTTGAAAACAAAATTACCCCCGCACCGTCCTCCACAAGTTGTGCCTCCTAGGGCACAAGGGACCTATCAGCAAAGTTTGGCACCATTTCGGGTATTTTCGGGGGTGGTCGTAGTTCAACATACATTTCCGGGAGAATTCGCGGTAATTAAAATAATTAGAGAAAAGTACCAAACAATTACGAGAAAATTCTCAAACTTTGCGGTGCCTTCACACGCGCCATGTAGACGCCTCGAAAAAAGTTTGACTCTTATATGAATAAAGGTAGTCTCACACATAGATAAAGGTAGTCTCACACATACATAAAGGTAGTCTCACTCATACATAAAGGTAGTCTCACTCATACATCGATACATTTTTGAAACACACACATTTAACAACTAGCTAACCCCCGTGACCTCTTTCCCCTTGACTCCTTTTCGCTCCCATGGCAATATGTCTTTGGGTAACTTCTTCAAAATGACACTGGATCTTGTTTGGAAAGTCCGTGAATAATCGTATTTTGCGCATAACCATTGTGCTCGCCAACGTCAACATCCTCGATGCCATCAACTCCGATAATGCGTTGTTTCCCGGGGACAACGACATGCTTGATTTTCGATCCTCTTTGGCTTTGAGGATCGATCGGGTAGGGTAAATAGAAAACTTGTGCTACATCCAAGCGGCGACCCATGGGTCCCGTTGGTGGCCTAAATCACCGAGGTCAACGACTTTCAACCCGATCTCGTTCGGTTTGTGTTGTTTCATCCGGCGACATTTGAACACGGGCACCGCACTTCCATTCCATAGTCAATTTCCCATATTTCTTCAATGATGCCAAAGTATGTGATCGTTCGCTTTTTTCTCGTTGATAGCTTCTATTCGAACCCCATTTGTTTTGATTCACACATTTACTATCCTTGACATGGGTGTAGAATGTGTACCCATTAATGTCGTATGCTTGCCACGTGGTGACTTGTCTCGATGGCCCTAATGCTAACCCGTGCTTGGTAATATCATCCCCGGTTTCCCGGTCGGTAAGTTTTGGTCCTTCAACCATGAAGTTAATTGTTCCTGTCTTTGTTTATTGACCCAGTCATCCGAGCGGCCATTCCTCCGCTCCCGAATGAGAGCCAAGTGGTAATCAACGCATGCGGCCGCATAAGCGTTGAACTCTTACACACACCGTAATGCGCGACTCACTTGTTTGTATTCTTGGTCAACGAATACTTTCCTCCCCACGATGCCTTTCCCCGGCTATCCTACCCATATGACGTGAATCGCGTTTACCAATCCCTCTCGTACTTTAAGCCACTCTTGACAAAGACTCGGCGACTTTCGTAGTATTGTAACCCTCAATCATGGAGCCCTCTGGATATGCTCGATTATGCACTAATCGAAGTTAGAATCGACATGCATCGCTCAATGCACCACATTTCATGCAAGTAGCAAGGGCCCAAAGTGCCTCTATCGATGAACCATGTGAAGCATGAGATGTGGCATTATATCGAAATAAGCGGGAGGCATACATATCTCTAGCCGGTTTTGGGTCTCCACCGCGAAATCATGTAGTTCAGCAAGCTCTTTCCCGTCAATCGACGGGATATCTTGAAAAGAAGTAGCACATGCAGTGATGGCCATTTTCAAGAATTCGGCTTTATAACCCCGATTACAATAGGTAGGAACACCGTCAAGATTACATGACAATCATGAGCCTTGCAAAGTGTGTTATTGATGTGTCCTTCATGGACACTAGCTTCTTGATGTTATTTGAAAACCCAAATGTAACTTTGATCGCCTTTAGGTAAGCGCATATAGCCCTTCTCTCTTCTAGGGTCAAGTTGAAGCTAGCCGCGGGCGGGATGTATTTTCCATTCTTACGAAGTGCTGAGGGTTGTGGCAGAACCGCCGACTTAATCGCGCTCCTCGAGTACTTGTCTTCCATTAGACACTAAGTACCCAAGTGAGCACAATAAATCACACAGATTCCGTTGAGCACACCCAAAGGGAGAACTCAAAAATCCACATTTTTCCATCGGGATCATAAATGAGAGAGTAAAGCTTACAACATTATTAACCATTTCATACATCACTTTAATACATCGAGTTTTCAGCGGAAATAAAATTTATTTTTAATGACAAGATACAAAAGTTCCTTGGAAAACATTTTTGGTGAGACTTTTAAAATAAACCCTAAGTCCAAGAACGCGAAGGAAATTCTCGCCGAGCCCACCGGGAGATTTCCACACACAAAGTCAGTTCATCAAGACTGTCACCCGCAAGGGGTAGAACAAACCCCGAAGTACTCAATTGTACTCCGCAAGACTTACCCGGGGAGGAAATAAAAGACTCCAAGGATATGCAAGGCTATTTGGCTTGTGGTTTATTGTAGCTGCAAGAAGCATTACTAAATGTGCTTCCTTATATTTATTTTATAAGCAGTCATGATTAGTTCAATTACCTAACCATTCTAGGTAAGCACCTTTGCTACTTTCAAGCAAGAGTTGAGCCATCGAACAATAATTTTAATTCCATCTTCCATATTTCCACTTCTTACTACGATGCGGATACCGGTCAAGTCGCATTACCGACACGGCGGCGATTCGCGAACCAATATCCCCATTTGGGTACCCCGAAAAACACATGCCCGCTTGCGCTACAAAAATACACGCAAGCAAAGACCAACCCCTTCGGTTCTCGCCGAGGCTCCGTGTCCCCCGCCCCAAACTTGGACTCCGAGCCACCACTACCCGAGTCCCGGACTCAAGATGGTCCTTGGACCTCCAACCTTTCCCCGCCTCCATTCAGTCGGCACGGAAAGAGCCGGAAACCTCGACATGAAAAAGAACAGGTCTTCCCCGCTCCCATAAGCAAGTATGTGCTCGGGATAATAAAATCGTGACTTGACCACCATCCACAAAGAATCGGACGGTCCTCAATCGACACAAAGGGACAAGCCCAATCAAAGCCTCGCTTAGATTGCCCAACCAAGTCCAATCCAAATCCAAATATAGTCCCGCCCCGGTCTCCAATTATTATCCATGTATAAGTATCATAATAAATATTTCCTATCTCTCGAAAGTGACCTGAAATCACCGCCTTCTACCGAAGATCTATAGCATAGCATTCTACACCGAACCTGTCATACTAGTAGGACTCATAGGATAAAGATATATTTATGCAGGTGGATTTCCATTCAATTCCTTAAAACGTAAATGCACAAACATATTATTTATATAAAGTGCGTAAATAGTAGGGGTTATGAACCGGGCTTGCACGGGTAGGATATAATCAAAAGTTAGCATTCCATCGAAGTGACACGATCAGCGTCGAACCATCTTTCGGCAACTTCCAGATGACTCCATGATCCATCGTTGTTCCTATTACGGTATACGCGGATGCAACGTAGAGACATAAATACAAAGGTAATCGTAACTCCTCAAGATATGAACACGCCTCGCTCTCTCAGGCTAACGAACTAGCTTTTTCCGGCTAACGTACTAAGCTTGGCAGCAACATAGCAAGTAAACGTGATTCTCCAACAAGCGTTTTAGTTATTTAAAACCTAACACGTTTCCTTACTTTGTTTTATACATACTCAAGCTAGGGTACGTTAGTTGCTCTAATAAATTAATTGTTGACGAGCTACAAAAATTACAGACTATATATGAGATAAATCTATTAACAGGTAGATCATGATTTTAGGAAGCTAACAAAATTGTTTCCATGACGTTTGGATCTCTACGCAATTCTATATTAAATAAACAAGCTTTTAGTTTAGAAACTAAATTAGAAAACGCTTTCAATTTTGAAAAGGACCTGCGGTAGGATATTCAGCCCAGCAGTCCATCGCGACTCACGCGAGACGCCATGCGCCAGCAGGCCGGCCCAGCAGCGTGGAGCTCACGCGTGCATCAGCAATTTTGCAAACGAGTCCCTCAACCAACTAGTTATTACGCGACAACATTGAGCACTGTTTATACAGTCACGACTTATGCACAAAAGACCTCATACTATCTTATCTTCGCATCGGAGAAGCCCCCGACGAACCTGCACACGACGGTGCGATGAGCGTCACCACTGGACGGTTACGCCGGCCACTAGAACTCGTTCTGACCCAAACTAATAAGCTGAAATCACTCTACGGCGCAGGCGGCAACCTAGAGCTGCGGTTGGACGCCGGGACTGGTTCAAGCGAGCGCTACAGCGGCGGTGCAGCGGTTCTCGGCGGCTACGCTGACGTTCTGGTGATCCTACGCTCTCTCCGAGGAAACGAGATAGCGAAGAAGCTTCAGAGGCTCACCAGAATCCTCGTTACGATGACGTCTGGGGTGTATGGTTGCCGAGGTGGCCTGACCACGTGCGCACGCCGCGAACGGCGGCGCTCCGCCACGGACATCGCCGCGTCAGCACCCCGGAGGCCCGTTACCTAGTCGAGATAGCGCGAGCACCAGATACAAGAGGTCACGACAAGCTCGGGGACGTAAGCAATCGAACTCTAGGGCCTTACCCCCAACTCTTCCGTCATGGCGGCGCACACGGCCGGCGACGAGAAGAACGCCAAATTAGCGGCTGGTAGTGCTTGGCTGAGGCTTCGTGATGGCGAGGCGCAACGAAGGCTCCCTCAGCTACCCACTGATGCGAGCAATTGAAGAAGGAAGCGTTGTGCACCATGAGTTAAGAAGGGAGCGGTGGCGGGCGACCGGTTCACGTGGACGCGGCAGAGCGTGAACAGCGCGGCGACGTCGGCTAGCGAGGCAGGGCCGAGCAGGGGAGGCGTCCCATCGTCACTGTGACCAGGTCAGATGACCTTGACGCGGCGGCATGCGCACAGTCCGCGGTAGGTGAATCGAACGGTAGCGCGAGCGTTCGAGATGAAGCAAGGAGAGGTTGTGAACGAGAGCGAGCATGGCGAGAGCAGCAGCTCGGCATCCTGGCAAGGGACAGGAGCGAAATTAAGGGCAGGCCAGAGCAGAGGGCCCGTCCTCGTCTTGGCGGGATACGGCTGGCGCGAACGAAAGTCTACACGGACGGCGCCAAGAACGAGCGTGCGTCTATCCGATCCGGGCCACAGCCATGGCAGCCATGGCAGAGTCATTCATGGCGAAAAGACAGCGCAAGGCAGAGGGGGCAGCAGCAAGCCGACGACGGACTCGGCCCTATCGATTTGGAGCAGCGAGGCAGCAAACAGCGAGCGACGTGGTCATGCAGGACGCCCGGAAGTGATCCATGTGCGTGCGGGTGCAGAGCTGCCAGAAGTGCGTCGTGGGCATGTCTTATTATCCTTCTAATTTCCTTCCTTTTCTTTGATTTAACTACAACATATAAATAACTGTATTGCTATTTCCTGGCCACTAATCTACACGCATGCACATATATACATATATACATATATATGCTTATGTGCAAAGGTAACGGAAGAAACACATATATACACTATAACAAAATACTTATCAAAACAAATATACGAGTGTATATATATATATACTTCTCTTATAAAATTCCGTTCATAGGAATTACTTATCATTTCATGTGCGTTGAGATTTGAAAAACTGTGAAATTTGTTTTGTTAATTTCTTTTAAGCCTTAAAGTAGTGCTAAGCAGCAAGCCTGTAACACCGTGGGGGTGTTACAAGGGTGAAGCTTCGGGCTTCATATCTAGCTGCACCATGTCTTTTCGTGAATTTAGACCATCCTTCGAATTATTCGGGTCCATCAAGAGACCCATGGTGCTTTGAAAGACATTCTTCTTCACATGCATAGAATCAATTGCATGCGGAACCTCGAACTCTAGCCAATATTCGAGATAATTGAAAGAAGATGGATTGTTTCTTGAAAGGTACGCTTAGCCGATAGGAGGTGTACTTCGATCTATGATCGTCCCATCTAGATTCTTTTTTTCCGTAGACAATGTGCAAGTTTTTGACCATTACGCACACATGTTGTCCATACCGACGTCTCTCTGGAGGGTCTTACGTCTCTCGCAGGTGTTGTTGAACCGGTGTTTGTATTTCACGCCGATACTTGTGATTTTTTTCTTTAAGCGCCGATTGCCCAAGTAAAACCACCTTTTTGGATGCATTTAGATACACCCATATAGTACCATCCAAGCAGACCACGCGATCCGGTCTTCCCTTTGATCCGGTCGGACAAAGCAAACATTGCGGATAGTCGTTGATAGAAACAATGATTATGGCTCGACATAAGAAGTCCTCCTTTCGAACGCATCATACATCATCACCCCTTCCTTGTATAGTTTATAGAATTCTTGCAACACCGCTCAATAAACATGTCAATGTCAATGCCCGGTTGTTTCGGACCTGAGATGAGAATAGTAAGGAAAAGGTACTTTTCGCACCGGGCACAACCACGTTGGGATGTTGTACATTGTCAAGAACACCGCCAAGTGCTATGGTCGGTCATCCTCTCATTGAAGGGATTCACTCCATCGGTGCTTAACCCAAACCGTGCATTCCTCGGGTCTTGAGCGAAGTCTTTGTGATTATTATCAAAGTTTTGCCACCGAAAGTACCATCGGTAGGGTGTGCAATCTTATCATCATCTATCTTGCGCTCGTCTTGCCACCATGTCATCAATTTGGCTTCTTTGGGGTTTAGGAAGATTCGCCTCAAGCGGTCGGTCCTTTGGCGGTACCACATTACCAAGGCAGAACTCTTCTCTCGCCGGATCAATTCCTAACGGAGTGTCCTTTTCGAGATTAGAATCTGCACCGCCTTTTTCCCACCCTTCTTCCTCTTGTTTCCAATGGAGGTCTCTTCCCGTTGTATAGATTGTTGTTCTTGTACCGACTAGCACCGCACCTAGGACATTTATCCGGCCCCTTGAACGTGTCACCACGAAAAAAAGGATACAATGGTTCGGGCATGCATGGATCTTTTCAACACTCATTGTCAATGGACTTATAACCTTTTTTGCTTGGTAGGTATTCGGTGGTACCGAAGTTTGGTTGTGGCAAAGAACCATGACAAGAGACGCAAAGCATCATTAAAACTACGCCCGACCAACCGTACTTAGCCTTCAAGATCAACGGCTCAAGCACAAAGCGTAGTAGCGCCCAAAGTGTGTCGGACAACCTTTTTTCAACACCATACACGGTTTCCTTCGATCTTTGCTCTCACTCTCTCTAGGTTCTCTATACCTTTCACGCTGTTCGCAATATTTCTCGTCCAAAGGCATTAAGCATGTCGCCCAAATAATCACCGCCATCTTCATCCCCTTCACGTGCTACGACATCATCAAGAACATCACCTTTGCCCGTACCATCAACGACATTTGTGTCGCCCATACCATGCCAACCATCATCATCGCGTAGTTCACTATCATGCTCGGGGTTCCTTTTATTTTGAAGCTTATCTACACACCGAGAGAAGCGCTCTAGGGTTTCGGGGTCATCTCCTAGATTTTCGAAGTCGAGGTCTTCACCAACATAATTTTCACCGTGATGAGTCCGCATCGTGTATTCTCGCAACAAATCCTCGTGGTAATCAAATGTTGTTTGATGGTCTTCACATCTCTATATGCTATCTCGTTCTTGCAATCACGGCACGGACATATTATGATATCCTCTTTCAATGTCTTCGCATGATTCTCGCCAGCCTTCAATAAATTTATCCACCTCGTCCACGAAAAACCTTCCTTCCACCTTAACGTGCCATACATCCAATCATTCCTGTACTCCATCCTTTAATACAACAAAGAAAAAAAAAAAACATCAAATGTGTAGTTAGTCAAATATATGAGTACATATGCATGGCAAACCCTAAATGGTTAAAATTAATAATTCCATTAATATTAAAGTTGAAGCACACACTAAAAGGTTATCATTTTAGAAAATTTTAGAAAAAAAAAAATAATCGCATTTGCACATCATATGAGAGAGAAAAAACTTGTTAGAAATTTAAACTAAGAATTAAAAAAAGACATGTTCATCAACCATGAACACATGAAACCCTAGCTATTTTATTACTCCACTAAAATCACATGTAAGAGCCACTAAAAAATGGGTCTAGTTCAATACTCTTACTAATCTCCACTACCACTTCCAATCCTAAGCTCTACTTTGCTCCATATAAAGCTCAAGCACCATAGAAAGTGAGAGGAAAGCAAAATTTAAATTACTCCACAACTAACCATACAAAATCGAATTAAGTGGTAGGATTAGCATTTCCTTACCTTTTTGAGCCTCCCCACCAAAGGATTTGAGTTGAAAACCTCCCCCTTAGTAGAGCAATTTTTGGGAGGAGCCCAAGGCCTCCCAACCTTTTTTTTTTTTTTTTTTCGAAGTTTGAGTGAGTGACCCGAGGAGGAAGAAGGTGGCTGGTTCGGCCTTATCTACGCACCACTATAGGGGCGGGTTTTGATTGAGCCGCCCCTACATGTTACTACAAGGGCGTGTTCATTTCCCGCCCCTACCGATGGAACATTAGGGGCATCCAGCCGCCCCACTAACAAGAGGGGGCGGTTCATAACACGAGCCGCCCCTACCGCGGCCTCGCAGGGGGCTCGCTCGTGAACCTCGCCCTCGGGCCGCTCGCAGTAAAGGGGCGCCAGAAACGAGCCGCCCCTAATGCAAACGGGCATTCTTACGTAAAGTTTTTTGTAGTAGTGCGTGGCGGCGCGCAAGGGCAGCAGCTGCAGCTCCTGCTCCACCAGGATTGGGCCGTGGGCGCTGTTCGAGCAGAGGCGTCCTTTAGGAGAGCCATTGGCAATGGCAAGAACAAGAGAACAAATGGTATTGCTTTTGGTTTTTCAGTTTATGAATTGACAGTACTAGAGTATGCGAACTTTGACTAGTAATTTTTGTACAGACTTGAAGAATTATTTTACAAGTTTGAGTGTTGGTTCAAGTAATTTGGGTTCAAGTTCAACTAACAACCGAGACTACATGCATGCATGTTGCACTAAATTATTGTTGTATCATATTCTTGCACATGTTCCTCATCTCGTCATCGCTAATAAGTGCATTAACTTTAGTAACTTGCAGCTAGCTTCATTGCCTAGTATTTTTTTCAAAAAAAAAAAAAAAAACGAGAACGGGGTATTACCCGTATTTCAGTTGGACGACAGGAGTTTTGTTACCATAATGGTAAGCATGGCCCACTCCCCATTGCTAGCTTTACCGTCTCCACATGCAGTCTCCGAGAAAGCCGTTGCCTTTTTCTGACCGACCGAACAGAAAGCCGTTGCCTCGGCAAGCCTGCAAGACATCACGTGTACGGCCCTGTCGTCCGCGGAGACCATGACCCGCGCGGCAGCTGAGTCCAGTCGTCGGCACCGACTCACTGGCGTGGTGAGTCGGGAGGACAATCATGGAGGCATGGAGCCGACCAAGAAGGCACGCTACAATTAATGGTGTACGGCCCTGAGGTCGGAGGAGACCTGACCTTGACCCGCGCCGCAGCTGAGTCAAATCGTCGGTGCCCCACTCACGCACCGGCCGAGCAGAGTGTGTCTTACATCTCCATCAATGAGTCAATGAGTTGGTGTTGTCGAATTTGTTGAATTAACTCTGCGAAATTCCATCTACGGCTGTGTTTAGTTCACATAAAATTTGGCACTATAACTGAAATTTGGCATTCTCTTAGAGCTCTTCGGCCGCGTCGCCCACCCGCTTAAGCGCACAGCGGGCGACATCGACCCGCCGCCTACCCTCGCCGCCGCCAGAGGGCGTAGCCAGGGGAGGCCCGCGTGACCTCAATGACGGCGGGGCGAGGCTTTCGCGGGGGTTCGCTGGGCGCCGTGGCGGACGGAGCTTGGCGGGCATCACCCGTCGGGCTCCGCCATTGACCGCGCCGGTGCCCGGTCCCGGTCCTCCCATGGCGCAGATCCAGTTCAGGCTCGATCCGGTGTGCAGGGTGGTGGCGGGGGCCGTTGGGTCCGGTGGCTTCACCGACGATGGCCTCATCGGGCGGCGGCGAGGGGCGGACCCGGTCCCCTCCGATGGCCAGATCTCGTCCTCCTCCGTGCTGGATCCGCGCAGACCGGGCTGCATCGACGCTTGGGTGGCCGGTGCTAGGATGGGGAGTGGTGGTGTTGGTGGCGGTGGGTGGTGTTGTGCGCCGGATGGTGGCCGCGTCGGGCACGCGGCCGAGCCGCGACGACGGTGGTGGTAGGGTCATTGCGGGGCTATGGTGTCGTGGCGACGCGGCCGGCGACAAGACGGAAGGCGGGCGTGCCGGCCGCACTTCCTACATGGGGGCGGCGGCGGCGGCGATGGCGGTGACCTCGCATGGTGCGGCGCGGTGACTCAATGCCGCTGGAGACCACGGGTGGTGGTGCCTCGTGGCTGATCGTTTCGGCCATGGTGGTCGAGGCGGTCTCGCGGACAGCCGCGGCGGGGTAGAGGGTGGCGGTGAGTTGGTGGTGCTCCCCCTCTTCTTCCTCGCCGGTTGCGGTTTCGGGCGCCGCCTCGGTGGCGGGGCCGGGTGGCCTCGAATGTTCTTGCGGTGCCGTGGCGGCATTGTAGTGATGTACCGAACCATCTCCTCGGCCGGTGAGTTGCAAAGGCGGTGGGGACTCGCCGTTGCTTGTCTGCGTGAGCATGTGTAAGGTGCGATGTCGATCCGGGCGAAAGCCTACACCGACATCCTCACCGGTGGTAATGGTGGCGGCGCCCTTTGGGGCGTCGTTCTTCCGTTGGGGACACCATTATAGGGCAACCGTGTCATGAAGCATGGAGTCTCTGGGTGAAAACCCGATCCGGTTTCGACGAAGCGGCAATGGGGCCTTTCAAGGCCGCTCCTTGGAGGCGCCGATCTCGAGACACATCTCGCCTTGTGGCGGTGTGGGAGGTGGACTGGTTGGCCCATGCGCAGCGACTTTGGAGGTGCGCCTTGGTCTTTGGTGTTGGCGGTGAGGTGCAGAGGGTCCACGGGTGCTAGTGGCCTTGAGCTGGTGCGCTTGGTGCAGTGGTGATCTCAGTGACGGCAGGGTGGAGGTGGTCTTCTCCGAGCGGTTTCGCTTGTCCGAGTCCCGGGCAAGGATTTAGTGGAGTGTGAGTCGGTGCGTGAGGCGAGGCCCCCACGCAGAGTAGCCAGATTAGTGGTTTTCAATGGTGCCGCGGATAGGATTGTTCTAATGATGCATCGCCGAGCCGGGGATCGACGCATCATGCGCAGCGCGGCTTGGGGGCTTATGGTCTCGTGGTGGAGGAGTGACGGTAGCCGCCGACCTGCAATGGGTTGCGGCACAAAGATTGGTAACGATGGCGCTGTTCCCGCGGACCGCTTTAAGCTCCTCTCCTAGGTAGTGGTGGTGTAGTTTGTGTTGTGTGTGTTGTGTCGATGTCCCAATCTGACCGTTTGTTGCGCAGATGGAGCCTCGTGTTGATGCCCAATCCAAACCGAGCAGAGCTTCATGTTAATTTTCTCCCTTCTCGACAAGTGGTAGGGGAGGGATGTCTCCCCTAAGTTGAGTTGAGTAGGCGCTTGTTGTGGCGTGAGTTGAGTTGATTTGGTACCTAGGTGTGTAGGTGGAGTAGGGTACCCTCCACAATTGTATAGTTTTTCTCGCCCGGTTTCGGTCAAAAAACTGGGCCGACACTTGCCTTTTTTATTTTTTCTTCTAATAGAAATCGTGGCAAAGCTTTTGCCGTCCTTTCTAAAAAAAAAAAAAAAATTGAAATTTAGCACCGTAGCACTTTTGTTTGTTATTGTTAATTATTATCCTACCATAAGCTAACTAGGCTCAAAAAATCGTCTCAAACAAACATCCAAACTATGTAATTAGTTATTTTGTTTACCTACATTTAATTTTTCATGCATGAGGTAAAAGATATGATGTGATGGGGAATCACAAAGTTTAGAGATCCAACTTTGGATCTAAAACAGCCCACTTTTTATATCTCAAATTTTGAGGTCAACCAGAACTATGGTTTTTGGTCCGGCTTATTTTTTATTAAAGATATAGGAGTTCCATCCAGAACTTTAAATGTGATTTAATTAGGTTGTGTGTTTAGGAGGGAATGTTGGAATATGATCTCGGCTAATCCTGAGATTATTCACAAAATTAATTAATTACTATTTTGTAGTTCACCTACCACATATATCCAACTAATTAGATCTGTCGTGATTGGCGGCAACCCTTAGATTCGTCTATGCTTTCGCCCCCTAACCCACA
The DNA here is from genome assembly GCA_015847255.1 of Hyparrhenia diplandra. Classification (NCBI taxonomy): domain Eukaryota; kingdom Viridiplantae; phylum Streptophyta; class Magnoliopsida; order Poales; family Poaceae; genus Hyparrhenia; species Hyparrhenia diplandra. Next base: position 75,377 of record JADLZK010011650.1, read on the forward strand.
GTGCACTGTATAATATAGGAGGCGTCCCTAGGGTCTCCACCTATCCATTCACGTGTGATTATTCACATAACCGGTTAATTTGGTGCTAGAGGATTCGGGAAGGCTGTCACCCGTGTTCATCTGGTGCAGGTCATCTCGGTAGCGTCTAGGAGGCCGCTGCCGCTTCGACAACTCACGTTGTTCACCAACAGGAGGCATCCAAGTCCTCAGGTGGTGTACTTATATTATCTACTTTATCTACATCAACACCCGTCGACATAGATGACGTCTATAGACTCATTAGTATCTGAGATTGGATTCCGCATTAAGTTAAGTCAGTGATCATGTTTAGGCTAAGATAAGATCCTGTTTAGTCCAAGTTTTATTTCAACAGGGGAAGTGTTAATTTTTTTTTTTTTTGGCTTCTACAATCTTTCATTGCCCTCTGATTGCAGGCCATTTTGTAATGCAAGAATTTTCTTCTGAGGCAAACAAGAGGGGTTCCCCATACTAACTTTTAGTAATGCAAGAATTTCACATAATTTCACATGAATCAATTCATTTTGATAGGGAAAACACAAGAACACGAAAAGCTTCCCTATAGATGTCCAACGGGCGGCCCGGTACCGCCCGCGGGTCCCCGGACGGACCGGTGCCGGGCCGGCCCGCTGCGGGCCACTGCGGGCTACGGCTGCACGGGCCGTGCCAACCACGGCTCGGGCTGCGCCCCGGCCCTTGGCCCGGTCCAGTAGGCCATCGGGCCGGCCCATGGGCCGTCGGCCCACGGGCGCCGGGCGGGCCAGCCCGTGATGTAAAAAAACAGATTATATCATTCAAAGTTCATTCATAGAAAATATGCCAAGTTGACAGATTCAAAGACTCAAAGTTCAACGATTCAGGTTCACGTTTCAAGTTGACAGATTTGACAAACAGATTCAAAGGTTCACGATTCAAAGTTCAAAATTTTTCACGCATTCAAAGTTCAAAGTTGAACTGAAATATGGCAACTTGGAACTGTGGAACAAGATTTCACAACAGATTTTCAAAGGTAAACAAGATTTGACAACAGATTTTCAAAATTCAACAGAAATATGAGCTTGTGCAATGCTGCCTCATTAAAAACCTTTCTAGGTAAACCCACCCTTGTGGGAGAAACCCTAGAAAGGAAAAGAGTACAGCAAGCTCATATTTCTGTTGTTCATATATTATAGTTCATAGATCACATCACAGATTCACAGTTGTATTACAATAGCCAACATTTGGCAGGCAAGTGAAAAGAAGAAACTGCAAAGAGCAAAATGAAGAGTATCTGCCTATCTCTCATAACTTTCACTCACTCTCAACTCTCAGGTTTCCAACTTCAATCTTTGCCAAAGATAAGGAAAACAACATCCGGATTACGGACCGAACAAAAGAACATGTTAGTTCATTGTTGCAAAACAATATCACATAACTAACAGTTTGATTCACAATGGAATTGTACCTCTCGGCTAGCCGTTGTCGCCACCTCTCCCTCTGCCGGTGCCGCCACCTCTCCCTCTCGCTTGTACCAGTGCTGCCGGTGACATTAAATCGATCCTCTCCTCTCCCACCCGCCGGTTCTCGTATCTATATCTTCTTCTTCAGAATTTCATCACCAATCTCCGTGGTCTTGAAGTGCTCAACAAGTTCTTTGTCCACAATCGTATCTTTCGCGCCTTTCTTCTAGCTTGGTCCAGTCTTTGATGCAGGTCAAGATCTCCACATGCTCGGGCGTAAGTCGACGACGCCGGCCTTCGAAAGTATTCTACCGTCGAAAATTTGAAACAAGATTCGGAGGACACAAGTAGAAACAGGGACAACCATGATATCACGAGCCATAATAGACAATATGGGATAGGACTGTTTGTGATCACGCCACCAAAGAAGTATGTCAAAGTTGGGGTCACCCCATGGCACAGTGGTCCTTGCCCAAGTAAGATGTAAGCTCATTTACAGCACCGGATGAAATAGATGTAGTAGAGGAGGAAGTGTCAAAGATCCTCCCCCATCTATTACCAGAACCAGGAACAGGAAGCACTGGCCTCTGAGCCCTTCTTGTATCTGCACTAGAACCATACTTCTCCTGATACTTGCCAAACAACTGGTCAGCTCATCTTTCACATCACCATAACATAATGCAATCGAGAACCGGTTGCCTTACCAAGAAGATCTAAGGTTATCATGAACCCTTTCATCTTACCTCTAGGATCAAGAATTGTTGCAAAACAATAAAGCAAAGGAAGGTTATCCCAATACTTAAGGAATTTCATTTTCATAGGCCTTGCAACATTTTTAAAATGTTCATTATTCTCAGCTTCTTTTAAATGTTCAGCCATGTCAATCAATTGATGCAAAGCAAGTGGAGCAAAGAGGGATAATATACACCGTAAAGGACAATAGTGGACTCATAAAATACTTTCAAGAACTTAAAAGTATGTTCAAGCAATATACCAATGATTCAAAGTGTCAACAACTCGAACCATAATTAGAGTTAATGAACACAAGTAAACACTTCTTTGTATGGTAACAAATGCTCAAGCATCAAGTAAGTAGAATTCCATCTAATAACATCCATGTCCAAGCCAAATTTCCTAGGTGTCATACCTCTAGCAATACAGAAATCTTTGAATCTAGCAATCCTAGTATTAGAAGAATTTAAAAAGTTTATTGCAGTTTCTCAAATCATCAAGCCATTCTTTATAGACTGTCAAACCATCTTTCACAATAAGATTAATCACATGGGTAGCACAAATTTGATGCACAAGGAAATTCTTAACTTTATTAGGATTATCTCTAGTAGGTGTAGGATAAGAACCCGGATAACCAAACAAAACTGGACCCAAGATATCATAAGCCTTAGAATTAGCACTAGCATTGTCAAGAGTCACAACAAAGACTTTATCAATCAAACCAAACTCATCAACCACATTAGCTATAGAATCGGCAATGTTTTCACCGGTATGGTTGCAATCAATCGACCTAAAACCAACTACTTTTTTTTCTCAATCTCCCATTCTTTATTAACATAATGGCAAACAACAGAGATATAGTCCTCCTTAGCATTACGGACCGGATGTCGGATGTCAAAGAAACAGATGATGTAGCGGGCAACACATCTTTCAAAAGCATGTCACGTTGTTCACCATACAACTTAGCCATATCTCTAGTCGTGGTGCGCCTAGAAACTTCTTTAAACCGAGGGTTATGAGCATTCTTAATGTAATCAATCCAAGCCTGTGTGGAACCTATGCCTAAAGGAAGGTCCACCCTAGCAATCAAGCGGCACAATTCAATGCGAGCAACCATAGGATCATACTTCCAATTAGCTAAATCATTAGCATTCAAAGCAAGCCTAGACTGAACCATATCGAGAATGGTTCTTCAACCGCATACATTTTTTCATGTGACGTCTTAAATGACCGGTTCCATTAGGGTATAGCAGAGTATCTACTAGAACAATGTTTCTGAGATAGCTGCAATGCGAGCGGCCGCCGGCCCCTCACCATCCTTTACCTCATCGAAGTAGGTCCACACATCAGATTTGTTCTTACCGTATTTGCGTTGGAGTGTCGGCGTCATCGTCGTCATCGCCATCGACATCAACGCCGACGACGGAATGCCAACACGGCAGCCCGCATCCTCACGTGGGTCGCCGCCGCCCCGACCTCCAGGTTGTCGTCCCCGAGCACCGGTCCGGCCATGGACATCGCCGTCGACGCCGCCGGACGCCGATCAACGCGCCCGGACCCAGCGTTGCGAAGTCCATGGCCCACGGCCCCGCCACGCCGGCCGACTGACCGATCGACGCGTGCATCACCAAGACCGTCCCTCAACGCCCGCTTGGGAGGAGGCCGCTGGCCATGTCCACTCCAGCTGAGGAGGAGGAGGACTCGGCGTCCGCACCAACCTCAACCTGCGACGAGAGCCCGGTGCCGGAGATGCAGAGGTCACAGGAGGAGAAGACGGACAAAGGTGAGGTTCGACGGGAGGAGGAGGAAGAAAACGATGGAGTTTGAACCTGCGACTCACATGGCGATGGAAAGAACAGGGGAGGAGGGGGGAGGAGAAAGGAGAGAGGAGTAATGAGTAAAAGGGAAAAAGTCACCGGCTTGCCGGCGGAGTGTCGACGGCGGAGAGCGGTGAAGCGGCCCGAACAAAGATCACAGGCTCGACCGCGCGGAGGTTGGATCCGCCGGCCCGAGAACACAGATCCGGCCGGCGAGGACACGATCCGCCCGGGCGAGGAGGTTGGATCCGCGCCGGCACCGGCGTCGAGAGGCGGAGTGGGGTGAAGCGGCCAAGAAGGTCACCGGCTCGGCGAGGAGGTAGGATCCGCCGAGAGGACACCACAATCGGGCGGCGAAGAGGAAGAAAGGACCGCCGGCGAGGGCGTCGGATCGGCGGCCGGCGGCGGCGGGCGGAGCAAGGCGAGGAGGGGATTAGGGTTTGGAGGGGGGGCGAATCGCGCGCGGCTGGATGGAATAGGGGGGTGGGGTGGGGTTAGGGTTCGGGGGCGCCGCCGCCCGGCGTTTATACGCCTTTAGCAGGTGGCGGTGGCCCAGGCCATACGGGCCAACGGACCGGGCCGACACCGTGTCGCTGGGCGAGGTAGCGGCCCATGGCCCGCCCGCCACCGGGGCGGGCTGTGAACGCCCGTATAGTACGGGACCGGGCCGCCTGTGTATCGCCACACGGACCAGGGTCCGCGGGTCACGGGCCAAATGGCCAAGTATAAGCTTCCCGCGTTTCAACCCGGTTCAATGCAAGCATGAATCAATCCTACGAGGATACTTCCAATTGTACTAGCTATGAAAAACATTTTATCAAAAAAATACATAAAGAAATGAAACCTGTAAAATGGAGCGCACACACGGTCTCGGTAGTGGCACCGAGCAAATGCGACCACAACGGCGGGGCGTGGGTGACCATAGCGCAGCTCCACAAAGCATGCAACAATGATAAATCACTAGTAACGAAAAACTTTACATGACGGGCGATTTAGATTTCGCGTGGTGGGCAAGGGTGCTTGTCACCCATCAAAGGTCACGGAAAATGCACGATTAATCTGCGGCGGGCAATTGTAGGCCCACCACTAATAAAAATTAAGAAAACCAAACCCGAGCCCATCTAGACCCGGATCCAGGCTCTTTGGGCCCAATCGCGCCACCGCCACCGCTGGTTACGACGCCGGTGCTCCTCCCGTCGCTATTGGAACTGCCATCCATGGCCCCGCATGGATCGCCCGTTGCGGCCTCGATACCACGGCCGCCCCACCTGGATCCGCCACCACAGCCTTTCGATCCGCAGCCGCCCCGCCTCGATGCGCCACCGCGGCCCACACGGATCGCCGCCCACGGCCTCGATCCGTGGCCACCCGCTCGAATGCGCCGCCGTGGCCACGATCCACGTCGCCCGCCTAGATGCGCCACCGCAGCTCCACTTGGATGCGCAGCCGCGGGCCGATTCACGGCCGCCCCACCTGGATGCCCCGTCGGGCGGCGGATCCGGCGTCTTCGTGGCGGCCTGTCCCTTCGTCGCCCCGAGAATCGCTTCGTCGGCCGCTACTCGCCGGTCCAGCGAGCAAGGAAAAGGGAGGAGGCGGCGCCGGGCTCGCAAAAAGGAAGAGGAGTAGGGACGGGCAGCGCCTCGGCCAGCGAATGAGGAGGGACGGGCGGTCACGGGCGCAAGCGGCAGGGAGGAGGGGGTGTGTTTCACGCGACGAGAAGTGAGGGTGAGGCGCACGAGTGCTGGAGAGAGAGGGGGCGGCGTGGACGGTGAAACTAAGTGCCCCCAAACTCTAATTCCGGCTATATATATATGCGAAGATGATACCAGGACTAATTTCGCCTAATGGGCCTTGGAATTTTAGAGGTGGCCCTATTAAATTGCCCGCCGTGATAAATCGATTTTTTTGTGGCGGGCACTATTGCCCGCCATTTAAAAAATAAAAAAGGCTCGCCACGGTTAATGAGGACATGATCCGTAACGGGCGACCTGAACGCCCGCCACGGAAAAGATTTTACAAGTTGACTAAAAATCATTTCGTTACATGGTGAATGTGCTAACGATGAGTCCAACATACTACGATCTCCGCCACGTGACGAAGGCCACTCCTCAAGAAGCACGCGTTCCATTTTATATCCATGAAGGAGCGTCTACTGGTTGGGTCATCATTGTTTCACATTCGTGTATGATGAACCGTGGTGGTCTGGTGGACGAAGACGCTACTTTCAGTTTTTGTAGGATGCCAAGAGGGCTGTGTCTCTTCTATTCGTTGGCTGCAAAATCTAATGCCAAGAGGGCTGTGTCTCTTCTATTCGTTGGCTGCAAAATCTAGGACGAAGACGCTACTTTCAGTTTTTGTAGGATGGCAAGAGGTGCAGGCAGTTATGGGATACGAAGCTGATGTGGTAGAATGCTTATTCCAAAGAGAGGTTCCACGTAATTCTCACATGGACGGAAATGTTTGACAGGATACGGATTTAGTTCCTATAAAAATTCGCTCAGACTCATCATATCAAATCTTTAGACATATGTATGATGTATTAAATATAGTTAAAAGCAACTAATTGCACAGTTTAGTTGTAAACCATAAGACATATCTTTTGATCCTAATTAGTTCATAATTAACCATAAGTGTTACAGTAACCCACATGTGTTAATGACAAATTAATTATAGTCAAAAGATTCATGTCACACTCAGTAAACGGATCCCCAAGAATAAGCATAGTGGCAGAATATCTAATTATTAAAATAACTTTATTAAGTATTTTATTTAATCAAATTAGAGTGAGCATGAATGACTAATGGGCCTGACCGTTAGCACTTGTAAAAACCCCTCATATAAATATGTGGGCAAACGTTTTGGATTAATCGATAAGAACAATTTAGGGTTTTACCCTTGGCTCCCCGCTCTAGCCGCCGTCGATCTGCAAGACGCTGCCCACACCGCCACTGTTTGCGCAGCCGCGCCACCGCTACCGGCTGCCGCACCAGCTCCACCGTGCGCCTGGCCGCACTACTGGAGGCTGAGCCTCCACCGAGCGCTACAAGCGCTCGGTAAAAGGCCTAATAGCGCTCGGTGGAGGCACTACCGAGGGGGGCGCTCGGTACCAACCCCTCGATGAAATTTTAAACGGGAAAATAGTGTACCGGCGCGCCCAAAATGGCCCCTCGGTGCAACCCCGCACTTCTTGCACCGAGGGCTCGGCCCCCCGCAAAACCTGCGGTCACGCCGACGGCGTTTGCCACCGCCGACGTCAACTACAACCGAGGGCTCCCTCAACTCTCCCCTTGGTGAATTCTATTTTTTTAAAAAACCCTGACACGGTTGTACCGAGGGTTTGCCCTTTAACGCGCTCGGTGTAATATGGTCATTTCACCGAGGGGCACTCGTGCGCCGGTGAGTCGACCATACTATACCGAGCGCCGGTTTCGCCGAGAACCACCATCGGTGTACCTAGCAACATGGGTTCCCAGCGCAATCATCTCCCGGGTTCACCGAGCACCGCCCTCGGTATATTGTCTGCACCGAAAGTGTCCCACGGGTGCAAATGACCATATTTTTGTTTTTTTATTCCTGTTTTTCCTGTCCACCTTTACAAATGAAACATGCAGATCACATATCACATATATTTGACATCCATGCACCAAAACAACTCATTCATCACATATATATCACATAAATGATCGAAACATAGATCAATTAGTCCAATAGCGAGCACAAGTCTAGTTACACCGATACAACTCATAGTCATCAAGTTTGAATGTACTCAACAAAAGCAACAACAAAACCTAGAGCCTAATGGGTTAACCTCAAGACCGGTGGAGCTTGCACCAAAGAATGGGTGGTCCAAATTAGCAATGTACTCCGCATAGGAAGCATCTGCAAATTTGCTCGTCGTGCGAAACTTCTTGTGATGTTACCTAGAAAACCACTCACCCGCTCATTGCATTTTGCCAAATTGTCATAGACTCCGGGAATGACCCCACGGTATACAACATACCAAGCCATAGCCTTAAAAAGTAGAAGCAAATGTTAGTCACGGTTTGATAACAAACATGAGGCAATATAGATGGGGCCTCAAAGATAAGATAGTGTAGGCCTCGCTAAAAGAGCATTGAGCCCCTAACCTCCCCTTGATGCTCTCTCGAACATGAACAAGTGAGGATCATGGAGAAAGTTAGGAGCTCAATGTTCTTCATTTGAGCATGCGGCATAAACTTTGCATCACAAGGCCAAGCCATAGCCTTTAAAAAGTAGAAGCAAATGTTAGTCACGGTTTGATAACAAAGATGAGGTAATATAGATGGGGCCTCATCATAAGATAGTGTAGCCTTACGCTAAAAAGAGCATGGAGCCCCGAACCTCCCCCTTGATGCTCAGAACATGAACAAGTGAGGATCATGGAGAAAGTTCGTAGCGCTATGTTCTTTCGTTTTAGCAAAATGCATAAGCTTTGCATCACAAAGGCCAAGTCCAAAATGAGATAGGAGAACAACAGAATGAAAATATATCATAGGTCGCTAAAAAGAACATAGTTACATAAAGGGACTCGAGTCATAGGTGCACATTGGTCATCCTTGCCGCCAAAGCAATTTCATGGAAGTCATGGAACCGTGGATCGCATCCATACCCGGCTATCAAGGAGCCATGGAACTCGACTCCATTATTGCTTGGGTATGGATGTCGATCACGGTTTGATGACCACCATGAGGTAATAACGATAATGCGGCTCGATTCATGACACTAACATCATCAGTCATAAATAAGGCATCATTGCATTCCGTAACCGATATATAAGCCCAAAATGAGATAGGAGAACACAATAGAATGAAAATATATAAAAGCAAAGCTTCCATAGGTGTGGCAAGAAAAGGAGGTAGCCTCGGTTTGTCAAGTAGGTTTGTATCATAGCTCGCTAAAAGAACATGCCACTCCGCACCCCCTTGATGCTCTACGAACATGAACAAACGAGGATCATGGAGAAGGTGCGGATCAGCATGTTCTTTCTCGTTGAGCAGCGGCAAAAACTTTGCATCACAGGCCACCATTGCATAAAGGGACTCAGTCATAGGTGCACATTGATCATCCTTGCCGCCACAGAATTTTATGGTAGCCATGGAACCGTGGCTCGATCCATTCCGGCTATGAGGGAGGCACCGAACCGACTCCATCATTGCTTGGGAATGGACGTGAGCCACTGTTTTGATGACCACGATGAGATAATAAAGATAATGCAGCTCGAGATTCATGGCACTAACATCACGGTCATAAAATGTAAGCATTTTAGAACCGGTTGCATCATAGGAACGATATATAAGCATAGCCTCGTAATTAAATGCCCTTTTCTTTTAATATTTGAACTTGGAGCATAAGGACCAATAGATAACAGAGTTCATGGCTGCCATGAAACCATGTGAAACATCCAGCCTAGCCATCAGGTCATCAGAGGTCAACAACAGTTGCTAGGCATGGATGTATCACAAGGTTCGATGACAGGCATGAGAACATAAACAGGTCCTAGCATGCATGGTCTCTCACTTGGGCATTGTAAAGCATCATAGGCATAAAAGGTCAAAATTTCGACCACAAGTATTAAGACCCTTTGTTGACACTGTTATAGCATAATATTACTAGTCAACTAATATGAAATAAGGGCATAAAATGAATATCAACATAAGCCTAGGGTCTTTGCTAACATAATTCCACGAGTTTTGGTGATTTATATATTTTCAGGGACTTAACTTGAGATAAATGCAGAGAAGAATGGAGAAAGTTAGGAATATACATCTCATACCATGGCAAGATTTGACCGTGAAGTAACTCAACCCAAAATGTGGACTAAAACACTCTAGAAGGTACTGAAGACACCGGAAGAAACGAGAGGCCGAGAGGGTTCTACACACTAGCGGCCGCCAAGTCTGATAGCCAATCGGGCCCATCTTTCTAGGTCGGTTTGTAATCGACTTTGAGGTTGTATCTACACCGTTGCCAAGGTCGATTTGATCCAAGGGCTATCGTTCATCGTCAAGGCCTATATAAGAAGACCCCCCTGACCCCGGGGTTAAACCCTAATTCATTCTATCTCATTCTATTCATTATCTCTCGAGTTGTAGAGGTGTCCCAATGTAAGGATAACCTCTCTCGGGATTAGTGAATTAGAAGTAGATTAGAAGAAGATTAGTAATGTAATTAGAGATAGATTAGCCATGTAATTAGAACTAGATTAGATCTAACTTAGATCTAATCAAGAGTAAAGGAGAGAGGAGCTATGCTCCCTGTTAGGAGATGTCTTCGTGAGTATGGTATGTCTTTGTATCTTCTCTACAAGACTTATGATTCATATATTTATCTTCTCTATTCACTTCCATGCCTTTCATATATGGTTAAGTATAGTTGTTATATTATTGCATGGGATCTCCGCTCGTATTGAGTGCTCTAGTTATGCATGGTAGCTAGAGTAGTAATCTATAGTATAGATATGGTGTCTAGGCTATAGGTTACTTGAGGTTGCGCCCAATCCCACGGATAGTTGTGGTAGCCCCAGGGGTGACAGCTCTGTAAGGCCTTTGTAGTCCACCACGTTCGGATTGGTGTTTTCATAGAGCTTTTGGTAGCCTTCTCCCAACTACCTTCTTCCCGGTCTACTTCGAGAGTTGGGACGGACTCTTTGCTCCAAAGTGCATTAGTATAATTGCTATCATAGAACCTAAGTGATAGAGATACCCGGGAACCTTGATCTCTCCCTTTGACCTCTTGATTAGTTTAATTATTCTTTAGCATCTTAGTTAGGTTATTATTGTTTTGATATTTATTTATCCATTAACAATTACCCCCTCACTATAGTCTAGTGGTTTTGCTAAGTTAGTAGATGCATGATTGTGACTTATTAGATTCTTTAGCCAAAGCTTCCCCTGTGGATACGATACTCTAGAATACTCATCCTAGGGAAAAGCTACAATGGTAGGTGTTACGTGCGCTTGCGAATCCTTCATATTCTTTTAGCACTTAACAAATGCCAACAACCACTCTACCATCACGACCACAACCATCACGACCACTGTTCGATCGCAACCACAACCATCACGACCACTCGACCACAACTAGTGGTAGTCAAATACCTCACCTTTGCGCGGATCGGGGTGTGGTCCTCCCTCGTCCCCCGACAAATCGGGGTGGTCGTGGCGGCGTGGCACGGTCCCTCCTCCTCGTTGCCTTCTTGCGGGGGGTGTGGTCGCGGCAGGTGGCACCCGGCTGCCCTCGTCCCCTCCTTCCCTACTCCGTCCTCCTCCTCTTCCCTGCTTCCCCTCCTCCACCCCTCCTCCTCCTCCCCTACCTCCTTGCACGGGGCGGGGCCGCGGGCTAGGACGCGCGGCCGGGGCGCAGACGGGCCGAGGGGCGGGGGCGCGGCGCGCGCGGGTGGGCGGGACGGTAGCGGCGGCGAGCGTGGCTACCGCTGGTGGGCGAGGGGAAGGCGCTTGCGGGCGAGGTGGCGGCCGGGCCGGCCACAGCCGCGAGGGAGCGCGTGAGCCGGGTGGCCGAGGAAGTCGTGGGCGGGGCCAGCCTTGACCCGGCGAGGAACCGCGGGCGGCGAGGGCGGCGGCGGGCCCGGCTTGAGCCGGTGAGGAAGGAAGGCGGGGCATGCCGCGAGAGAGGTGGCGCGCGCACGGCCGGAGCGTGCACGGGAGGTGGTGCGGCGACGCGGCCGGATTGGCCGCCCGGGAGGTAGGGGAGGATGAGGGGGAGGAGGTAGGGATGAGTGAGTGAGAGTGAGTGGATAAGATGCGAGGGGGTGGGGTGGCGTGGAATGGATAAGATAGGACCGGCGTTCTGGGTTAGGTCTTTTACGGTGGTCCGCTGCGGGGGACACTCGGTAGAACTCACCGAGAGTTGATTCCGCAGGCTCGGTAGACATCATTGTGCCGAGGGCCCAACACCTAGGCCCTCGAATGAATATATTTTTTTTTAATTTTGGATCCAAATTTTTTTTGTGTGTGGTTTAAACAATGTCTCCTAGATCATGTTCAAATTTCATATTTTTCAAAACTATTTACTATATATTTTGATTTTCTTTCTTTTTAATTGATTTTTCTTTTATTAACCAAATTTGAGCGGGAAACCATTCGAATAGAGTGAAGACATGAACAGAAAAAATTATATTCATATTCGTGAGTACAATGTTAGGCCTCATCGAGCTATCCCCAAAACTTTGAACATCTCCTTAACGGAACATGACATTCACTCGCGTCGAATGGTTTTAAAATTATAGTAATTACTGAGGCGAGGTTGAAAAATCGTGAAACTTGTTGATTTGTCATGAAATCATATGTGGAGACTACGCAAAAAATTTGGGAAGGTTTCGTTGACGTTGGTGTCGGCGATGGTTGAAACTTCAGGTCATATAACACATGTGATAATAGAACTTATGTGGAGTTGTCCCGGTTTTGGCCATTCTATGAACCAACCTTTGCGAAACATTCCCAAATTTTTATAGCCTCCATATATGATTTCGCGACAACTCAACAAGTTTCATGATTTTTCAACTTCGCTTGCATTTTATATAATTTAAAAACTATTCACCCGCGAGTGAATGGTCATGTTACATTTAGGAGATGTTCAAAGTTTTGGGTCAATCCCCTAATTAGGCCTCACATTGCATTTAGTAATATGAATACCATTTTTCCTTTCATGTTCCCCTATATTCGAATGTCTTACGGTTTAAATTTGGCGTATAAAGAAAAATTCAACTAAAAGCAATAAAATCAAAATATATAGTAAATTGTTTTTAAAAAATGTCACAATTGGATATGAACTAATAGGCAATGTATGAAAGACACAGAAAAAAATTGACTCCAAAAAAAAAAAAAAATTACCAAGAGCAATAGTTTAGCCCTCGGGAAAACAACTCTACCTAGGGTCATTCGGTGAAGCCCTCGGTACAATCCTGTAAATTTTTGAATTTTAGCATTTCATTTCGAAATTTGGTGACAAAATTTAAAAAAGGTTTACCGAGGGCTGGATTTGAACCCTCGGTAGAGGCCCTATCTCCGACTCTCGGCCTTCTTCCCCAATCCCTCCCCCTCTCTCGACACTTCTTCCGCCCGCCGCCACCGGCGCTTCGCCCGGTCGGCCGCCACTGGCGCCCCACCGCGGCCACACTCACCCCCCGCCGGCCGCCCTCCCCCAACCACCGCCACTCCCACCAACCACCGCCACGACCGGACGCCGCCACCGCCCGGCGGCCGCGGCCGCCCACGCCCGGCGGCCCCCACCAACCACCACCACCACCGCCCACCCACGCCCGGCCACCTCCGCCAACGCCGGCCACCCCGCCCGGCACCGGCCACCCCAACGCCAACCGCCACCACCTCGCCGATCTGCATTAAGGTATACATTGCTATAATTTTTTAAGTAAATTGTTATGATTTCTCAATAATAATATGTGTGGTAGTATATAATTAGATAAGGTTATTTTTTAGTGTCATGGTTTGTAGCATGTTGTTGTAGTTGTTATATATTTTGGAGGGTTCATCATGATGATGGTAGTATTTTATTTATATGTTTGATTTTCATATTTACCCCTAAAAAACATAGGTGAAAATGTTTGGCCTTCTTTTTGGTGCTTAAACATGTTCTATTATGGATCTACTACATATATTTATTTATGAGGATTCGAAATGATTGGCCTTCTTTTGGTGCACAAATCTGTTTTAGGCAGATTATACTATATATTTTATTAAGTCACCAAAAAATTGAAACTAATTTCTATATATTTCTAGATGGCGGACGTAATCTTCCACCTCCGAAGTCGAGGTTTTTGTGGCCATCTAATGACCCGGGGATTTGACTATGATTGGAGATCTCGCCAACCGTAACGGGAAATGTTCGAATAATAGTAAGTATTTGTATAATTAATTTGTCAAATATTTTTTGTACATGTATATTTAACATTTATATGAATTTTAAAACTATTGCAGCCAATTGACCAAATCACTTGGCTTAAACACACTCTCTCGTACTTTGGTGTTCATGAAGTGGTCGTCCAACACTCACATCATCTTCATAGTGAATTGGGACAACAAATTCAATGTCAAATTAGCTTTTCCATCGCCCCTAGAAGGAGAGGTGGAAATCCTATAAACATCTCAGCGGTTGGAACAAAGTCGCATGTGAGCCAGTACGGGCGGTTACACAAAAAATATCTTTGTCATGGGATGTGTAACGAAGCTTCAAGAACATGGGTACAATCTGCCTATATTCTCCTTTTTTTGTTGATGATGGCTAAAAGTAGGAACATGCTTGATGATGTTGCGGGATTTCTTTGCAAACCCGGGCTCATGGGAACCAAAATGATGTGGTAATCTCGATATGTTAATTTGTCGGGCTTATACCTAGAATTGATGTGGTACTCTAGAGATGTTCTCATATTTTTTCCCAATAATTACAGGTTGAACTGTATGACTTAAGCTACGCTGGTTGTAGTTATGCATCCATTCTTACCCAAACAATGTCTCGATTGGGTTATGTTTGGACATGGGCTAATCCAATACCAACGCAGCACTGAGATGGATATCGAGGCAAAGGTGGTTGCCCGTAAGATTGGAGATCCAAATGACATGCCCAAATAGCGGTTAACCGGCCCCTCGAGTACACCATGTCGTCAGAGTTGTGAAGCAAAGGAGGATGTATTAGTGAGAGCATTGGTCTACATTTGGGAGATCTGTGCATTAAAAATCGGTGACCTACACTTCACTCAATTTTGGCTAGAAGGGCGGCAGTGATGAACTTGTAGTGAAGTTGTAGTAGAACTTGTAGTCGTATGTGACTTGTTTTAAATTATGCACTTTAAATTATGCAAGTTTGTATGGATGTGATATATATGTGAGTTTTTAAATTATGCAAGTTTGTATGGATGTGAAAATTATGTGACTTATTATTAGATTGTGTTTGTCTAGGTGGATTGAAAAGCGAGAAAAAAAGGTCATTGTACCGAGTGCCATGGGAACAGGCACTCGGTAGAGTGACCATATTCTACCGAGCACCGGCATCCACGCCGGTACATTTGACGGAGGGGCGCCGTCGCCGACGGAATACTGGGAGCGTCCAACGCCACCGAGGGTAGCTCTTTGCGGAGAGGTGGTGCTCGGTGGAGGCCGCCTCTACCGAGGGGCATAGGTACCGAGGGGTGAGGCTCTCGGTAGAATATCCTGTACCGAGAGCTTTCTTTTTGAGAGGAGCTCTCGGTAGAGAGCGTGTCCACGAGCTGGCCGTTGGCCGCTCGGTACACACGGTATGGCGCTTCGGTGGAGGCGGACGTGCGGTAGTGCCACGAGCTTCCCTGCACCGCCGCCCTTCTCATCCTACGCCACGCCCTCGTCATCCTCTCACGTTGACTGGTCAGACAAGTTGTGACAATTCATCTCAATGTTTTCAGGATAGTTACGAAATTAATTTTTTTATTAGTCTTACGAAAATCCCTTCCTACATCGGGTCAAACATCCGACGCACCACCCAACCCAAAAATTTTCACGAACTAATAAACACGGCCTAATGTGACTTAATATGGCTGCATCTAGCTTGTAAGGCTTAAGGCAAGCGGTAAAACATCAGAACATGCATGGTTGCATCCCTATAGCAATACGATTGCTAGTGTCCTCCATCTAGGTACTCCCTCCGTCTCATTGAGTTTGTCACCCCGGATTCCGTACCATCTTATTCGATGCTTCGTCTTATTCAATTTTTTTTGCACAAATATAATTTATTTTTTATAACTTATTTTATCAATGAAGATACTTGAATATTGATTAATTTATTTTATGATTTGCATAAATATTTTGAATAAGACGGATGGTTAAATATGAAGTTTAAAAGTCAAAAACGACGAACTCCATGGGACAGAGGGAGTATACAGGATTATTTCGGTGCATCGTGTTGTCACTGTTGTCATGTTTTTTTACGCAGCCTAAAATCAGTGTGAAACTGATGATAAGATCCGGCGCAATTGGCCGGTATGAGTACTGGGTATCACATGCGCTCTGACTGCTGGTCGAATTTCTAGGAAAAAGGCTCACATGTGTACTGATTTCATGTCAATATGCAGGCAAAAGCTAGCTAGGCTGCCGTCTTCGTTTACTGTTGTTTATGCAGTAAGTGCTCACTACTTTCAAAGTATCCTGCCTGCTGTCTAGCCCCTCTGCTCAGCCTTAGCAACGTCTGGCTGTTGGTGCTTGTTTCTTTCTGGCTCACAACGAATTAGTTCCAGTCTCGCGGTGGATGCCGTGTACCGTCCAAATTTATTTACTCGAACTCCTATATTTTGACTGCTTTCAAAATTTGAAACGAGCACACAAATCCAGTCGTTGTATGCAACACAAGCAAACATGATCTGTTGTGCCAAACATTATGTAGCCTTTCTTGGTACACAACATTTGAATTCAAAATAAAGTAGGTAGCAACGTTTCAGTTCAAAGTAAAGTAGTTAGCCGCAAAGATACATTCCAAAGCACAGAATGTGTGTGTGTGTGTGTGTGTGTGTGTGTGTGTGTGTGTGGTGGTGGGGGGCGGGGCGGGGTGGAAGAATTAAAGTTTTATATCTGACAAAGATGGTTACAACATTTCTGAATTAGACAACCATTCAAAAGACACGCAGATCAGATAACAAGTAAAATGAGAGAAGGATACACACATACACGGAAGTACTGAGCTAACACGTTAACTCAGAACAAGCATACAAAGTACTGAACTATGTAACCTAGAATTACAGAAAGATCATAATCACAGCAGAACGGCTCTTCAACCTCAACCTTGTAGTAAGCACCGTACAAATGGCAACTTTTGGCTCTGTCCATATACTTCACCAAGCCATGGCACTTGGCATTGACGTATTGTATTCGCAGAGGTCATAGCCGAGGGCATGGCATCCGGGCTCCAGATCGTAGCTGAGCACGCAGTTCAGGTGGATGCTCACTACCTGTCCAACCATCTCAGCTTGGCGTAGATCCAGGGCTGGGACCTCGCGCCCGGATGGAGGACCTCACGGGTTTGGACTGCGGATGGGAGCAGGGCTCGAGGACACACGGGAAGGATGGCGGTGGCAATGCGGAGGAAGGCGCATGGGATCTCAAGGCTCGATGGAAACTACGGGCCTGATTGGTTGGCTACTAAAATTTGCCATGCAAAGGATTTGGCAAGCCATGATTTTGGCTAGTATTTGGTTGGCTAGCAAAACTTGTCAACTACTCACATTTGGCTTGCCAAATCTTTCACAACTTTTTGCCCAAATTAATTTTGGCTGGCTAAAACCATGGCAGGGCAAATTTTGGTAGTAAACCAATCAGGCTCCACGAGTCTATTCCCGAATGTGGATGGTTGTTGTTTGTTGCGCATCGATGGGAGCGTACACGTGGAGTCTCTGTTAGACTTGGTTTCTTGAGTTTTGTCTTTCTTCAATAAATACAATGTCACACAAGCAAAATGCAATAAATTGGAGGGTAGTAATAAATTAACATAAAATTAGAGTTCATGTTTTTAGTTTGGGTTTTCGTCCTAGGAGCCCAGATGCTTCACCCGATCCGAATCCGCCCCGTTATCATCCTTAGGGGCAGTCTCATAGGGGTGTCATGCATATGAAATAGGACACCACATCAGCCAAAATGGAATCGTTTCATCCCGGTGAAAAAAGTGACGCTGTTTTCAACCACTCTGAAACCACGTGAAACTCATGTTGAGACGACTGTATTGTTTCATGGGCTAAAAATAAAGAAGTGAAACCGTGGGGAAGAGAGGGGGAGAGAGACGCTGGGACCCAAATAGCTAAAAATAGCAATCAAAACCCTGCAAATGAAACAATATATTGAGAGAGAAACCCATTTCATTTATAATTTCAGGTTTTGAACACCGAGACATGAATGGGATGTACTTGTCTAAGCTAGTGGTTGCAACGCAACAACCTGAATGTGCAGAGGAAAGAACGAAGATGAAAAAAAGAAACCATGAAATGCAGCTTTACCAGTACGTACTCTCCAAGGGCAGATGCCAGCCCACTAAGTGCAGCTTTTTCCTGAAGTACGCGTAGAGTGCATGTGCCCCCCATGTTAATCTTGTAAAGTGCTTGCTAATAACACGGTAAGTGTGCGTGTCAGCATATATATATTAAAATATTTCGATCGGTCGACAGACATCCTACTTAAGGTCTCCGGCCACATCGTGCAAGATCATCCTCTACTGACGCTCCAAGCATTTGTATCGGAGGACACTGATCGCCCACGTAAGTATTGAAAGTTCCTATGCCCATTTTATGCAACAATTTTTGTACTACATAATACAACTAGCTCGAGTCTAATAACCTGTGCTCTTCATCTTTTGAACTATTGCTTTTCGATACACATTTATACTAGTGTCTCGCATTAGACATAACCTACTATTTGAAAGAAAAGTTATCCCGCGCCTGCATGATGTTAAGACAACAGTTCTTCTTGCTGTAACTTCTATTCTAGACTCTCTCCCCCCCCCCCCCCCTCCCGCTTGGGGGTCATATTAAGAATACAATACATATTTTTGTTCTCGAATAATCAAGTGAATAATATTTCAGCGTCAAACATGTTGCATACATAACAATAACTTTAGTGGGTGGTAGTATATCATTTGGGGAAAAAAAATAGGATCCCTAGAATTAAACTTTTTGCTAATGCACACACACAGACACAATAATTTTGAGACCTTCACTTTGCTTGGAAGAAATAGTTTTAACTTTTTTTTTTTTTGCGAAGAAGAAATAGTTTTAACTTGCCCAAGTTCATTCTCGATGAGATTGGCATTGCAGGTGGTGCTATGGCTACGACTTGGAGTTACGCAAGACCAAATAACGATTTGGAGTCCCCGTTTTCGGCGAAGCACCGGCACATGCACCTGCCATTCCTTAGGCAAAACAATTCCAGTTTAGTTGAGCGTTTGTATCGATTGACCACGGATCAAGATAATCACACTGCAGAATCACGGGAGTGAGTCGGCATTAGTACATGAGCAGCACATCTGTCATCTTATTTTTGTTTTGTAAACTAAAATAAATTTCTTAATAAGTAATCTATTTGTAGGGAGCTATGGGTGTATTTCAGTCTCCAGTTTGAACGTACCCGGTTGAAGCTTCGAGACATCCAAGAGTCAGTGACACCAGAGAGTCCCTAGGTGTGGACTGCTTCAACTTAGCTGTCAGGAACCTGGTGGCAGAGGATGCTGACAATTTTCGAGACACAAAGTGCATGGGCTGGAGGCACGTATATCAAGTTTGCAAGGTGAGCACTTGTTGACTCACGTACTAAAAGCCTTTGTTCCGTGAGAATTTTGGACATTGCAGCTAGTAGGACACAACCGCATAAATATATTTAGACAATTTGAGGAAGCGCTCCGTCCAGGGATCCATTCAATTTTTATCTATCCTTGAATAATTCAACTAAAATTTGAATTAAACTAATCCAGGTTTCAAATAAAGGGGAAACGATACTTTCCTAGAAGTAGAAGTACAGTACCATTCCAAGTACCGACCCACAAATTTCAAGATTAAAAATGCCTAGATCAGCGTACTGCAGTGGTCATTGCCTTTCTCATATTTTGGGAACTTGAGGTATTCATATACAATCATATAGAGCATAATGTAATGAACAACCTTCTTATCTACGAATCATTTCAATTGTACTAATCTATGTTCTAAAGCAAGGGAAAAAACTGACCACGCCAAAACTGGTGAGTAGAATGGAAGATTTTTAGTCACAAACTAGTATTGATCAGGAGAATGCTAATTAACTAAGAGACTGACAGCGCCACCATTTGTGGGTAGGTACCACTTACATCTCTAGGAAAGACCATGCAACAAAATCTAATACTGGACATTTCAAAGCAAGTAATGCATTTCCGCGCGGACAGAAAGTGAATGGTGGCATTCTTGGTCAATCCATATCTCAAGGCCATTCCCAGATCCGTGGTCCAATGTGCGATACAATGGTGGCATTTCTGATGGTGCTCCAAAACAACTTTGAACTAATGTCTTACACGCCTAATTGGGAAGGTAACTTCCCATTATTTAGAGGCACAATTTGGGGATTTGAGGGAGATTACAGGGAAAATGTTGGCTGTCCCCCCACCCCCCTCTCATATATATTTAGACTTGACCCGACTTGTCTATAACCGGCAGCAGGGGGCTGTGCCCGGTATACCTGAGCATTTTTCGGGCCGGGCTGAAAAAAACCCGGTTATTTCAGGTCGAAAATATCCTACCCATGACGTCCCACTGGGCAAGTCGGGCCTAACTTTTTCGGGCAGTTTTCAGGCCGGGCTCGGGCTTGGGGCGGGCTACTGCGCATTTTACACTAAAAATAGCTAAAAATGTATTTCGGGCCTGGTTCGGGCCAAGAAAATTTTGTCGCTTCAAGATCTCGCCCAGGCCCTCATCCGGTAAGGTTTGTGGGCGGGCCAAAACCCATCGGGCTCGGGCCGGGCTAGTTTTGCCCAGGTATAGTGGCCGGCCGATGCATGGTGGAGTGTGGTGTGGGTGCGCCACGGTAGCAATGAGGGCATCAGCGGGTGCACATTATTGGGGAGACAAAAGAAATAAATGGTTTTATCCCCAAATTATTCGTGTTTAATTGATAGGTCCCTTATATTTATAGACTCGGACCCGACTTGCCTTGACTTACAAGCTATCCTAGCTTTTGAACTTTTCGTAAATCTAAGTAGGCTGTGCAACCTGCAAATTTATAGGGCTATTTTTGAAATATTTCTAGAATGACCTTGTGTGTAATTTACATACAAATATGTGTATACATGGTTATTTTGAATCATCTTTTTTTGTAATGGTGGAGGTGGGTAATTTACATCATGCAAAATTAGGTTTACTTCATGTATTGTCATAATGGTGGTGTGAATTCGAATAGATCCAATGGCTATTATCGATAATGATGGTTAAACTCTACCAAATCAAAGGCCGGATCTTTCGATTATTATGAGAATCTTTCTAGAATATTTCTTATTCAATAGTGACCGTGATAATTAAAGTGATTTCTTCTTTAGGGCCTCTAATTAGTAAGTGTAATGAATTACAATAGATCTAATAGCTATTACCAGTGATGGTGGTTAGAGTCTACCAAATCAAAGGATAAATATTTACGATTATTATGAGAATTTCCAGAATTTATCTTTTTTTAACGCATCTTGTGAGAAATAGTGTTGTGCCCCTGTCAAGCCTCTAATTATTAATAGTATAAGATTTTAACTTGTTTTAAAATTCAAGAGCTGTGATTTATCTGTGTAGAGTGCCAGAATACGGTACATAGACCTATAATCAGGCATGTTCTAACTGTGTTTACATGCATATATATATAATGCAGATGGATTCAACACAAGGAGATGAATACTCGACTAGCTCTCGGTTTGCTTGTGATGTTTTCGGAGCACATTTGGTAAGGAAATTATCTACTATTCAACTTTGCTGAAACATATCACTGATAGGTTCTTAACTGAAAGCTGTTAAATAGGCCATAATTTATTGGTTGAGAGGTTGCCCAGTATTATGGCACAACAAGGGGAATTACCACAAGCAACAACAATGGCACAACATGGTTCAGGAAAAAATGGCATAACAATGTTTATTAAGAAATGTTTAAATAGTCGAATGCTATTGCAAGGTTGTTGAACTAGCTCCAAATCAAAATCGTTGAATGATTAGCTTGATATTTATGTATTATATAAACTAATAAATGTTCACAGGAAACAGATACAGCCATAAAAAGTAATATAATCGTCGGAAGTATACTTTGCAAGGCATGAAACTTGGTGCACACACCACTAATCACATATTTGTGCACAATGACTTAATAATTGTAAACCAAATTGTTGATTATTATGATTCCAGTAGGCTACTCCTGCGAGTTACCACAGGCCTGTTACCTATATGTTCTTACAGTTTTTGTTATGGTATGTTTATTTCGCAGGTGTTGATCCCAGTTGTGCATGATGGGGATTGGAGTCTTTATGCGTTGAACATGTGTGATCGGAGGCTTAGTATTCTTGACCCAAGTTCTCTTCCCTGTCCCAAGGTGCGTCATGGCGAAATTAGGCTCAAAATATGTGATGTTCTTAATCAAACCTTGGCTACCATGTCCCATGAATCCCAAGAGGATATCTGCAGCTGGGAGTGTCAATTTCCAATGGTGCCTACGCAACGAAACAGGTGAACGCATACTGCGGCTGCTAGCTTCTCTTGACCTTTGCTTTCCCTGATCAGGGGTGCGTTTGGCAGTTCAAGCATCAGCTCGACAACTTTTTAGAGCTGGTCATCCATTGCTCCAGATTCTTGAGAGCTTGAACTGTGGCCAAATTTAGGTCTTAATTGATTTGTTTTATTGTTATCTTTTATTAAATAAAATGATTGAAAAATTATATTTTATATTACAACATAGCCCTATGTGCATGCATGGCTATTACGTTCAGATTCTACAAAACTACATATAAGTATCACAATAACATCCTAAACGTTGTTTATAGGCTGCTAACATAAGGGCACTCACAATCAAAGTTTTAAATCTCTGGCTATAGCTGTAGCTATAGCCGGAGATAGTTGCTGGAGAAAAGTACAGCTAGGAGAAGCAACTTTTAGCGCAAAGATCGCTGCCGCTAATTGTCGCTAATTACTGTGTAACGCTTGACTGACATAGATAATGGCCGTGGCCCACGAAACAGAAGCCCACAAAGGCCCGAAACGGCAGCACACTATTCAACGTGCAGAACCTAGCCCACGAAAGCCCATTTGATGGTATATATAAAGCTCTCAGATAATGGATTACTTCATAATTGTTATGCCAAAGTTCTATACTTTTTCTGATTTTTGCAAAATCAGCTAAATGTCTTAGCTAGAGCTATCTCTGGCTATGGCTTCTCTTAGCTGTTGCAGAGGACAGCAGCTAAGCGGCTTAGCCAGAGACTTAAAACCTTGCTCACAATACATACTCTACCACCATAGAGTCTAACACTATATATTACCTAGACTTTGAGTCTAAATAATACTTGTAGTCTTGGTTTTTCTCCCGCTCTTTTCTATAAATATAATGTCACATCAATAAACTTCAATAAATAGGAAGGTAACAAATAAGCTTAGACTCTCTATGGTAGAATCCGCATTGTGAGTGCCCTAAACACACATCTCCTAGATTTCAAGCACTTAACTTTTCACGTTCATACTGTCGATGGGTTCAAAAGCTGTGTTTCTGGACGCGAAGTGTTCAATTTAAGTTAGATCAGTTCTCCAACACTATCAGTATTGGAATCCAACAATTTCCCATTGGTATCTGTCGGCACTGATGACCATAGCCATTCACAAACACACACACACACTTGATCGACCACGCCTTGGGATTACACAAGACCAATGCATACTACTAGAAAATTGTGGTCAGTTCTTTTTTATAAAAATTGTTGTCCCGAAGACCCTACCAATGAGCGTTCCTTTATGCACCTCAGAAGCTTAGCCCAATAGCTGAGGGCTGCTCCCCTACTATTTAACTTGCTTGAACTCTATCCTCACTACCAATATTGGACTAACCAGCAGAGCTCACCAATACCAGCAAAGGGGACAGACTGAGCCTGCACACCCTGTAGGGGACCAGTAGGACTTCCAGACCCAAGAGAGAGGATGTGGATATGGACATCTAAAATTTAACCTATGTTTTGCTTAAATTACACTAAGAAAAATAATAAACACGCTATATAAATGTGGAAATGTTGTTTTTCTGGTGCTCTTTACTTGACCAACTCAACAGAGATTAGCCACATATAGCTAAACATACCACTAGCCTATGCTAGACATGGAAAGACAAATGTTAGAACAATCAAGTACAAATGCAGAACCTTAATGCCGTAAGTAAAGAAATAAGCAACAAAGGGAAATTACCTGATTTTTTTGAAAACTATTCCGGGGGGGGGTGGTGGAGGTTCCCTACCTAATTTCATTTCAAAAAGTCCTCGTTTTTTAGGGAACGGGGAAGAAACCCCTGTTTGTCTAGATAATCGTGGAAAACTGGACTAAAACCAAGAAATGACACAAACACAAAAGCATAAAAAAGAAAGAAAGAAAAGATACAACGCCAAATCACATGAACTCTTCAATGATACCTCCGGGGAGGTGGATGACGTGACAACGCCACCATCGCCAACCAAGCAAACGCCACGAGCTTGACAAAGCTTTCGCTTTGAGTCTCGTGCTAAGGAGTTGAGAGAGGTGGCCATAGTAGGAGCAATACAGGAGGTTCTTCAATGACGCCTTCAAGAAGGAGATTACCGTCATTGGCCCGAGTAAACTGGCTGAGCTTTCGCCGTAACACGTGGAAGAAGACCCATCAAAGTGTTGTTGCGCACGAGGTCGCCCGGTCTTCGCGCCGTTCGCCACCACAGAGGCACGCACCGACAGCGCCCGGCGCCGCCACACGTCGCGGAGCCGCTCGGACTCGCCCGCGGACGGACGGGAGGCTCGCGAGGCGATAGTGCCGGCCGCCGCCACACATCATGGAGCCGAGCGGACTCGCCCACGATGACGGGGGCGCATCGCGACAGCGTGTGTGTGTCACACGCCGCGGCGCTGCCGGACTAGCCCGCGACGACGGCGGGAGCCGCGACCGACAGCGGGCCGGCTGCCCCACACGCCAGCGGAGCGAGCGGACTCACCGGCGGCGACGCGGGGCACGCCGACGGCGAGCGCTGGCCGTACCGGCCCATCGCCGCTGGAGCCGAACGGACTTCGCCGCGATGATGGGAGGCGCGACCGGCGATCGGCCATCGCCACATGTCGCGAGCGCTTCGGACTCGCCCGCGACAACGACAGCGCAAGACCGACGCCCGGCCGTCCCACACATCGCGGAGCCGAATGGACTCGGCCGCGGCGACGGGAGGCACGCGATCGACAGATCGGCCACCGCCACACATCGCGGAGCCAAACGGACTCGCCGGCGGTAGGAGGCATGCACCGACGGCGTCGCTCGCCGCCACGCGTCGTCGACCTGACTGACGGTGTGGGCTGCAACATCGGTGAATGGGCATTCCGTCGGCGCCTAGCGAGCGGCACCAACTCCGACAGCGCCGGTGGCCGCTACATGTCACGGAAAGGAAACAGACTAAAGGCATGGGCAAGACGGTGAATGGGCATTCCGCCGGCGCTGGCGAGCAGCACCAACTGGAGACACTTTGCCCTTGTTGCGGCGGCGGGAAGCGTGGAAAAGATGCGGTTAAGAATGGCGGCATGGCTGGCCGAGAACGAGCCGGCTGACTCATCGCGCCCATTCGTTGTCGGGCGTGGTGACCTCGGACAAAGAGGCGAGGGGCGGCTATGCCGCCTTCTTCCCACGCCGGAACCGGCCGTTGCGGCATGGACGCCCACGGCTCACGGCCCGGCAGCCACCACGCCATCGGCGTCCTACCCGCCGGATCCGTGCGGGGCTACGTCGATTCGGTGCCTAGAGAGGCCCTGGATCCTCACCGGCCGAAGGACGGGGCCGGGGCCGCGGGCACCCTCCCGGGTCGCGCCACATGGCTCCTTGGGCACGGATCCGCCCGACGGCTATCCGATCCGCCTTGGAGACCGCGGATCCGAGCCTCCCGGCCACTCCGGCCAATGCCACCATGGAAGGGGGGAGGAGCTCAGATGGAGGATGGAAGATGGGGGGGGGGAGGGGGACTTCAGGAGGTGCCCGGGTTGGGCGCCACCGTGGCCCGCCGCCATCGCTCGCAGTGAGTGGCGACGGGCGGCCGGAAGCAACTCCGATGGGGAACTTCCGGCGGGGCGGGTTGCCCCGAGTCACCCTTTGGGGAAATTACCCGATATATAATTTATTCCTTGGTATCGGTTGCTAAAATGCAATACTTAGTCAACGTTGAAGCTCCACAATGAATATGCTCATATTTATTACCAAGACTTGCCCAGGTTAAATTGACCACAAAGGCCGCCGGCAACGGGACAACTACCATGAATCAAAAATAATTACCACCTGTCGATTCTATGTGTGTCACCTTGGAGCCGACTTCAATATGGAAGTTCTCCAACAAGGAAGGGGTTTTCTTGTCCCCTACACACTCTACAACAAGGCTGGAGGAAGAACGTTTACT
Organism: Hyparrhenia diplandra; assembly: GCA_015847255.1. NCBI lineage: Eukaryota > Viridiplantae > Streptophyta > Magnoliopsida > Poales > Poaceae > Hyparrhenia > Hyparrhenia diplandra. Next base: position 101,520 of record JADLZK010011650.1, read on the forward strand.
GGAAGGTCACCAAGACCTCAAGTGCTTCAACTTACTAATCTGACAATGCATAAGACTCAACATAGTATATCCCACGAGCTAAAGGTTAAGACATGCTAATCATGCCCCCTCATCATGACTATAGGCTATGGCCAGATACTAAGACTAAGCTCTCAAATGGTGGTGAGGTGTAATAATGCTTGTTCTGGCTTCCTTGCACTTCCACATAATGTAGCACAATTCAAATAATAGTGTGAAAATTAATTTATACAGCCCAGCAAAGGCTCATAATCCTTGGGCGGTTTCAAGACTAGCATTGTTGTAGTTCATATCAATTGAATAAATACATCAAGCATGATATCAAAAATACCTATAAACATCTACCATTTGTCCTGCCTCTAGAATGATTGAACCCCTTCTAAGCATACAATATTGCCACTCAAGTCATTCTATGCATGTATTCTATGAACACGCCGGAACACACACCAAATTGCATTGGAGTATCAACTTGGAGTATCAACTTGCTAGACATGATCCCTACAATTAGACAAAGTACACTAAATGCACTCAACATGTAGTAGACTAAGGATTGACACAACTGTAATATAACTAGTACATAACTTGGTGGCATGTGGATTGCATAGATTGAAACTCTCTATTGAGAGTAGGGGTTTCATCCAAGTTTCATTTCATTTCATATGACATGGTAGTTTTGGAAACAGTGCTATTAAACTCACCACCGAGACTGGCCTTATGGTTTTAGGGTTTAGAAAGCATATATTTATACTTTCCAGAAATCCATGCTAAAAAGGGGACTGGATACTCTGAAAGGAAAGGGAGGGGATCATTTATTGTTGTGGACTAGGTCAAATGAAAAGAACAAAAAGGAAAATCCCAATTGTTCTTTCAGCTCTATGATATTCCTAGCTTACCTTAGTTATCACAAACAACCACATTTGAAACTAATTACAATTCCATACAAAAATTTTCAGTGTACATAATATGATTATTGTACTTGTTTAAGTACGTCACCTTTGGGCTATGAGCCTATAAGAAAAGTTCTTATAGAAAATAAAACACAAGGATTTGGCAATCACTTGGATATATCATTAGCATTTTCTAGTAAAGCGGGGCAAGTGGGGCCAGTACTTATATGACCTGAACATTAGAAGTAAACTGCACACTGCACATCCCGATAAACTGGCACTGGAACTAAATGTAATTCAAAACTTGAATCTTGGGAAACTACAACTGGATCATGGATCATGAAAAAAATATAATGCTAGAATCCTTTGAACCAATGGAACACAATTTATTAGTATACTTGCCTTAAGTTTAGTGAGGACCTAGTGCCACAACCTCAATAACAATATTGTCCTAACTTATGAAACCAACTACCTTAAGAACAAGACAACATCTTTTATGAACCTATTTTATAAAACTCAAGTAAACCTATCACATGCATCCTATACTCAATTAAATTCATCAACAACCATTGAACTTGTGCTAAAGGCTCGAAGACACATAGTTTTTATGTTTGGAGGGGAAACAAAATGCGATCTAGTAATGTAGATCTAATGAACCACCTTAGTAGACTGAAGGAAGGGTGATTTTTATGACATGAAAGGGTACTAAATCCCAAAGTTTCATGCAAATGTTGTCTTAACCTTATGCGAGACTATGCTCTCTAACCCTATGATTGAAGAAGAAGCATTCACAGATAGTTTTTGGAGGCTCTGGTTCCATCACAAGCGTTACCATATCTGGAATATCTTGCAAGAGAGAACAATTTTGGTTAGCATGTGATTGACTTGTTTTTCTTTCTTCTCCTTATGCAGAAATGATTGTGGCTACTTCGTATTCAATTTCATGCGCTTGTGGGATGGACATCAACTCGCTCAGTCATTTTCTGTAGTAAGTTTATCCTACTACTAGCAATTTTCAACCGCTAATCATTGTCCTTTCTACCCATGAAAATCTGGTTTTTTTATCCCAATTACCTTGACTGATGTTTCTACATGCTTTTCTCATCATAAGGCAAGGGTCGTAAGTGCCAAGTTAAAAAAATGCATGAACTTAAATTATGCATCATTAGGTTTACAATTCTAAAAACAATACACTATATTAGCATAAGATGAGTCTATCATGAGACAGTATAAAATCACTAGGGGACATAAAAATTAAGAAATATGAGATTTATCATGCTCCAAGAGAAAAACTACTCTCCATTTTTATTTTATAGCTTAAATTTTGAAAGGATATGTACCTGACCAATTGTTTTTCAAGAAGATACTCAAATAGATTGCTTCAATTTGTGATAAACTAGCCCATCTACCAACGCTCTAGGTGGGGACACTAATACAAAAAATCTTCTACGTAGCGGTTTTTTATTGACCATGGCCCATCAACGGTTAATGAGTACTAGGAGATGGAAATATATCAGTACTTCCATGTTAATTAGTACACATAACCAATCATTTTTTATCCTCAACGTATATTTCATTGAAACTTCCCTTAAAATGAGTTGTCTACAATCCAGGTCACGTAACAAGATGGATTTAAACTTTGACCTCAAATTTTACTTTTATTTTCTTAAATTTTATCTACATGTTAAGATAAAACTCTTCTGCCTATTGTACCTTGGATTCAAAACTCTTCTTTTGTATTTTATTAGATTATGGATTTAAGGTTCAAGAATGCGCTCTTAATTAACATGATGATACAATGCGTAAGTCAGGGGCCATGCCACCCCTGGTCTATATCAATGGTGAAACTTTTTAAGTTAGGTATACGATGGATTAACCAATTGTAACCCCAATAGAATATCTCCTACTACTATAGAATAGCACATCACTGCCATCAAAACCCCCTTCACCGCCAGAAAATGAACCGACAGACCAAAGCGGCAGTGATGCCTTTTTATCACTACCGGTCCTTCAGCCGTCAGTGTTGTGCTTTAAAAAAAAAAAAATGAGCATGCAGGGGCCGTAGCCACCTGCCATGCTCTGCCATGCTGATCTACCATGCGCCGCATCAGTATCGAGTTCATCCATTAAAAATTGTACACCATAGACAAAGAAAGAGGATTCAACACATCATAGCTTAACTCAACCACAAATCAATTCATACATCGCAAAAGGGAAGAGTTCAACACATTACAAATTAGAAGGATCTGAGGATTTATACATCAGAACATCATAGATTCAGTTAATTCAGCAAAGGAGGAAATAAATCGAGAAAATAAATTTAGCATCCGCATCCTCATGTGCATCTGTCGTCAAATTCAGCACCTTTCTTCCTCTGCATCCACCGTAGAATAAATTAAGAAGATTCAACAACAGAGGAAAAGCTAAAAATGGCATTATGCATGACTAATAATAGCAAAATTTCTAGCTCGGGTCTAGCAAAGTACTTCATACTACTTACCTGTGCTGCAAACTTCCTCTAACCGGCGGAGGAGGACACCGCCACGCCGCAGGAGGGTCCCCCGCATGACCACGCCCGCGCCAATGGGTCTAGCAAAGTAGTACTTCATACTACTTACTTTTGCTTTGCTGTGAACTTCCTCTAACCGGGCGGAGGAGGACACCGCCACGCGTAGGAGGGTCCCCGCATGCCCACGCCTGTGCCAATCTAGATCTGGGGAGGAGGCCAATCTGGATCTGGGGAGGAGGAGCTCCTCCAGGGCGAGCCGGCGCCCTCTCCTTCAATGTCAACTAGGTCACCCATACCTTATCTCCCATCCTTGATGCTCCAATGCCGATCTGAGAAGGCAAAATTTTCGAGAGAGGAAAAAATCACCGGGAGAGATAGAGTACCGTGAACCATGAGAATGAAGAAGTCTCCGCCTCCGGGTTGCTTGCTCGCCCGAGTCGCGCCGGCCGCCGGGTCGCACGCAATCACGCCGGCCGCCGGGGTCGCCGACACGCCTGCACGGACCGTGAGCGGCCCGAGCAAATGCATGGGGGGGAGGAGCGAGCGGGCGCTAAATGCAGGGGGGGGCGGCGCGCAGAGCGGATGGATGCGAGGGAGGAGCCGGCTGCATGACTAAGCCGCATGTGGGGAAGGAGTGAGCGCCAAGGGCAGAGATGCATGCGAGGGATGAGTGAATGTGTGGTTGGAGAGAGAGGACGAATAGGGAAAGAACGGACCTGAGTCAGAGTTAAGTGGAATCCATAGAAATTTTGGGTCCGATCCCATGAATCGCTGCCGGGTCCAATAATACAACCGACATAGATAAGATATCACTGTCGGTTTTAATACACACTGGCAGTAACATGCATTTCAGTGCCGGTTCTCAACCATCCCCTCCTATTCTTAGCCCAGAATAGTCCATAAAGAGTATTCAGCGGCGGTTCTCTCAAGTCAGCAAAGTGATGCCGGCGGCGTGATGCATGAATCAGTAGTGGTGACCCTCCGCTCCAAATTATAGTTTATTGATGGTTTCCGGTTGACCACTTTTTTTATAAAACAAAAAATTATTCATCTCTACCGGTTTAAATAAAATCACTACCGAAATTTAATTGATATGTGGATTTTAATTGGTCATTTTCTCTTAGTGGACTAACCAGCAGAACATAAAATTTGATAGCACATAACACAGTACGAGTGTACAACATTCTACAAATGCCCATACTCGCCAAGCATAGAACAAATGATGCATGCATGCTAGATGCAACTCCATTGAGAGTTTCATGTCCAACATTGATAACCTCTCGTACAACTCTATGTACCAGTAATATAGTCATTGCATGATGCCAACGACCAGCCTTATCTCCATATTAAATGCATGTGTGCATATGAATGATCATGAATGCTAATGTAACACCCTAATTTTTTACATGCTAAAATTATTCTAAAAATAGAGAATTTGGACCTGTAACACCCTAATTTTTTACATGCTAAAATTATTCTAAAAAAATAGAGAATTTGGACAGCAACTTATTTAAAAACGCAGCAAGAACAAGAATCATATATCTCAAGTTTAATTATATTAAAGGGGATACCAACAAAATAGCTAAACTAATTAAGCATCGGATCCATGGGTTACACCAGGGAATTATAACGTCTCAGCAAAGTATTTAAGTTCACTATGGCAATACTTTAACTTAGATGGAGTGCCATAAAACAAAATGTTTCTTGAAACAAAGACATTTATTCTGAAGCGGTGAAGTGACATGTGTGTGCATCTACTCCCAAGCCCAACATGCTGACAGATAATATTATGCACCTGTAAAGAATTAAAGGGGTGAGATAAACTCAGCAAGCAACGGCTATGAATATAAACACATCTCACACAAGTTGATTTATTAGTTTTGAAAACAAATGAACATAATCGACAAATAGATTATGCAACTCCACATTGTAGCGACATTCAATCACCACTGCACGACTTGAGTATATTCTCAACAAGAACAATATAATATCTCCAAATTTCATCAAAAAAATGATGTATGCATGCTATGATGCAACTCCATTGAGAGTTTTATGTTTGACGGTGCCAACCTCTCATGCAACTCCATGTACCGGTACTAGTCATAGCACGATGGCAATGACCGCCTTTAACTCCATATGAAATGCATATGTATGCATATGAATGATCGACATGAATAAATAACTCCAAATTGCTTAAGTAGAGCATCAGCCCAAGACGACCAATAATAAATAAATACATAAGCAAGATATAAATCGGCAAGCAATGCAATGATCCATATTATTAATCTTGTCATAGTGTACTTCATTCAATTCCAAAAGGATGCAAGACATGAATATAAACATAGCATTGGCCACACCCCTACGTTATTTGCCTTTTCGCCGAAGAAAGCAATCCCAACAAGCACGCCAAGTATGGTTATGAGACCCACTTCCCGATACAAATAAATATATCGAACTACTCAATAAATCATGAACAACATATATAATGATGTAGATACACGTCTCTATACGCTTAGTCGATCACTCCCCCACATTTTCTAGTTGCCAAAGAAACCATTAAAATAAGAATAAATGTTGTCGAACAGCACAGTTCTATTCTCAGGGCAGGTTATTTCCATATCTATTTATTTTATTCAGTAGAGAAACCAATGACTGAGAATATTTAAAACATCTACAGGAATTTCTCTAGAACTTCGGTATTCACTGCCAATTCTATTTCCAGCATCTTCTATCTCTAATCTAAGCTGCAAGGTAACACCCATAAGTGACGCCCCTCAGCAGACCTCAGCTTAAAAAAAAATCCATAGGCTTCTACTTGATTAACTGAACCAGGTCTGAAACCTCTATTAAAAAAAAAATCATACAAAAATGTCATGGTTCCACCATTACACGTGCAATCTAAAGCCTTTTAAAAGAGACGACATTGATCTGTACGTGCTAAACAAATATAACTATCATAGCAGTTCTTAGAGTTCAGATAGGAATTCAGAATGAAGGCCATCAGATCAGGGTGAACCAGCTGTAGATCGGTACGGAAAAACAAACGAGTTTTGATCTTGTTAATTACCTAGCCACTCCTTCTATGTATACACGTTGCCTTCAATCCTCACGATACAACACTACGGCCAAGGAAGGGAGTGCCCTACGATCAGAAGGAGTACCAGCCCAAAATAATGTCTACGTACTCAACTACTAGTACTAACCCTTTACAGGTAGTACGGATCATACCTGACACCAAACTGCAGTTACTATGATATCCTTTTGCCTGCCACAATGATCCTCTGGGAGTGATGCAAAGGATGCAGGCCACAACCAAGACTGCAGTGCCGCCGTCGATCAGCAACAAGAAGGAAACAGGGATAGAATTCTTGTGCTGAATTTGGAGAGGAAGATTGACACCTTGGGGTCCTTATCGCTGGGAGATCAGAGCGCCGCCTCCAGACTCTCGTCCCTGGACACCCTATCGATGGGAACTAGAGTGACGCCTCCAAGTCTTCACAGGACCATGAAAATCGGATCAGGCATCTGGGAGATGAGAGGCTACGGTAGATTTTTATTTTTTTTTCCTTAACCCCTGTAGGCCCCTAGCTAGGCTATTATTAGGCTTTAATTTCTTTTCTCCTTCTCTAAGCCCATTTGGCTTAAATAATAATTATGATGAATTATTAATAATAATATATTTTTTTTGGATATTACATTCTTCCCCCTTAAAAAGGATTCGTCCCCGAATTCTCTCGCCGATGCTTACCAAATAAAAGAATTTGGATGAAACCTTAAACGTACCATTTTCAAAAAGATCAGGGTACTCCTTGCGCATGAGCTCCTCAAGCTCCCATGTTGCTTCCCTCTCTGTTTGATTTGACCAGAGTACCTTGACTCTCTTGATCACCTTCCTCCTCAATACACGATCCGAGAATTCCAATATACGCACAGGATAAGACTTAATAGTAAGGTCTTGTTCAATTCTGATAGGTCCGAGCTCAATCTTTTGTTCTGGATCATGCAAAAACTTCCGCAACATCGAGACATGAAAAACATTATGCACTCCATTCATGGATTGTGGCAGCTCCAATCTATAAGCTAGCTTCCCAATGCGTTCAATGACCAAGAATGGACCAATGTATCTTGGGCTAAGTTTTCCTTTTATTCCGAACCTAACAACCCCTTTGGTCGGTGACACCCTCAATAGAACATGGTCACCAACCTGAAATTCCAGCTCACTTCTCCTCACATCAGCATATTTCTTTTGTCGACTTTGTGCTGCTAAGAGATTATGTCGCACTTCAGCAACCTTATCAACAGTTTGCTGGATCCAATCAGGACCTACAAGAGCCCCTCTCGCCAACAGAATCCCAACATAGCGGTGACCTACACCTCCGTCCATATAAAGCCTCAAATGGAGCCATTTTAATGCTGGAATGATAGCTATTATTATAAGCAAATTCAGCTAGAGCCAAATGGTCCTCCCAACTGCCTTTCCAAGAAAGCACACAACATCGCAACATATCCTCTAGTGTTTGAATGGTTTTGCTCGATTGACCATCCTGTCCGTGGGTGAAATGCTACACTTAAATCTCGCTTTGGTACCCATTGCATCCTGAAAACTCTCCCAAAACAAGGATACAAACTTTGCATCTCGATCAGAAACAATAGACTTTGGTACACCATGCAACCTCACAATTTGGGAAACATAGATGGGCGCTAGATCACAAGCTGTGTGAGTACTCTTGATTGGTATAAAATGTGCCACCTTAGTTAGCCTATCCACCACGACCCATATAGCGCCCATCCCTCGCGGTGAACGAGGTAGACCAACCACAAAGTCCATAGTGATATACTCCCACTTCCACTGGAATTTCCAAAGGTTGTAGTTTACCTGCTGGTCTCTTGTGCTCTGCTTTTACCTGTTGGCATACCCCACAAGATGCAATATATTTAGCTATATCCACCTTCATCCTCTTCCACCAAAAATGTGGCTTCAAATCTCTATACATCTTAGTCTCTCCGGGATGAATGGTGTATGGGGTACGATGGGCTTCCTTAAGGATATCCATCTTCACCTCGGCCTTTTGAGGAACACAAAGGCGACCTCTCGGCCGAACTGCGCCATGTTCATCAATGCTGAATTCTCTTGGTCTACCCTCGCCGATCCGCCTCCTAACTTCCCTCGAAGGAGACGATCATGCTTTTGAGCTTCTCGCACTCGCTCGGGGAATAGCAGACTCAATTATCAAGCGTGTCTCATTTTGTGCTACACCAACATAACAATAGGAAATGTTCATCCTATCAAACTCCACTATCAAAGGATTTAAAGTCTTAGGAACACCAGGTCCTACTAAGTGCGTCGCCACTACATTTGCTTTGCTCGGATGATACCGTATGTTGAGATCATAGTCCTTGATCAACTCTAACCATCTCCTTTGTCTCATGTTTAACTCCTTCGTGGTGAAAATATATTTGAGACTCTTATGATCGTGAAAATATCACAAGACTCTCCATAAAGATAATGCCTCCAAAGTTTTAATGCAAAAACCACCGCCGCCAACTCAGGTCATGAGTAGGATAGTTTTGCTCATGAGTCTTCAATTGTCGTGATGCATAAGAGATAACCTTTCCTTCTTGCATAAGCACACAACCCAATCCAATACGAGAAGCATCGGTATACATCAGATATCTTTTTGCCCGGCTCGGGCAAGGTAAGAATAGGAGCATTCACAAGTTTATCCTTCAAGGTACAAAAACTATGCTCACACTCTTGACTCCAAATAAAAAGCAACCCCTTTCTGTGTGAGCCGTGTCATTGGCTTGGCAATGATAGAGAAATCCTTCACAAACCGACGGTAGTAGCCAAAGCCAAGTCCCAAGAAACTTCGACCTCGGTCACACTTGTTGGCCTTTTCCAATTCACTACTGATGCGACATTCTTAGGATCAACGGTAACACCATGTTGGTTGATGACATGACCAAGAAAAGCCACTTACGTCAACCGTAAAAGCACACTTCTTCAAGCTTAGCATAAAATTTGTTCCTCTCGAAGGGCCTCCAATACTAATCTAAGATGCACCTCATGCTCTTCCTTAGATTTGGAGTACACCAATATATCATCAATGAATACCACAACAAACACATCCAAATATTCATATAGCATCCTGTTCATCGCTCCCATAAAAGCAGCAGGGGCATTTGTTAGTCCAAAAGACATAACAGTATACTCATAATGCCCATACCTTGTGCTAAACGCAGTTTTCTCAATGTCCTCTTCTCTAATTCTCAGTTGGTGATAACCAGATTGCAAGTCAATCTTAGAAAACACCTTTGCACCCTTCAATTGATCAAATAAAGCATCAATACGAGGTAGTGGGTACTTATTCTTGATAGTCACTTGATTAAGGGCTCGAGTAATCAACACAAAGCCTCTTAGTACCATCCTTCTTTTCCACTAACAAAACAGGGGAAAGCCCATGGAGACTTGCTTGGGCGGATAAAACCCTTTTCTAGAAGATCATCCAATTGTTTCTTTAGCTCCACTTGCTCCACGGGAGCCATCTTATAAGGGTCTTATAAATTGGTCTCGTCCCAGGAATAAGTTCAATCTGAAAGTCTTGCCCCCTACCAGGAGGCAACCCTGGAAGCTCTTGGGGAAACACATCAGGAAACATGTGTACAATAGGAATATCCTCAATACGTGAGACAACATCTTGCCCTTCTACAAGGGACCAAAGAGCACCCGACTTCACCATCCATCTTTTAGGAAAAAGTGCACATAAGAAAGAGAGTGTATATTTTAAACCACTTCCTTGGTATACGATCTCCTCCCGGATGGAGCCAAAGAAGGTAACCGTCTTCCAATAACAAGAGATCATTGCATGATACCGAGAAAGCCACCCATGCCTAGAATAACATCAAAGGGCTCCAAACTAATCATCACTAGGTTGGCAATGAACACCTCATCACCAATAGTAATAGAACACCCCGGGCAAACAATACAACTAGAAATAAGTCCACTAGGGGAACTGACTATGACCGACTCTCCAATTCTTTGTGATGACAAACCCGCCTTTCTAGCGAAGTCAAATGATACAAAAGAAAAACTAGCACCGAATCAAACAAAATGCGAGCATCATGAGAGTCCACGGGTAAGATACTGTCACCACATCGTTAAGGCCCCTCCGGACTCGCCAGAAGGCAAAGTGTATAGCCCAGGCGGTGCACGTGAAGTAGAAACCCCACATCTTGTGCAGAAGAAGTCCCAACCATCGTCACTGTCGGTGGTGCAGGCCACTGGTGAGGTAAGGCTGGGGCATGAGCCAAGGGAGCAGCTGGTGGAGGCAACCAATAACCTCCGGTAGGTGCGGGAAGGTATTGTTGCGGTGGAGGAGCTGGTAAGAACCGTGGAGTCGGAAAGGTAAGCCATCACGTGAAGTGAACCCCTCGAAGAAGAGCCATCAGAAGAAGTCACCTTCTCCCACTTAATTTTTCCATTGGTATTTTTGCGACACACGACATCCTTGTGGCCAAAGTGGCCGCAAATTGAACAATTCCCTTTCCAAGAGCAGTCACTTTGCATATGTGAATCGCCACACCTAAAGCATACCAAGGCCAAAACCGAGGCTTAACCCAAAGATTTAAACCGAGGCACCGGACCTCAAGAGCGCCCCTAGGAAGATCCACCTTGGTATGGATGACGACGCTGCCGACCCTTGTGCTTATTATGGATAGGACCACCAGATTTCCCTTTCTTCTCTACCTGTCCCTTCTGTTTTTTTCTGCTCCCGATGCTTTACGAATATCATCGGTATAAGACTGCTTTGGAGCTCAACACTGAAGCTTTGCTCAACCATGGTGCGAAAATCAGTAACTGGAAAAGCACCAAGCATATGGCGAATAAAAGGTCTCAAACCCTGCCGGAATCGCCTAGCCTTCTCTGCATCATTACTGGCTACATGAGGGACAAAGCGAACAAGCTTATTAAATCCCACCTCATATTCTCGCTAAATCATCTTGTCTTGTGTGTAATTATTTAGGTCAATTTGCATCTTATCTAAGAAAGTAGCTGAGTAGAATCTCCTCTCAAACTGTGCAACAAACTCAGACCAAGTGGGAACACCATGAGCAGCAGTCCTAGCTGACTGTATACCTCTCCACCAAATTTGAGCCTCACCCTTCATGATTTGCAAAGCATAGCGAACTTTATCTTGAGGTAACACCTCAAAGGCATCCAACTGCATCTCAATATAAGAAAGCCAATCTGCAGCCTGTATAGGAGTTCCAGTTCCATCAAAACTGTCTAGCTTCAAGCGAACCCACTCTTTTAGTGACACCCCGCTTTGACGACCATCATTTCCGGTATTTAGTTGGGTAGCACCTCTACCATCAGGGGCAGCTTCTGCATCATCAGAGGCAGCATCTCCGCCATCAGAGGCAGGAGGCTGGCCACCACCTGTGCCACCACGAGCAGCCTGCCTAAGAGTCCGCACCTCATTCTGCAATGCCCGCACTGTGGCTTGCAGCTCCGCTTGGGTGTCGCCCTCGGGCTGGGCATCACCTCGACCTCGACCTCGACCTCGACCTCGACCTCTCCCCTTACTTCGTGTCTTAGGTGGCATGACTGCAGCCACCGCAATAAAACATAGACACACATATGAACTTCTAGAAATAAATATATATCGACATAAGGAACAACAAAGTGCAGAAGAATATGCAGCACCCAACCCATCCTACATGTGCAGTGTGTCAAATTAAATATTATTTTTACCGAGGATTAAAACCTAAGCTTTGAATACCAACTGTAACACCCTAATTTTTACATGCTAAAATTATTCTAAAAATAGAGAATTTGGACCTGTAACACCCTAATTTTTTACATGCTAAAATTATTCTAAAAATAGAGAATTTGGACAGCAACTTATTTAAAAAAACGCAGCAAGAACAAGAATCATATATCTCAAGTTTAATTATATTAAAGGGGATACCAACAAAATAGCTAAACGAATTAAGCATCGGATCCATGGGTTACACCAGGGAATTATAACGTCTCAGCAAAGTATTTAAGTTCACTATGGCAATACTTTAACTTAGATGGAGTGCCATAAAACAAAATGTTTCTTGAAACAAAGACATTTATTCTCGAAGCGGTGAAGTGACATGTGTGTGCATCTACTCCCAAGCCCAACATCTTGACGGATAATATTATGCACCTGTAAAGAATTAAAGGGGTGAGATAAACTCAGCAAGCAACGGCTATGAATATAAACACATCTCACACAAGTTGATTTATTAGTTTTGAAAACAAATGAACATAATCGACAAATAGATTATGCAACTCCACATTGTAGCGACATTCAATCACCACTGCACGACTTGAGTATATTCTCAACAAGAACAATATAATATCTCCAAATTTCATCAAAAAAATGATGTATGCATGCTATGATGCAACTCCATTGAGAGTTTTATGTTGGGACGGTGCCAACCTCTCATGCAACTCCATGTACCGGTACTAGTCATAGCACGATGGCAATGACCGGCCTTTAACTCCATATGAAATGCATATGTATGCATATGAATGATCGACATGAATAAATAACTCCAAATTGCTTAAGTAGAGCATCAGCCCAGTACGACCAATAATAAATAAATACATAAGCAAGATATAAATCGGCAAGCAATGCAATGATCCATATTATTAATCTTGTCATAGTGTACTTCATTCAATTCCAAAAGGATGCAAGACATGAATATAAACATAGCATTGGCCACACCCCTACGTTACTTGCCTTTTCGCCGAAGAAAGCAATCCCAACAAGCACGTCAAGTATGGTTATGAGACCCACTTCCCGATACAAATAAATATATCGAACTACTCAATAAATCATGAACAACATATATAATGATGTAGATACACGTCTCTATACGCTTAGTCGATCACTCCCCACATTTTCTAGTTGCCAAAGAAACCATTAAAATAAGAATAAATGTTGTCGAACAGCACAGTTCTATTCTCAGGGCAGGTTATTTCCATATCTATTTATTTTATTCAGTAGAGAAACCAATGACTGAGAATATTTAAAACATCTACAGGAATTTCTCTAGAACTTCGGTATTCACTGCCAATTCTATTTCCAGCATCTTCTATCTCTAATCTAAGCTGCAAGGTAACACCCATAAGTGACGCCCCTCAGCAGACCTCAGCTTAAAAAAAAAATCCATAGGCTTCTACTTGATTAACTGAACCAGGTCTGAAACCTCTATTAAAAAAAATCATACAAAAATGTCATGGTTCCACCATTACACGTGCAATCTAAAGCCTTTTAAAAGAGACGACATTGATCTGTACGTGCTAAACAAATATAACTATCATAGCAGTTCTTAGAGTTCAGATAGGAATTCAGAATGAAGGCCATCAGATCAGGGTGAACCAGCTGTAGATCGGTACGGAAAAACAAACGAGTTTTGATCTTGTTAATTACCTAGCCACTCCTTCTATGTATACACGTTGCCTTCAATCCTCACGATACAACACTACGGCCAAGGAAGGGAGTGCCCTACGATCAGAAGGAGTACCAGCCCAAAATAATGTCTACGTACTCAACTACTAGTACTAACCCTTTACAGGTAGTACGGATCATACCTGACACCAAACTGCAGTTACTATGATATCCTTTTGCCTGCCACAATGATCCTCTGGGAGTGATGCAAAGGATGCAGGCCACAACCAAGACTGCAGTGCCGCCGTCGATCAGCAACAAGAAGGAAACAGGGATAGAATTCTTGTGCTGAATTTGGAGAGGAAGATTGACACCTTGGGGTCCTTATCGCTGGGAGATCAGAGCGCCGCCTCCAGACTCTCGTCCCTGGACACCCTATCGATGGGAACTAGAGTGACGCCTCCAAGTCTTCACAGGACCATGAAAATCGGATCAGGCATCTGGGAGATGAGAGGCTACGGTAGATTTTTTTTTTTTTTTCCTTAACCCCGTAGGCTCCCTAGCTAGGCTATTATTAGGCTTTAATTTCTTTTCTCCTTCTCTAAGCCCATTTGGCTTAAATAATAATTATGATGAATTATTAATAATAATTTATTTTTTTTGGATATTACAGCTAACCCCATGTTGCCACAAATAGTACATCATCATCCAAAGGCAAACACAAAGTTATACAATGTTCTATTCTTTTCTGCAAAGTGTACTCCATTTATTCCAAAATAAGATTAAACAACAATGAATATATATGAACATTGCATGCCACAACGATCTCTATGATACTTGCATTTCCACTAAAGAAGATAACCCTGGTGAGCATACCTAATAACGGTAAAATGGAGAGCTTTCTAGAAAAAAAATAATTCAGAATATAGTTTTTTTAGACAAAAAATTTTGGAATGTCTATAAACGTGCCTTCTTCAGCTTTGGTGCCAGCAGATTGCATCTTATCGAACTCAAGATACTCTTCTTATCTTCTGATCTATTCAACCAAATTGTGGGTTCAACTACGTACTCAATTGAAAGACAAAAAAGATACCTTAAGACATACTCTTCCTGAAAATTTTCTTCCAGTAGCGGGGGGGGAGGGGGGTTGGATCTTAGGACCAAATGTAAACTTGTGGATAAATCATAGATGACAAAAAAGGTAACATGTTTATTAACTATGCAAGACAATCACTGTAATATTCAAAACTCTTCCCCGGCCTACTGAATAGACACCCTTTCTCTTCCGGCTTCCGTGATGGTATACCGTAAATCCACATCTTCTGTCTGCACCACACACGAACTCAGGACATTTAATAAATTAAGATCACCATGCATGATAGCCCTAGCTGAGCATTCACCTTGCCACTAGATTTAAGCCTTACACTTCATGACTTGCACAACATAGTGTATCTTATATTGATGTAACACCTCAAAAGCATCAAACTACATCTCAATGTAAAAGCTCATCTGCAACATGGATATGACTTCCGCAAACAACCCACAAGGACTGTGCTAACTGTAAGAACAGGCTGGGCAAACACTCGCACGACTAGCCTTCTTCTTTAGATTTCTCATATTGTTCTGCGTTGCCTGCATGGTCGCTAGCTGCTAGGCTTGAGTGCTGCCCCTCTACCTGTCTATTATGCTGTGATTCAAGTCCGACCTCGCTTCTCAGGTGGCCTGACTACAGCCACCACAATAAAACACATATATCAGTATCAAGCAATGTGTGAAGTATCAAATTATGCATTATTTCACCTAGGACCAAAACCTAAGCTATGATCATCAACTGCAACATGCTATTCCTACAAATCGATGAATATAGGAACACCGGAAATTTGGGTTGTTCATAAATTGGAGTGAAACAAAACATACAGTGCGTGACATGATGTTTCAAAATGTATAATTTTTTTTAAGTATAACCTCACATGATGGTGGAGCTACGCATCGGCCAATCTGTGCATCGTCCCCCCCTCTTTGCCCAAGCAGAGTTATGAAGAGTTTAGTTCACTCTTGATTCAATATATGTTCGAACATGCAGCAATTTCATTATATATATGTTAGTGGTCCATCTAGAAGTCCAGACTAGAATCATATAGAAGCCTACATGATGTCAAGTGATGTTCCTCCTATCGAATAATGCAAGCGACATTTGACTGTCTCATGGCACCATGCCACAACTCGCTGGCCTTTATGCTTGCCCTCTCACAAGAGTCGCCATGGTATGGTAACGGCAAGTTAATTACTTGTGTGATGTAGCAATTGCCTCCCCCGTGCAGCCCAAGAACTGAACCTCACATAAACTATTGTCATGGATGTTGATATAATGTTTAATCTGCTTTTTTATTACTATAGTCATATATGAGCCAATAAGTTTTTGTGATTTTTAAAGCAAATATATACTAATCAATTATCTACACTTCATACGAATGATTGCATAACATGTACATTTATTTGAAGTTAGTTCTTATTTATTAGTAATGCTAGAAGTGGGCATGTATTACTTGGCATGCTTCAAGCATGAAGTAGCTTAGTTGTGTATAGTTGGCTTGTGGTCCATGTGTTGTTATATTGGTGGGTTTAGTATCACTTTGAAAGTCTAGATGTGCAAGTCAACCACAAGTTTTTAATCCGTGTTGTTCCAGACACCTTTGCTTTCATCTTTTTATATGAAGTGAGGGCAATAGTGTTAGAGATGTGCTACCCACATTCTATGTGAGAAACCAGGCTGGACATAAAGTTTTACAGATGCTATTCAGATCGTCAACCTTCCCGCTATTGTTGCACACATTATAAGCATGTTGTTTTTATGTAGTTGTACATGTGGCTCACGTGTAGTTGTTGTAGTGGATGGGCAAGGGTCTGTCTACAATTATTGTCTCTCCAAACATAACACTTCTGCATTAAAACCTTTTACATATGAACAGAGGATAGAAGTATAAAAGAGGTGCACATGTATGAAAACTCATTTCACATGAGCTAGGTCGTATCTATATTTTAAATATGCGGTGTTATAGTAGTTTAGAAACGTATATATGTGTAACTTTAAGGATATTTAAACTTTTGTTATAATAGCATTTTTTTATAATTTTGATGTAGCTTTCATTGGATATTTTAGTTTATATTAGTTTAAATAATGGTCATTGTTCGTAATTTAGATGGGAATTATACTGATTGTCCAGATTCACTAACATAATGGTAGGGTGGGTAATTTTAATGCAAATTGTGGGGTTACTTTAGATTATATTTTTATGAATGTGGACAATTTATATGAAGGTTTAGGAGGTAGTTTACATTGGTTTTCTATATGTTAATGATAAAGATGAGGATTTTTTTGAAAAAAATATATGATAGATCAAATAGTTGCTATATCATTAAAATAAATACTAAAAAAATCTTCCAAGAAAAAAACATCTGGCCATCAATTCAGTAAACTCTGTATTGACAACAATAGCAACATATTTATTCTAGACAAGCACATAACACACTACCAAGTTTCAACAAACACATGTTGAACTTGATGAATTGTATGAACGATATAAAAGCATACACAAAATATTGTGTAATTGAACTATATCACAACATGGTAAATATTAGAAAGCATACAACATAGTATGAAGTAACTAGAGAAACCCAAGAGAAGCAAATTTCAATAAATGAAGATGATAAACTACGGACTCCTATCTTTTTCTTCCATTTTTACATTACCATTGTATTCTCTCCATTCCAAATTACAAATCATTCCCAAAATCACAGACAGTTATAAAGAGAATTACAAAAATATATGACATGAAATATGTATACTATGAAAATATAAGTAATGAGAAATCTAATTACTTAGCTGACATTGTAAAATGGTCTTATCTTATTATACAAATTTGATCAAACTTGAGATGTTTTGACTCTCCAAGATTCTTGGAATGACTTATAATTTGGTACACTGAGAGTAGTTTTTCTTACTTTAATTCAATAAATATTAACCGTAATTGGTTTTTTTCGAAAGTACTTTTAACGGATTCCTGAAGACAAGAAGTGACTTGGGTTGACATATATAATGTTTTGTATCGAGAAATGACACTTCTTGAATAGTTGTGTTTGTCAGCCGACACATGTTTGTTAAAAATACTAGCTTGTAATTGATAGACTAGTAGGCGTATTTTTTTTTAGAGATTACGCCGTACAACGTAGGCGCTCAACACGCACGCACACTCATCACTATGAGTACCTTCGAAGGACCGAGCCGGTAAATCTTGAAGTTCTTCCGTGAGGATCTCCCCCCACGGCTTTTTCGCGTCAAAAAAAAAAAAATCTTGAAGTTCTTAAAGTCACCACAGACGCCTCATTTGTTGCCGGGACGTCGCCTACCACTTAACGCCAAAGCGCGGAAAATCTTGAAATAAATCCGGGATAAAAGTGTCACACTCGGGATTTGAACCCTGGGTGGGAGTCCCCCAACCAATGGCCTTTTCCATTGCGCCGTGAGCCCCTTGACGACTAGTAGACATAATTGGACCAACTGCATTATGTTATCGAGCGATTGCTTTAGTGTAATACGTACAAAGAGGCGACATAGAACATGACTTATTTCAGTTCATTATATGCGCTCCAGGAATCACGAGAGTTGCGAAAGGATTTCCTGGCATACATGATGTGTATCAAGGAAAATGAAGCTGCTCTGCCGCCTCAAGTTGCCACGTGCATCAGTAACCTTTCTGGTTAGTTTCTGTACAATCTGACGTGTTCTCAGGAATTACAGTGTTTGCAGGTTGGAAATATAGAAAACTAGAGTAATTCTTATATATGCAATTTTTATGTAATATAACTACTTGATTTGGGCGTATGATCTTTTTAGTTTGCAACATCACCAGAAGATGGCATTTGACATAATAGTATATATAATTCTTGGATTTGACGCCCCATGTGTGGAGAACATATGTGGAGTACGGGGCCACATGTCAGTGATGCTTGGAGACCGTATTGATCCTTGAAATTGAATTCATTATAATAAGCTATCTTTTAGGCACATATTGGGGCCACATGTCAGTGATGCATCGAGACCGTATGGATCCTTGAAATTGAATTCATTATAATAAACTATCTTTTAGGGACATATTACTTATGATAATATGGTTATATAGCATCATGATCTATAAAGTCAATTTTCATACCCCACCTTACAAATTTGGGATAGTCATATATGTGAATTTTGAGAAGTTTTTAATGTCAAATTTTAAGCCAAATAACCTAGTGTATTAAGCAGGTTCCAAATCCACAAAAATAAAAGTATACAAACGGTGACTAATTGATTTCGATTGACTGTGATGCAGAGGGAAGGAAGATGGCGGGAAAACACCGTCAGACGTGGGCGATATATCCAATGGATAATGGGTTGCTGCTGGCTGCGAAACATGATAATGTGGAGGAATTTAAGAATCTTCTCGATTTGGAGATAGCACCACCTTCTGATGTAAATGGGAGAGTCGATGCTGTTGTGGTGCCGAACGATGTAGCTTCAAATACATCATCTGGTCATCATGCAGCAGGGGCTGACCATGGGGTGGCAGAGGCAAGCAGTGGAGAAGGCAATCAAGCTGGATCGCAGCCTATCCAAGAGGCAAATGAAAATGTGGGACAAATTCCCATGTTGTTCCGAAGATTCACATGTGGAATAATGGATCGTATTGCTGCCAGGCATGGCCGACAGAGAGTAGAACAGCCTTCACATGACGCAGCCGGAGGAAGGGAGGCAGAGACAACAGAAACACAGCATCCTAGTGAGAATGCAGCACGAGGAGAAGGGGAAGCAAACGGGACAGTTGCTGTTGTTGTGGTGCCCAACGTAGCTGCAGGTACAACAACTGGTCATGATGAGTCAACGACTGAGCCTGTGGTGACAACCAGTGGAGAAACTCCGCAGCCTACTCAGAATGATGAAGCACCAGGAGGAGGGGAGGCAGAGACAAGGGTAGTACAGCAGTCTCCAGTGGACGCAGCAGCAGAAGGAAGGGTGGCAGACATGTGGAGAATAGAACTCCCAGATCCGGACCATGCTGAAACTCGAGCCATCCCTCGAATAAGTTCCATGCTCCTCCGAGGAGTCACATCTTCAGGGGATGGGGTGCTTCATATTGCTGCAAGGCAGCGGAATCTAGACCTAGTGATTGCTATCTGCTCGAGGGCTGGAATCAGAGTACATCAGCTTCCCGGGGATGCTGCAACAGGAGCAGGGGAGGTGGACACAGTGGGAACACGGCAACCTGCTGAGACTGAGAATGGAGTACGAGGAGAGACAGAAGAAGAAACAAAGGGAAACACAACGGACTCCAGAGGACGCAGCGCAAGATACGCTGCCGTTTGCCGAATTCCTGAGGGCCAAGAACCACAAGGGTGAGACGTGTTTGCACGAGGCGGTGAGATCAGGATGTTTGCATATTGTGAGTCTGCTCATCGCAGTAGATGCTGCACTGGACGACGAAGCCACCCCTCCGCTTGTGCAAGCTCTGGATGACAATGGCGCCTCCCCGCTCTATCTGGCCACCACGACTTCGCTTGATATTGTCAAGGCACTTACGGTGCCCTACAAGTACCAAGTATCCCACGCCGGACCAGCCAGGCGAACTGCTCTGCATGCTGCCGTTGTCTCATGTAACAGAGGTATGGTCTCTGCTAATTCATACAAACTCTATGAACCATCTTCTTGGGCCACCATTATTGCTTTATTATTGTCTATTTAGCCAAGTTTGACTTCTACATTAATATTAGCTTTCCGTTGTTATAATTGTCATGCCCATTTTCTCGCAAAAAGTATTAATTTTTCATGCCCATGCCCATTATATCAATTCAATCAGAAGAAAACAAAAGAATGGTATTGTACTAACAGTGCACGTGTCATCTTTTGTTGCAGAGAGTTGTGAAGTGTTGCTTGATTGGAAAAGTGGCCTTGCAACAAAACAAGATGAATCTGGGAGAACACCACTCCACTATGCCAGCAGGCAAGACATCGCAATTACACAACTCATCTTAGATAAGGATCCGTCGTCCGGTTACATCAAAGATTCAAAGGGATCACAGCCCATCCACGTTGCAGCCTCCGTGGGCAGGCTTGATATCATCAAGAAATTACTGGATGTATGCCCAAACTGCGATTCAGCTTGCGACGCTGCTGGACGAACCTTTCTCCACGTCGCTGTGAAAAAAGGACATGCCAATGTAGTGATGTACGTCTGCACCACTCCGACATTGACTGCAATTCTCAATATGAGGGACCAGAACGATAATACGGCCCTCCATACGGCCGTACGGAAAGGAAATTGGGGCATCTTTTGCTTGTTGTTTTCGAACAATGAAGTATGTTTAAATTCGGTAAACAAGGAGGATCGAACACCTCTGGATCTTACCATCATGAGGAGTAACAAAGAGAAGCCGAACTTGACGCTGGTATGTTACAATTTGCCCAGTACTAACAGAGGAAATTTCATTGCTTGTCAGTTTTTTTTTAATCAGTAGCGTGCTTATAAATTAATTTGAGGGTACAAAGGCCTAGTTTGGGAGGTGGCAGCTAATATTTTTATTTTATCTTGTCAGTTTGGATGAGCTAGGGCTAGTTACTAGTTGGACTAAAAATTAGGTAAAGTTATGTAGTTAGTTGGCTAACAATCAGTTGAAGATCTTTCTAAATATTATCGCCTTTTGTTTGGATGCACCAGATCTAGCTTAGATTAATTTTTGGTTTGCTAGTGAGCCCTTTATCCAAACAGGCTTACTTTGTTACAGTTAGCTAGTTACAGTGACACCTTATGGGAGTCTAATGTTCCTTGAAAAAAAAAAAAACTCATGATAACGATTATTTGCGCAGGTTTCCTGGGCCTGGATCCGTAACGACCTGCTGGCAGCCAGAGCAGGTTTCGGTCGTCGAGAAAGGGATAATTTTCCGTTCAGTAGCATGAGGGTCCTTTCCAAACTTGACGTTGAGAAAGAATCAGAGAGACTAAGCAAGTCTGCGGCACTCCTCGGTGGGGTCATTTTTCTCATTCTGTCTATATCATTACAAGCGCCATTCGACGTTACAGACAAGCTTCATTCAGGCAAAATTGACTCAACACATTCAAAGAAACAGAGTGCAACAAAATTTGGAGCTTTTATGGACCTCGACGGAATGGTATTGTATTTTTCAACGATTTGTATACTTTGTTTAACAGTCGCTGGATTTCCATACTGTAGACCTGAGATTCGTAGCTTATTTCTTAGTACGGGTGGATTTATTCTCTGGTTCACCGTCGTGTTTTTCCTTGGATTCTTCTTAGAGGGGCTGTCTCTAGTACACCCTGGTATGTCCCTAGTTTACTTCTTGGTTCCCATGACCACGGTACTTGGTTCTTTGTACGCCGTCATGATGTCACAGCCTCATCGAGTGATTGTTCATGCTTTGGCACGACTGCATAGGCTTGGCTTCCGAAGATGGCGCCGCAGCTTAACTCGGGGGGCACCGTGTAGGTTCAGTTCTTCCGCTAGTGAATGTTGTTTTCTTAGTAATATTCTGTGGTTTTTTTGTATCCATGGTCGTTCTCTCATGCTCGGGTCTTCTTGAAGAATTGAAATCTGACCAATCACGGAAAACCGTCATCTAGGATTCTCTTTAAGAAATTTATGTGCACACTTGTTATTGTTGTTAAACAGATTCAAGAACATTTGAAATTGTGGTGTTTGAATATTGGATCCTTGTAATTTGCAGAATTTTGTCCGCTGGACACAACTTCATTGATGTCCTCTCTAGTTATATTTGTTTTCGCTGCATATCCTCTCTACTTCATAAGGCAACTTGTGTGGGCATACACTGAGTACTCTGATTGCACAATTGTTACCGGAATAACCCTCCTCGACTTCAGCTCATTGGTAAAATCTTATATAATCTTATCTTACTATTATTAATCAGAGGCTCCAACAGAGCCTCCATGTTGAATCCTCACCGGACATGCTAGAAAAAATAAATAAATTCAAGAAATTCACACAATAATCAGAAATATCGGACTATCAATCCAGTTGACTATAACAACTAGTGCCATTAATCTATAATAGTTTAAAAAATTACCTTGCTCATTGGAAGATGTGCATCGAGTTAAGTTGATGTCAGTAGATGTGGGTCGGGAGTTGTTATGCAAGAGTACAAATGTTATTGATGATGCTGAACTTCAAAGCCTACGAGATATACGGATGGAGATCGTTCGCATGTGTGGTGGCCTTCCTCTTGCAGTCAACGTTATTGCTAGTGTTCTAGCAACCAAAGAGCACACCTAGAACCAATGGAGAATGGTTCTAAAGAAAAGTGCTTGGTCCATGAGCAAGCTTCCTATTGAGCTTAGAGGAGCTCTGTATGTGAGTTATGATATGAGCTACCAAGGTGTTTGAAGCAATGTTTCCTCTATTGCTCCTTATATCCAGACAATATCGTCATTCATCGTGATGATCTTGTTAGGTTTTGGGTTGTTGAAGGTTTTGTAGAAGAGCAAGAAGAACAACTTCTAGAAGATATAGCTGAAGAATACTATTATGAATTGATACATAGGAATCTCCTACAACCAGTCTCTATATGTTTTGACTACTCTGTCTGCAAAATGCATGATCTTCTGAGGCACCTTTCAAGGCATTTGTCAGAAGAAGAATATTTTTGCGGTGACTCATTATCATTTGGAGCTAAGACATTCCAAACTGTGCCATATTTCAATTTCCAGTGGGTATTCTTTAATATTGCCCAATGTGGACAGAAATCATACTAGAGTGCGGACATTGAATATTCATTTTGCGACAACACCAGAAATTGAGAACACAATTTTCAGAGGATTTCCATATCTCCGTGAGTTAAATTTGACTGGCTCGCTGATACGATTTATTCCAAGTTCCATTGGAAATATGATCCATCTACGATCACTAGATCTTGATATGACTAACATATCCTATCTTCTAGAGTCCATCAGTTCTCTAATAAACCTTCAAATATTTAACTTGGGGAGGTGTTATTCATTGCAAAGTCTTCCTTCAGGAATTACTAAATTATGCAACTTAAGATGCCTTGGTCTTCATCGCACACCAATAAATTAGGTTCCAAAAGGGATAGGACTATTGAAAATCTAAATGATTTAGAATGATTTCCAATTGGCAGTAGCAGCAGTGGTAATACAACAATGCAAGATGGATGGAATTTGGAAGAGTTGGATTCCATTTTGCTGTTGAGGCGTCTTGATATGATTAAATTGGAAAAGGCAGCTGCTTGAAATGTTGAATCATTACTAAAGCACAAACGACATCTAAAACTTTTAAGGCTATGGTGCACTGATCATACATATGAACAGAATTCTGAGGAGGCTATTAACAATATCAAGAAGATCTTTGAACAGTTAATCCTTCCACAGAACTTGAAAGAGCTGGTTATTGGAGGATTCTTTGGTCGAAGGTATCCCACTTGGCTTGGTGCTGCCCATTTGTGTTCTCTGAAACACTTAAACCTCATTAATTGCCGATCATGTGTGTATCTTCCACCATTGGGGCAGCTACCCAACTTGAAGTTCTTGCAAATCATTGGAGCAACAATTGTTAAGAAGATTGGACCTGAATTTACTAGTTGCACAGTGGGTGATCCCAGATCTACAGAGGCAATTACATTCCCAAAGCTTGAATCACTGCATTTACAACGCATGCTCAACTGGGAAGAGTGGTACTTTTGTGGAAGAAGAAAAATCAGCAGTAGGTCAGGAAACAGTTGGGGATGAAACTACTGAGAAGCTGAAAACCATGCCTCAAATGACGGGTGCTGCCTAGTTTAAAGAGTTTGTACGTTGATCACTGCCCCAATCTTAGAGGTCGCCCACTACATCTTGGACAACAGGCAATCAGCTTGAAGGAGCTCCAATTAAGATATGTCAGCAGCCTTAAGGTGGTGGAGAATCTCGCTTTCCTCTCAGAGGTCCTTGTGATCGAAGGATGTGAATGCCTGGAGAGGGTATCCTATCTTCCCCGAGTCAGACGGCTGCATGTGCATGACTGCCCAGACTTGAGATGTGTTGAGAAGTTGGATAACTTGCAGCAGTTGTGGCTCCACGAGGATATGAAAGAGATCTCCTCCTTCTGGGTGCCTGGGCTTGCACAGCAGTGCCATCAACTTCATGGTGAAGACCTAGATGTGTACACTGGGACAATGGATGATGAACAGCTGAATAATTAGGTGGATAGGAGAACTCAAGGTATCGCCATTGGCTAGGCTTAATTCTCTATTTCGTAACACTAAAATTATATTAGTTGTGAAGGTTGATTATCCAGAGGGTACACCTCTGTTATTTATCAATTATGAAAATTATTTCATAAGCAATACGTAGTAAGCTAACCATAATTCCAATTTGACTCACCCTTATTTTGCAGGCAGGTGATAATGGAAAAACCACAGTTTGCCAACGTTCTGCTCGTGCATTCTTTGTTCATGCAAAACCAAAAAACAACAGTTCTAACATTGTAGCAGTAAGGGCACTGTTGGTACGTCCTCGAGTTATTTGCTTTTACTTCCACTAGTCCATCAACCCGTGCTCCCTTGCACGGGTTAGAGACACTAACTAATAAAAATTTCTATATTATTTTTTCTATTTACTAATGTTCTAAAATTATAGCTATAACGGATACTCTCGATTATTCTTTTTATGTACTTTTCATCGGTATCCATCAGTTTTTCTTTATCTAACACCTCTGTTTATCTTATATAAATATTTAGTTGAAACATTGTTTAAACTATGATCATGGCTTTAGCTACAATCCATATTTTACAACATGAACCAATTTGAGATTATTAGTTGCTCATATACGATGACTATTATATTTACAATGGTGATTATAGTATACCAATTTGGAGGAAAAATGTTTAAGGTTTTTGTAAGAATTTTAGGATCTAATTTCTAGTGGTTTCATGTGTAATTTCTAGGAATAACTTTTCAAGCATGATTTTGTTTAGTTGAAACAAAAATTTAAAGTATGTAAACCCTTATCACTTTATGTGATACCTAAAAGTCTATTTTTTTAACTTTCAGTTGTTTATCACGTGTTAATTTGAAATACTAATGCTCATTGTTTCACTTATTCGGATTTCATTTTTTATTTTGTTGGAAGAATTTTCTAGGCCATAGGCTAGGCTACCTAGTGGCATAAATAGTTGTTTCGGTATGGATCTTGGCACTCAAGATTTCAAATTTAATATCTTTGTATTAATATTCTTTATTACTAATAATCATATATAATTTTATTTTGCCAATCGAGTTGTTTAAACTTTTTTTTTTGAGATAATAACTTTCAAAGTTTACTACGATGAGAATTAATTAATACAACCTATTTTTGTATTGTTGATGAGCTTATAAAATAATTATTTATGCTAATGTATACTAAGTGTTTCCTTGGTCTACATACATGGAACATAATATTGACAAAAGTGTATATTTTAGATAGCTTTGTGCATATATTATACTTATGGACATTGATTATTTTTCATAAAAGTATATTATACTTATGGACATTGATTATTTTTCATAAAAGTAGATATTAGCATTTACATGTAGATTTGTGATATTTTTGTTATTTGTTTTGTAATTGTTAAGATAGATGATTTAGGTACAAATTATATATGCATATATTATGTACCATTATCTCTTGTAGTTTCAAGCATAGTTAATTTGAATGCAAACTTTGGGCTCAAAGCAATATCTTTCAGAATGATAGATGTGGACAATTTATAAAATTTTATATTGTGGAATCAGTTAGTTATCTTTTATAATTATAAACTAAACTAATGTAATGAAGTCACGGTCTTGATAAAAGGATTACATTGAAACTTATTTGTTCATACTAATCCAAGACTTTTCCCTTCATTTTTCTTAATACTTTTTGTGCTTCTCTTACCTGAAGTTTTACTTACCATACATACAGTAAACAATATAAATTAAGTAATCGGAAGAAGACAAACTAAATTATAACTATAGTAAATTTGCACTGTAATTCATTATAGATGACATAGCTTCATTGAAAGATTAAGTTAAAAACAATCACAAATTACAATATATGTAATTCAAAATACATGTACAAAAGAGAGTAGACTAACAACTACTTATCTGGCTTTCTTACCGGACGATTTTTGAGGTCCACGAATAACTTAATTTTATATCATCTCCATCTGCCTCAAAGAATATATCCCACTCAACACCAATAGGGATGCATGCTTCTAGAAAAGAGATACAATATGATGTCTCTCCTTCTCTTCGTAGCTGCAGAAATATTTTAAAAAAAATATAATGCCAAATAATTAAATAAATTTCCCTACAGGAGATTGAATTAAATCTCATGTGAGATTACATAAACACTCACATGCTAATGAATCTCATTCATCCTGATGTTGGGACAAATCTCAGTCTCTCTGCTACATGATGGTGATCTTATGACATTAGTAGATAGCAAAAAAATTAAGTATTGTAGGAAGGAATTTTTTAAGGGAAACACACAATGAGTAGAAGAGACCGAATATAGCATATTTGTGATTGAATCTCACCTCGATGGAATCAACTGCGTAGATGACAATTCGTAGCCTAAGCCAATCCAGGCAAGGCAGACGGCATGTGGTGAATCAGTGTGGACATCTAGTCACGCCTCTGTCGCATGTTAGAATGGCCGTCTCACCGTGCGCATGCTATCGCACATGTTAGAGTCTTAGGAAACACTAACTAATAAAAATAAAATTTGTTTATTAAATATATTTCTTATATCTCCAGCAATGTTCTAAAATAATATCTACAATAGATACTCTATAGTTTATATTTTGTTTTAATAATGTACTAATTATTGATTCATATGTACTTTTCATCCATATCTATAATTTTTTTCTTTACAAAGCACCTTTTTTATCTCCAAAAAAACATATAGTTGAAACCTTTTTTTTAAAAAAAACTACTACGACTTTAGTCACAGTCTATATTTTGATGACATGAAACTAAATTTTAATTCTTTTTCCAAAATTGTGTGATTATTCTAAATATTTATTTTATTTTATAAGAATAATATTCTAGGTCCTAGGCTATCCAATTAGTTCTCTTTTTTTTTTTTTTTTTTTGAAACTCTATCCTATTAGTTCTTACATTGACATAAATAGTTGTTTGAGCATGCCCCATGGCACTCAAGACGTTGATATTATATTGTTTATTATTGCTTTATGAAACAAATAATCCATGAAACTACATTACTCATATTCATATGATATAATGTGTTTATTTTTTGAGATAATGACTTGCACAATTTAGTGTTTTGATTATTTGTTTTGTGGAAGACATTATTATGAGTATTACTATAACTTCAAGTGGTTTGCAAGTGTAATTAATATATGATTTGCTTATAGGATATTAATCCACGCTTGATTATCCCTGTAAGATTAATATTTATCCTAATGTATATATGTATCCTTGGTCTACGTAGTCGAACGTAGCTTTGTGCATAGTTTCAGCTTAATATTGGCATAAGTGTGTATTCAAATAGCTTTGTGTATATATTGTATTTATAGATGTTGAATTATTTTTCATATTAGCATATATTAGCATTTATATGTAGAATTAACATATTTTCTTTTTTAACAGTTCATCTGGATAGTTTTGGTACAAATTATATTATATTTCATAATGTTAGGTTTTTAATAAAAAAACTTGGGCGTCAAAGCACTATTTTTGTTGATTGTTTATAAAAAGAAATATTATAGGGTAAGTTAATTAGTTATCTTTTATAACTGTGATAGTTTTAGTTTTTCCATATATAGGTTTTATTGATAACCCTATGGATGGTCCCCTAATTTTTAGTTAAAATTTTTCAAGTTACAGTTAATTATATATCAAGACTTATTTGTTGAACTTAATCCAAGGGTCTTGTTTTTATTTTTCACTATTCGTTCCCAGCTCAATCTCACCTAAAGTTTTGCTAACCATACGAAACAATATATAAAATAAGTACTTAGAGAAGACAAATTAAATTGTGATTATGGGATGACCAAATTTAGTATATCCTAGGAGAGAAATTAAATTATTATAATTATGGGATACCAAGATGGCCACACCTTTAGTCTACACGGTAGTAGGTGTGGGCCAGCATTGATGTAGATGCCATGGACGCCTGACATTAACGGCCTACGTGTTCCCGCCTATAGGGTGTTGTCTTGTATGTACTTACCGAGTATGGATGCATGAATGGTGTCCTTGTTCACTTAGATTTGTGTCCATATGTATGCATGTTAGGCAGATGCATGAGTTAACATGGATGCCTACCTGTACAGCAAGTGTACTTTTGAGCCTCGGTCTGGTGCTCAACGGGATTTGGGTCCTCACATGCGCACGTCCGACGACCGAGGTGATGTCCTACCTTCTATCTTCATGTCACTCAAGGGCACGACCGAGACCGAGACACTGGCAAGCCAGCTGGCGATATGTGACCTGTTCATGTAAGGACGTGGTCTGGTCATCTCGATCATCTTGATGGCCGGAACTGTAACACTGGCCAACGTGCGTGCTTTGTGCAATTCATACTGGAGAAGATAATAATTAGATTAGTTTTCTCACCCATAATGGAGAGGATGACAGCCATCACACGTTCTTGATCGCTTCTTCTCGTCCCCATGCATGCTCCTTCTTGCCTTCTTGGTCGTGGCTATATTTGGCCCCGATGGACTGCCAGGCCACCGCTCCGGCCTCTCTCGATGGAACAACACCAGCAGCTGCGGGCCTGTGGCCTTCCTTCTCGGTGGTGAAGAAGCTAGGCGGCACCGCCGCAGCAGGAAGGATTAGAGGATATGCCGCGGGTGCACGGCCTAGGGCTTGGATGACTTGGGACGATGGTAGGGAAGTATAACATATTAGATATAGTTTCTTTAACATATTAAATATATTTTCTTTGTTTCTTTGTACGTAGGCATTGGATTTTTCTTTTTATGTATATATAAATAATATATAATGGCATGGTGGGTAATTTTCTCGAAAATAAAAACAGATTTAATCTAACGGTTAAAGATCGCTAAGCTTTTAGATTCAATGGCTAGATGTTTTCTGATTAATGTGAGAATTTCTAGTATTTATCTTTTTTCTAGCGCATCTGGTGAGAATTAACGCGGAGGCTTCGTTGGAGCCTCCAATTAGTAATAGTAAGATATTGAGTGCTGAGTACATATGCATAAACCAAGTAGCACAATTAATGGAGCAAGTTTGATGTAGCAACGCAGCAGCACTAACAGGGAAAGCAAGGTTCAATCATATCGTCACTAATGTTTACAATTTGAACATGCAAGACACTTGGATCTGATGTAGGCTGTGTATACATGTATTCATTTTTTTAGATAATGGAATTAACATTCTGGCCTCTGTGGTAACGCACACAGCCTAAAAGTCTCTGCGTGACCACACACAGCCAAACTTATTACAAAAACTAAGAATAAAAAAACTTTAGTACATGAAGATATATGTACTAAAGATCTACTACATCCAAAAAGAATTGAGTTTACTACTCGATATCGCTTCATGGCGATCTTCGAATCAGCCACCACGCCTTGAACAACGTGCACCAAAATGAACTTGAAAGAAGGTACAGAAGGAGCAGAGGATGGTGATGTTGCAAATCAAAAGGGGGATGCCCCACCTCCAAGGATACAACTGCTGCCACGACTGAAGTGGTTGCAACTTGACTGCTGCCCCAAGCTGAGAGCTCTCCCACCACAGCTTGGACTGGAGGCCACCAGCTTGAAGGAGCTCCAGTTAAGAGATGTGCACAGCCTTAAGGTGGTGGAGAATCTCGGTATCCTCTCAGAGGTCCTTGTAATTGTGGTTTGTGAAGGCCTAGAGAGGGTCTCAAATATTCCCCAGGTGAGGCTGCTACGTGTACAGCTGTGTCCCAACCTGAGGTGTGTTGACAGGATGGACAACTTGCACCAGGTGTTTCTGACAGAGGATATGGAAGGTGTCTCCTCATCACATTGGCTGCCTGGACTCCAACAGCAGCACCGACAGCTACACGATGGGGAAGACATGGATGTTTACACTTGGATATAGTGAACATACAGAGATGCTGAATGAGATGGCTATGGAGATGTAAGCTATGACCGTTAGCTGAATTTTCTAATGTGGTTAGATTTCTATCTTCTCGGCTTTTGATTAATTACCTGTGCCCATTTGCTTTTTTATGTAGGTGGGCGTTGAGGATTGGACTGGACTGGACTGCAATCTATAACTTGCCTTACAGACATGAACGTATCAAGGCTCAAGCCAATGCAAGGAGTTGCAGAATCTTATGCTCTGCTTACCGAGGAAGAAGAAGATGCCTTCCTCATCAAGTGGCGCATACTTGTGTGTTTTAAACTTTTAATCAGTGGTTTTGTCCGCGTACGTGGAATGTGGCCATTATATGCTCTCGTTTTTTTTTCAGTTTCGTTGTATGAAGTTGTGACAACATTACAATAAGGTCCTAGCGTGCACTTTTGCTGCTACGTGAAAGTGTGCTCGTGAGTTCTGTGTAGGAGCGTTTCTTGGACAGCTGCTGTTACTTTCCAATGTCTCTGCAAAAACAGCTGCTGCTAAGCTGGATTTAATTTTTTCGCTCATCCTCGCCAGCCCTGTGAATGCTATGCAACATTGTATACACACGGGGACACGGCCGTCAGAATGTGTCCGAGTCGATGGCATGTTAGCGTGCTACTTCTATACACACAGGACACGGCCTGAACACTAGGCTGTGTGCCAACAAATCTCACGCAGCGTCAACAAAAGGGCTGTTCCTTCAGGGCCTTCGCACTTTCAGTTTCCTCAAAAAAAAAAAAAAAAAAAAAAAAAAATGCGCGTTCCTCCTGCTGGGCGTCCCTCCCTGCGTTTCATCAAAATGGAATATCATACTTTTCTAAGGTAGTGTTTGGTTTTGGGGCCAAGTGGGTTGGGTTGGAGCCGACCCATTTTTGCGGGTTGGAGCCGACCCATCTCATGTTTGGTTGGGAGGTTGGAGCCAACCCGGTTCTTTATTTGGTTGGGAGGATTGAGAGGGTTGATGGACACCATTTTAACACCGTTAGAATCATCCAATTATGGGACCCACATGTCGGGCTCTAGTTTTTTTTCTCTTTTTCTCTACCTTATCTCCTCCGCCCGGACACCTCCTTGGCGCGGCGCGCAGCTCCTGCGGCCCTCTCCCCCCGCCCTGGACTCTCTCCCGGCGGCCTCTCTCCCGGTCCCCCCCGCCCCGGCCTCTCCCCCGCGATGGAGATCGTGCCCGGCTCGGGGCGGATCTCGCCCCGCGCCACCGGGCTCGGGGCGGATCTCGCGCCGCGCCCGGCCCCGGCGGGGAGGCCCACCCCGCAGCCATGGCGCCCCTCCCGCCTCGGCGGCCACCACCTCCCCACCCGCGCCGCCATGGCGCCCCTCCATGGCGCTCGTCGGCGCTCGCGGAAGCCGCGGCCGCGGAGCAGCACCGGCGAACCTGGCGGCCATGGAGCCCCTCACGGCAGCGGCGCACCACCACCGGGCGCCGCTTCGCCGTCGCGCCGCCACCGGGCGTAGCCGAGCCCCGCGGAACGGAAGCTCCCGCCGGCCGCCGGTTCCGCCCGGCTCCTCCCCAAGTCGGGCCTCCACCACGTGGTCATCGGCGTCGGGCGGCACTGGGGGGCTAGCGGCATGGCGGCAGCGTGCATGGGACCTGGGCTGGGACGCGACGGCAGCGGCGGCGCACATCCCCACCGGCGGCCACCGCCCTCCCCACTCCGCGGTCTCACCAAGGTCGCCCGTGACTCACGGAGCGCAGCGACGTCGATGCGGGTTCGCGTGGTTCGCTTGTTTTGAGAGTTCCGTCGACCCGCATCTGGGAGCATATTCCCCTGTGAGGTTGAACCCAACCTCCTTCACTTTTCATCCAAACACGGGTCGGTGTGGGTCGAACCCGCACCAACCCACACCAACCCGCTGAACCAAACACAGCCTAAGTCTTTTCCTGGGTGACTGGGTCGAGAATGTCACAGTAGTAGTAGGCACTTGCCTTTCCTCTGCTTTTGCTCCTCTCCTGCCCTGCTCCTGGCGGCGATGGTCCCTGATGGTGGTGGGCGCCCATGCAGAGGTCCAAGTCAGCGTCATGTGTACAGCTGCAGTTGGTGACACACAGAGTAACACTCTCCTGTTCAGTGCAAGCGCTACTCTGTTTTTCCGCTAGCAACTCTGCTGACGGTAGACAAACTGCAGAGAGGTGTTGCGAGTGCTATTGGTCCTGTTTGGATACTCTAGCCCGGGCTAAATCTAGAGTTAGTTTTTAGCTCTAGCTCCAAACTAGCTCTGACTCTAGATGCGTTTGAATCCTTGGGCTAGTTTGATACTAAATGCACTTTTTTAATTATTTAGTGGCTCAAAAGAGAGAGAAAAGTAAACTTTTATGTGGTCCCAACCAAAACCAGCCCCAACTAGCCCCAATATGCACCCCATGGATAGGCTAGTTATTTTGGGAGGGACAGTTGCATTTAGCCCAATCTAGCCTCTCCTGTTTGGATCCTTTTGAGGCTAGTTGAGTCAAAACCAGCCCAGCAAACTCAGCCGCGGGATCCAAACAGGGCCATTGTCTGTAGTTGTAGTCAGTTCTGGGCGACGCCTGATGACGCCAAGCTCAACACTTCATGGAGGATTATATCCTGTAGCATTGCAGATGCGTGTGTGCCGTGATCTGACGCTAATCGAGTTCAGTTTCTCTGCAAGTGGATTGACAGTGCATCTGGGAGGTTAATTCATTTCATCTCTGAAGTTGTGCAGAGCCAGATTCTAGGCGCACGTCTGCAACCTGTGTATGTACATAATATGCCCCTGCAAAGTTCCTCTGCTCCAGGACTCTAGTCAGGCTATTTGAGCACATCAGCTCCGTCTCGACGAGACTCCTACCCGTATCAGACATTTTTGTAGGCCAAGTTTTATTTAATGTTAAGGTTGTCCTTTATTCTTTGGTTGTGATCGGTTTTTATCTGACAAAATTGGGGATTGGGAAGAAATAAATCTTTTTTACACGTGTTTTTTTTTCATCATTCTCATGTCATCACCACCACACAAATACACTGTAGTAAAGAATGCCTGGATCATCAGGTACCAGTATTTTGAGTGATCTCCACACCAACCGCAACCATGGACGGACTGACCTCCATTGCTGCATGGTCCACTGCAGAGTTATTGCTTGCGTGTTCAAAAGAAAAGCCATATCCACCACCTGATCACCACGATCACCGCGGCCTTGCGCCTCAGCACGAGGCAAATATGCAGCCGACCAATAAAGCCCGCAGCTAGCCCTGCAGTGGAGGAGACCTTGACCGTGGTGGACACAGAGTCAAGTCACGGGCCGCCGCCCACCGGAACAGAGCGCACTGGCATCGCAAGCATGCTCTATCCTAAAAAGTTAATGCAATATTTATTTGTTCATTTTTCCTATGTTTTGTTCGCCTGATCTGTTGCTTCTGTTTCAGGCGACACGCGTCGGTCTGTGGTCGCTCCGTGCGGGAGGCGAACCGAGCGGGTGCGGAGATCAGATTGGGTTCGTGTCGTTCTTATTGGGTTCAAGAATGGATCCACTAACACCGCCTCCTTACCCGTATGCCCTACCACCCGCTCCTCTGTGGCTCTCTCTCTCTCCCCCTCCCAGGCTCCCACGACCTCCCACGACCCACTCTCTCGGTCTCTCCAGTCCTCTCCCAGTCCAGATCTGCTCTGGCTTCCTAGCAGATGGAGCACCATCGGTAGAGCAGTGCCTGCGACGGTCATCCCTAGTGGAGGAGCGGCACGCGCGTGGCCACCAGGTCGCAGCTTCATCTTCTGTCCGTCGGGCCCTGGCCGTGGCTCCGGTCGCCGCAGGAGGTGCGCCCGCTGGCCCCTGTGCCTCCTCCTCTCATCTCTGTAGCGCGGAGTCAATAAGAACTCGTGCCGCAAGCGAGGGGTGGCAGTCCCGCGGAGGACTCGGGGCACCCGGCCCAGCGCGCCCGCCCGCTGCCGGCGGCTTCAACTCGCCGTGGACGATCGCCATCCGCGCGGCGGCTCCTGGCGGTCGTCCCGCGTCCCGTTGCGACGCGCCTCAGGCATTCAGCTTGATTCCACCGACATGGATGTTGTTGAAGCTCTCTGTGGAGCTCCAAAGATGTCCTACGATGCGTGGTTCCTTCCTATCCTTTCTCTGTGTACCTGTCTTCCCCATATGTTACATCATGTATCCCATACTCTTTCCTATCTGTTAGATTTGTTTGATTTTGTCAGTGGTTTAAATTGGATTGCTTGTTAAAAATAGATCTGTGGCTAAGTTGGGCAGTGGTGCTTGGTCACTTGATTTTAGGTCGCTACACTATATATCTGGTGGTCCTGGATGATGTTGTTTATATTGTAGTTGTTCACGTTAAGTAGGTTTTACTTGTTTAGGATTTCATCGGATTGTGGACTGAATTTGTAGTCCATTCCGTGTTTACTATGCTTCAGTGAGGACGTGTGGGGTGGGTCTGTACCATTTTCAGGAGCTAGAGCATAATTTTCAGCTGCTTATGGACATGGTACTGCCGATGCAGCTCATGTACCTGATTGAATGATTTAGGGAACGAAGAGTGATGAGAAATTGTGTTGACCTTGTTGAGTTGATATGTTGAGAGAATTCAGCATGTCGTGCAGACCGTAAGCAAATGTGACGATTTTGCTTCTGTGACTGTCCATTTCAGTAGGGGTGTTCCTCGACCCCGAGGGTTAGCTTCCTGATTTCCCACTTAGGTGGTGGTGGTGGTGGTGGTGATGCTCGCGCTCTAGTCATGTG
Source organism: Hyparrhenia diplandra (assembly GCA_015847255.1). Classification (NCBI taxonomy): domain Eukaryota; kingdom Viridiplantae; phylum Streptophyta; class Magnoliopsida; order Poales; family Poaceae; genus Hyparrhenia; species Hyparrhenia diplandra. The sequence goes on from JADLZK010011650.1 coordinate 137,240, forward strand.
ACGATTTTGGTTCAGATTTGATGGGAATCACGTTTGAGAGTTCTGTTGGATAGTTCTGTTGGAGTGTTCCTCGTATTTGCCTACTGCATCTCCTACCTCAGTTGCTCTGTTTGCTCATATGTGTAGTCTGATCCCATTTCCTACATGAAGGAGGGAGAGGCGGTTTCATCCAGGTTGAGGTTCATGCCTTCAGTTTGATTTCACCGACAGGGATGCTGTTGAATCTCTCTGAGGAGCTCCAGGGATGCCCCATGGTGTGTTGTTGCTTCTAATTAGTTGGTTGATGCCCTACCTAGGTTGTTCATTTCACAAAGACAAATCGATTTTGTTTGATTGGTTCAATCTTCTAGCACTAGTTGGATCTTGTTTTCTTAACTGAATGCAAACCAAATAATGGTTGTTGTTTATGACACCTTAGTGTTTGGAGCTATTTAGTTGTTTCTTCTATCCCTCTGAAATGTCTGAAACTTTCTCCAAAAAATAAAACAGCCCTGCTCCATGTATGCTTCAGTAAACTAATTCAGAGCAGTGTCAACTCGTTTTCAGTTTCTGCCGTGCTTTCTTTGGTTGCCATGACGTGATTCACTATTTTAAAAAAAAAAAAATCTCTTTTGCATCTATTCTGTTGTAGTGTGCTCTATCGATTGACATTTTTTGACAGCAACAACTATTGAAGCATGCATGGCATTGCATGGATGACCTGACCACTGCCAATGTCCTCCTTTCTTGCTGTGCATACATAGGGTGCCCTGTTCAGGGTTATTGCATTTTATATAGCCCATGGCATTTGTTCCGAGTCTAACTCCCGACTCCTATTCTCACGAAGTTGTGCATATAGCTCTATATACAGCGTAATCTTTGCCGTCATTAGGGATTGGCCAAACTTCAGTCATTTTGTCTTGTGTTCACACATTTGTTTTATCATATGCAGAGCCCGTCCTGAAGGCACGTGGGATTGCAATTGCTAGAAGTTTCACATAAGTTGATGCCAAGGTACTGCAGCCCCCAAGGTTGGTCATTATTGTTTATCCTATATCGTTTCAAATATCTTCTTGTTACAGAATTTTGAAGGCATAAATTTTATGACTGTCTTTTCATTTAGCATAAAGCCGCGAATGGTGAAGACATTTTTACACGCAATGGTAGCTGGAACTTCAACAATAAGGTCAGCATCTGTTAGCTTGCGGTCAATTGGTGTCGTTCTGAGTATGTTAGTTTTCCCTAAAATGAGAAAAATGTGCTGTAGTCATAACCCCACACTAAAGCAACTGTGTTCTGAAATGAGAAATGTCCTGGCAGACACGTCGGCGCCTACAGGAATAACATACTATTAAATTTTCTTGTGCTCTTTTACTAATAATAATGTATGTTGTTGGTGAGAACCAGACAAATAAAACATTGGGTTACATAATTGCAATCTCTTAACATTGTAAATTGCAGCTATTGGGCACTGCAATTGTAGTTCTCAGCATATGCAATTGTGGGTGTGAAGTGAACATAATTAATTTAACCTTGTAACATCTTGTATAAATTATATAAATTAATTAATTGGCCACTCAAATTGACTGCATGCTCCTTTCTAATTGATAAATTTTTCTTGCATTTGTTCCTGGTTTTCTAAATCATTTTATTTTTCCTTCTTAGTTGATAACATCCTGTGCCTTCCCGTGTCCTCTGTGTTTGTGCAATAATATTACTAATCTATGTTTTATATATAATAAATATATAATTGCAATCAGGTCTAATGTAAATTGCAGATTTCAGTATCTGTAATTTCTTATATGAGCATTTGCAATATTAAGCTTGTGCTTTGTTCAGGATAGGAATGACGACCCTGCCATAGCTTGACTTTCCCAGCCTTTATCAAGTTCTTCAAGAGTAAGGATGCTAGTGATGGTTCACAGAAGTCACTTTCAAGATGAGCTGCAGGCACAGGATAAGCATTTGAAAGGTCATGTAAGCTAAATGCTTGACCTCTTACTGTTTGATATGCATGCTGCTTTTAGCAGGGAAATAGACACAACACATTCTTCTGTTCACTTAACCTGTTTGGATGACACAAATCATATACTTCAATTTATTTATTGCACATTCATATGTAGTAAATTGCATAAGTTAATTCCTGCAATTATGGTGTTGAACATGTGCAATATCTAGTAAATTGCAACGTAGCCAAGCCTGGCTTCACTATCTCAATATTGCAATGTTAGATCTGATGTTCTCATGCTCTAAATTTGATTGAATACTAGGGCAACAGCTTATCGACGAATGTCAAATACCCATTTTTCAATTTATACCAATCTGTTATTGTCCAAACAATTGATACCAATCAGTCGATTGTCCTTATGCGTATATATATTACAGTCTTCCTATAGTACTGCTCTGTTAGTTGTCCTTCCTATAGAAAGCTCTATTTGGTCTGCGGCCTTGTGTAAGTCTTTTTGAGTCAAAGTGAGACATCTACATTTTTGTCATTCTATAGTAAAAAGAGTGTCTGTCATCTGTGATCTGTGCCAGGGTAGACCAATATCTCTGTTATTTGTCCTTCCTATAGAAAGCTCTGTCCCTTGTTAATCTGTTATTGTCCAAATAATTTCTATTAATCTGTAATCTGTGCCAGGGTAGAGCTAGGGTAGACCAATAGCTCTGTTATTTGTCCTTCCTATAGAAAGCTCTGTCTACTCTATGGTGGAAGAGGGGGGAGGGGGGCGTTAGGGTTTGCCGGAGCTCCGGCAAGCTAGCGCCCGGGCGGTGTGGTGGTGGGGAGTGAGGGTCAAGTCGATGGCATATATAGGTAGAAATCTGTGTATTGTCCTTCCATAGTAAAAATTTGTCACTTGTCCTCTGTGATTGTGCATATATAGGTAGAAATCTGTCTATTGTCCTTCCATAGTAAAAAATTTGTCACTTGTCCTCTGTGATTGTGCTATATAGGTAGAAATCTGTCTATTGTCCTTCCATAGTAAAAATTTGTCACTTGTCCTCTGTGATTGTGCATATATAGTTAGAAATCTGTCTATTGTTATGATTGGTGAGAAGTTAATCTTATAAGGGATGCTTGGAACTAAGTAATAATTGTTATTCTGCAAGTTGAGATGGAGGACCCTGTGGAAAACATTGGAGCTAAATTGGTTAGTCAAGCTGCAGCTAAGACAAATGATCTTGCTGGAGATGGGACAACAACCTCTGTGGTCCTTGTCCAGGGGCTGATTGCTGAGGGTGTTAAGGTGTGCCACTAGCCGAAGATTGTTGCTACCTAAATATTTGAATGATGAATTGTTGTTTCCAAAGCTAAATACTTTCTTGTCCAGGTTGTGGCAGCTGGTGCTAATCCTGTCCAGGTTGTCCAGGTTCAAATTCTCCTTACTGATCACCTTTGAGATGCCTGGGTTTGGGTGGTGTTAAGTGTTAACCAATCTCCTACTGCGACATGTACCAATGCTTGTCACTCGATTGCTAGGCATGTGTGCGGATGCGTTGTCTTCTGCTGCAATGTGTGTAGTAACTCAGTGATTGCATGTGTTTCTCCTGCCGCTTTCAATTCCACTTAGGCTCCGTTTGGATGTCGATATTGAGGACCTTGGCATTGAATTGAGCTCGATTGCCAAATCAGACTAGTATTGGTATTGAGTTACAATACCAAAGTTATTGTTTGGATGCAGATAGAATTACTAGATGGAATTTTGTGAGATAGACAAATCCAATTCACGTTTGGATGTGTATGGCCTGGAATAGAGAGTTGACTACTACTCACATCTCCATCACTTCGCGGCGAGGGGTTGTCGAGCTCTCGGGTGGTGCCGTCTCTTCTTCACGTCCGCGGAAGACGACGAGCGGGCGGGTACTGGCACAAGTGGTGTTGACACCGGCGCCGTTGCTGTTGCGCTCGGAGCTAGCACTACGGTTTCTAGCAAGGGCATGTGTGGATTGAGGTGGGATTTGCATTCAATTTGTTGTTGTTGTTTGTGTGCCCCCGGGCCGTCCAAGTGTTGTGGCCTTTGCCTCCTGCAGCTCACAAAAATCCATGGATCCATGGAGCCGCCGCTGATTGCGGGTCCTCATCTGTTCCCTGACACCCAGCGACGGCACATCAGTGGCTAGCGTGGCTTCCAGACGCTCTAGGATGCAGGCGACGAGACCTCCTATACCTGCTTAATATAGAATAGGAACATGCTATTTGTTTAGTGCATCCACCGGTTACTAATTTTGTTTGAACTCTTCTCTTCTAGAACTCCAACCCAATGATGTGTGCAGTAGTAGCAGACTGCTTGTGCTTGCTGTTTCTTTTATTCTCTTTTCTTTTCAGCCGGAGTTAAACTTGAAAAGAAACCAAATGTTTGGGCCTATTTCTTTGTTAAGGCAAGTATATATCCATCCAAATTGTTTTTTTTCTTTCGTGTTATATATACATCACTACAACTGAAACCAGGTTGTCTATGATCTATGAGGGTACTTTTTGTGTTATAACCTGCTTGTAGGCATACAAAGTGCATTAGAATTCTACTGAACTGTGATTTGATTGTATTCCTTTATGTAGAACACCATTTTCATGATTGCACATTTTTAGTAGTAAATTTCACACTTCTGTTACTGTAATTATGGTGTGTAACATGTGCAATATCTGATCTTTTATAAATAAAATTTGGTCAATATTTTTAGATCACTTAGAGCATGCAATTGCCCTTGTCGTTTTGGGCATGTTCTGTTAGTGGGTGGTTGTTTGTGCTTGTTTGTCTTTGCAAGATAGTTGTTGGTGCCCCTAACTGCCTAATGACCATGATTGGTGTGTCTTAGCTCATGGGAACACCCATCTCTCCTCTCTAGTGGACTAAATATAGCGGTAATTTAAGGTCTAGGCATAATTTAATTTAAGGTCCGAAAAGCATGTCTAGGAGAGGAACCGAGTAGTCCACTAGGACCTTCATTTGTCTCTTGGCCTTTTCCTAGTGCCACAACAATCCCAACGTTTGTTCTTAGTTGTGGTATTGGTTGGCGGGTACATGCTAAATTATTCTTGTTCTCTGAAATTCCACTCTCCTTTGATTAAGTGATAAGGTCATATGCTATTCTATGGCCCTTTGTAATTAATTGCAATCACCAGCAATGCAAATTGCAAGTGCTGAGCACCGCAATTTTAGTTATGAGGATATGCAATATGTCCCTTTTTGCTTGTAGAGGTTGCCTATTAGTAAGGAAATCATTCTTCCATAAGAATCCTTCCAACTTTGTTGACTTGGGTGTTGTTGTACTCGGTTATACATGGTTTCATTGTCTCGCCTCTACTTGCGAAACGCGAGCATCTTCCTCCTTGTAATAAAACAACTTGTTTAAAAACAAGCGGGGACCCTGCGATACAAGATAACAAAGTACAAAATGACATTGTTAACTCTCAGAGCCACTGTTTATGTCCGATGTTTTATCCCCTGTATTGTCCCTTGTATTAAAACAAATTGTTTAAAAACAAGCGGGGACCTGCGATACAAGACCACATAGTACAAAATGACATCGCTTGATTCCCTATAGAAACATGGTGCTGAAGGCGCCTTGTGAAAGTAACACTTTTCGCCGAGGCCGAGTGGGCGTTAGGCCCTCGAGGCCGAGACGCGAAGTCATCATAGGGACCCGCGAATTGTGTTTTGATTGTCCCTTGTCTTGTACTTTATATTGTAATTTTTTGTTGATTGTGATGTATAGTCCTTTGTCATTCCCCTTGTATTGTGCCTTCTATTTTGCCTTGTATTGTATTTTCTTGTATTTCTTGTTTTTGTTCCCTACCCACTTTTTTTTTTCTTGTATTTTGTCCTTTGTTCTAGGTCATGACTCTCTTATTTGTTCTAGGACATGTCGGACATGGATGGCTTTTAGCTTGTGGATCTTGTTTGTCTTTGCAGCCAATTATCCCATTTGTGTTATTGTAACACCCGTGTTTTTTGCATCATTTTAAAATTCACTAAAAATTTGAACTTTTATAATTACAACTAAAACTTGACTTTACATTTCCTTTCGACCAAAAACCTGTTTTCGAAAACCTTGCATCGAACTCACCATATAGAATTTAGGGTTTATGTTTGAATGCTTGTATGATTGCTTGCTTGTTTGTTGGACTAGAATTTATTTTGGCATCGAATAATAAATCCCTTTGATCATCCTCCACCCAAACACCCCCTTGTTATCCCCACCAATTACTTCCTTGACCTCACTCCACCAAATACCTTCCCTTGATCTCCCCTTGAATTACCCATCATCAAATATATCCAAATAATTCCTCTCGACCTTTTCCTCGTCATCCTTCGCCATTTAATTCCATGTTATCCCCACCAAATAATATCCACGACCATCGACACCCAAATGTTCCTCCTTGATCCTTCCCTTGTTTTTCCAACCACCAAATAAATATATCAAATCATTCCAAATATCCAAATTTCAATCAAGGTGCTTAGTTTATTTTCTGGGAATAAAAGGAGCCATCTCTTATATTTATATACGAGTTATATATGGATACATACATGAGAGCATGGCCACATATATATATACACTCACAAAAATATATATACAATTATATGTGTGTGTATATATAATACAAATGGGAAATGAAAATAAAAAAGGAATGGCACTCGGGCCTATTTCCTCCCTTCCCTCCTTCCTAGCCCAACTCGAGCCCAGGAACAAAACCAACCCACCAACGTGAGCAGCCAGCAGCACCACCTCCACTTCCTCTCCCTTCCTTCTCTCTTACACATGGGTCCCACACGTCTGCTCTCCCTCCCACCTCAATCCTCCCCTGCTTCCCCACGCAAAGCACGCGCCACACAGCACCATTGACCTGCAAACAAGCCACCCCACTAACCTCTGCCCACCCTGCTTTCGCCACAGTCGCCATCAATGGCGCTTCCACCACCGACCCATCCCATCACCTCCACTGTACCCATGTCCAGCTCACCTCCAGCCACCACCCTTCACCGTCTGCCGCCATCTGCCGACATCCGCTGTGCCGTCGACGCCAACACAGCTCCGGTCACCACCTCCACTGCACCATGGACACCAGCTGGAGCTCATCGATGGCGTCGAGCTGGAGCCTGCTCGACTTGCCGGAAAATATCTCCGGCAAGCCGCTGCCCTCCGCGCCTATAAAAGGCCGGCCATGGCCACCGGTTGAACTTCGCCCGGGAACTCGAAAGCAGAAGGGAGGGAAGCGGAGCTTGCGCCCGGTGAAGCGATCCTGCTCCATCTTCCTCTCGCCCCTGCTCTCTGTTGCGGGCCGAAAGCACGGCGGTTGCCGCCTACCACCACGCTCTGCTTTCCCCAAGCCAGGCACGGTGCTGCCCACCTCACTGCTCGCGCCGTCGAGCACGCTCTTGCCCGCCACAATCACCACCACACACCGCTCAACGCCGCCCGGCGCGCTCGGTTGCGACGCTGGAGCTCCACCTCCCCTTGCTGCCCTGCACTCCCGCCGTGGACGCCAGACCGCGCCGCCCCCCCCTTTCGGCTCACCCCGCCTTGCTGCTAGCCACCACCACGCCACCCGCCCGTGCGCGCTGCTCCACCACACCGCGCCCCGCGTCCACCACGCGCGCAGCCCACGTCGCGGCTCTGCTCGCCATCAGCCGCGCGCCGCACCCCTGCCATGCCACGCTGCACTCCGCCGCCCGCGCCCAGCCCACCACCTTGCCCACGCGCCACCGCCGTGCCGCATCACCTTCACCGCCCAGCCACTCAGCGCCCGGTCCCAACTCTCTCTCTCTCTCTCTCTCGCTGTGTATTGCGGTGACGGGGAATTGAACGGGGAACGACGACGGGCCAAAGCAGAGTCCGTGACCAAGAGAAGCAACTCCCCACCTTATCTCTTCCCATGGGTCCCATGTGTCATAGAGCCACCCACCTTCCCTCCCTTTTAAAATGGACCCGGTCCATGAAGAATACAGAGAGAACGAAGGAACTGCCCAGATCGGCTCATGGACGGATGGGCCATGTGCACGGTACACTGCAGCAGGCAGCCTGGACCCCGCGCGTCAGCAAGACCGGAATTGCTATGTGTACCCAGCCAGTGCACACGGAGTATCTGATACCCATTTTCCAGTTATAGAAAAATTCCCAGAAAATCCCTAAATAAACTAGGTACACTCTAGATCCTACCCAAGCCTTTGCTTTCCAGTTTCCATATTCCCAAAATTTCCAGAATTATTTCCAAAGTTGAATCCATTTATAAATTCTTTATAAACTTTGGAAATTCATATCTTTCCATTCCAACTCCAAATCCCTCCATTCCAGTTCCATAATTCCTCTAAAATAATGCCCTATTTATTCATACCCTTGTTCTAATATGTGATGCCTATTTAAATTCTAGTTCATGTTGTGCCCCTTTTATTTATTTAATCGCGCACTTTAGTTTACGCAAACCCTAGTTACCCTCTTTTGCTAACCCACACCTTGCACCGTATATTCTTGTATGCGTGTATACTCTCACGTACATGAATACTTGAATTTACACACACGTAGTTGTCCACATGCTAGATATACACGATAGTTAGGTACGTATATAAATGTATAAAGTGGTATTTTGAAATATAAATATACATACGTATCTACCTATCAATTATATCTACGCATGGCTAACCCCGCTAACCTAGAACGTATACTCGTGTATGTGTATTCCATGACACATACTCTAGTATACGTGTCCTCTACACACATAGGGTACGCCCAACGCACGAGTATACGCATATGTGTGGCTAACCCTAGACTAGGATCCTAACCCTTCTAACCATAGGCACATACATATGCCTAAGCGTATGTGTCGCTAACCCTGTACGGACCTATAGAAACCCAACCCTATCATGTCCTTCAGGTTCACATGATAGTGAACATTAGTGAAATGGTATGGTTCTCCACCAAACCATCCGTACTTCGCACTAACCTAGCCCATAGGAACCACCTAGATGGATGGATTCCCTCTACCCTATCATACTTCAAACTTACAGAATAATGATAGGAGTAATAGTAATCTATCCATCATCTGCTAGAGCTAACCCGCGTAGGAACGTTGTTGCTCTTAATGCTATGCTTGTGTTTCATGTTTGTCGTCGCCAAGGATCGATGACGACCGCCCCGACGGAACCCGATAACATTGCTACGCCAAGACACGGGAGCCGGGAGCACACAAGACAAGAACCTTGGATATACTCTTCTGGATAGAGGCAAGTCCTTACCCCCATAATCTTGACCTAATTAACTAATGTTAATCATATATGGAACATGATTTAAGAGTTGAACTTAGTCAACAAAAAGCGAGTTTGGGGCTTATTCATGTGGGATGGATCGTCTCGGCAGATTCGCCTAGTAAGGGTTTTTCTGTCTTGGAGAGCTCGCTCCCTAAGGACCAGTCATGGACCTTCTACCTAGTGCGATTATACGTGCATGACCACACGCCGATATGGGGACGACTTGATTCCACACCCGTTGGGTTGAGGTATAGTTTCGATCCAAGGTGGCGGCGTGAGGCAAACGACCTATCGGGGAGCGGAGACATGGGGAGAGTGGCCCCATGGTAGGTTGGCGTGGTTGCTATGTGATCCTCCACGACCATTGTTTGGGCGTGGTGACGCCGCGTTGTGCACAATTAATGATTTATGATATGAATATGTAGTGGGCAAGTATAGGTTGGGTAATAAGGTATTACCCGAAGCCCGTGGGTGATTTGGTATCACCGTATTGTGCGTGGTGGGCGTATAGGTTGGGTAATAAGGTATTACCCGTAAAGCCATGGGTGATTTGGTATCACCGTATTGTCTTCCAACCCCTGAGAAGTCATGGTAGGATTATACCGATATACCTAGGGTAGCACCCAAGCGGGTACGGAATCTCGTTGGACCTTTTCTAACCATTGATCATGGGAGGAGCTGGTCCATCGTGTGGGGAAATTTGTACAACCTCTGCAGAGTGTCTCAAAATCTATTCGAATAGCCACGTCCTTGGAATGGGCAGATGCTAGGCCGGAACATCCGTGATTAGACACACGATCTGGTATGTGATCTGTTAACTTGAGCTTAATTGATATCTAATCGGGAACTAGTGAGAGTAGTAAACTCTACTAGGGCCCAAACCCCTAATGGTAACCTTCCACCCTCTCGGTTGGGACTTGGCGAGCACGAAAGTACTCACCCCTCTATTTCTATTTTTAGAATGCGGTTGTAGGAGTGTATCCAAGGAAATCGAGCCGCGTGAAGGACCACACGAGGATGAGATCACAAGAAGGACACTTTCGAAGGCTAAGGCACTCATGAAGGAGTTACGTGAGGATGTGTGACCGAATTATAGGATCGTTCCATAGGAGTAAGTCCAAGGGTTTGTCCGCACTCCAAGCTTGCCTGTAGGAATGGAGCCCTGTTATAGGTGCTGCGTAGGATCTCTGATAGGTTTCTAATTATAGGCCTATGGCCGAGTCATGTAAACCCAAACCCTGTATCATATTTTCCTCAATAGCAATAAAAGTATAGTTTTGATATCATATCCGTACTTAATTAGGCGTATTTGTGCGTGATCCTGGCGCAAATACGTGTGATTAAGGAACCTCAGAAATGGGGTGTGACAGTTATTAGAGCATGTGCTGCTGTTTCCTGCAGTTTGTCTAATTGTGCTTAATTTTTGCATTATCTATGTGTGTCGCACCCTGGAGGCGGTGGTGCTATACTTCTCTGTGTCTGATGGGTGGCCATTCATACTTATCTTTGTCAATAAATTTGAATTTGTCACTTATATGTGTTTTGCATGTAGATTTGAGTGTGAGGTAACACAAGCTAAACTCTGTATTAAGTCTGAACTGATGCCTCTTCCTTAAAGATCCTGAGGCTGGAAAATGAATCTGTTTTTCCCTTCATGGCAAAAAAATCAAACCTAAATGAAACTTCTATTTTGCAGGCTTTTAACTTTGCATTCAGGGGCTACTTCAAAGCTTCTTTGGCCCGTCATAGAGAAGGTTTGTCGGTTTCCCCTTGTGCTCATACTCACCGACCGTTGTAGTTTTGTTTCATACCTTTCCGTTTGGATCCTAGGAAGATGCTGTTGAAAGTGATTTGGAGATAGAGCGAGTGAAGAGCAACCCTTGCCAGCTCCAATCAATGACTGTCAAGGAGCTCAGGGAGCTTACGAGGTTTAAACTTTGTCACTCTTCCCTTCCTATCCATTGGTGGTAATTGATGTGTCTTTTTAATTCTTTATGCACTATAATCTTGAAGGAGGATGGGTGTTTCTGTGAAAGGTACCAAGAAAGATTTAGTATCAGCCCTGATGAATTCTCTGGGTGTGGAAGCAAATGGTATGGATTAGTTCAGACTTGTACTTGTAGTAGTAGTAGCTTTGAGCTAAATTCTTGTTTTTGTGTTAGAACTCTCTCGTTTTTAGTCATGCCCTTTGCAGCAGTAGGATAAGTATGTGCCCCAAACTTACAATGTATTTACCTAGTGAAATAGCGAAGCAAATATGTCAATTCTCTGAAATAGCGAAGCTAAATGTGTCAAGTTCTTTGCATTATGCAGGTGGGACTTTGGCAGAACAGCTGGTGAGTTTGATGGGCAATATAAGAGGGTTCTGTGCTATGGCTTCAAGCCAATACGTCCATTTCGCAATGTGACATGTGGTGAAGGTTTTTTGGGTAACTTTTAATGAAGGATCACCATTCAAATTCAAGCATTCCATAAGGTCAGTGTAGTCATGTTGACAGGTTCTGTCTATTTTGATTTGTGCTTGCATCAATTTGTTACTTAGACACTTTGATGCTAGGTTTAGTGGCATCTTCTCACTTCTTCACTTTGATGCAATTATACTGAATACTTCTTCAATTTCTATGATGAAGTATGCCAGTTTGTGAAACTTTTGAAAACATGGGGCTACAATAGATTGGTACAAGAACTAACAAGTGAACTGACAGTCACCTAACATGATTATAAGTAGTAAACTTGCAGCGGGTTCAAATGCATGAGCTAGTTTCCCTGATTATATACGTACTCAGTATAATTGCATTAATAACAAGTAGTAGTTGCAGTATTTGAAACATGCAATTTGCAAAGTTGTGATATGAATTTTCTTCATCTTACATATCCTACAAATTCCTTTGTATAAAAAAGAGATACAAGGCTACAGAAGAGGACAGAACTGAAGGCTGAACTGAAGACAAGACATGAGCACGATCTGTAGATACACCTTTCTTCCATGGATCATCTAATTCGTTCATTTTCTTCATCTTTTTTTTTTTGTTGTTCGTCACTCTCTGTGAGTAATCAACTGTGCAATGCAATGGTGCTTTATTTGCATGTTCAGTACCATATCTCATAACCTGCTTGCCTCTAGGAATGTTGCGAACAACCATTTCGCTGGTTGGATTTCTAGCCAGCTTAAGAACATAAACAGCCTACAGTGAGTTATCTTGACTTGTTGACATGCAACTGCTAGAGAGCTATATCTTGCACTAATACACTTCTTGTGTATAGGTCTGACGGAAATTCTTGGAGCACAGGACCAGCCATACAGCACTGCCTCCTCCAAACCATTGGAACGGTGCAGGTCAGAATGGTGATGGTTCATCAAGTTCTGGTGGAAAATCTGGCATAGGTGGTGGAGGTGTAGCAGGAATCATTATATCATTGCTGGTTGTTGGATCAGTTGTTATGGAAGAACACTTCAAATGAGGGTGTGTTTCTTTCCTGCTAGAGGGTGTAGTGACAGTGTTGTAATTTCCTGTGCATATTTTTATTGGGCCGATCTGTACATTGTGGCCCAAATGAGCACCAACTTCAGTTTGTGGGTATTGGATCCTATACCCGTTAATGTTTGGCGGGCCCGGTAGTTGGTTTGGGGTTGTTTGCGGGTTTATTTGCGGACCCATTATTGTATGCTGTAACAGACAAGCACAGATTACAGATTTGACCCTTAGAGGCAAATCCAAGGGTGGTCCCCGTCGCCTGAACTCCCACCTTTTGTTCAGGCGACTGAAATATAGCAAACCCCTTATTTGTTAAGAAAAATTGAACATTTTTTTTTTTGAGATCACGACTAAGCGTGCTCAAAAAAAAAAAAAGGAACAATTCCCTGTTGAACCAAATATATAGAAAATACTATTATTTATCTTTCATATTTCAATTTTTTTTTTTTGAAGAAACAATAAAGAAATATATTTTCACAACAAACCTATTTGAAAACTTGATGTTGTTTGGCTCGCAAAGGGGATTTCTGTAGATACACTGTATGTAATTGTAACTCTTGGTGATGCCAAGCTCAAGACTTCAGGGACGATCCTATCATGTGGCCTAGTTAGCTGGGTGCGTGCCGAACCACCGCTAATGAAATTCGATTTCTTTGCAACTGAGTTCATGGTGCATCGAGAGGTTTAATTCATTCCATCTCTGAAGATGTGCATAGTCAGATTTCAGGCGTACGTCTATCACCACCTGTATGTGTATATATATGCCCCTGCAAAGGTCCACTCTTCTAGGACCGTATTTAGGCTATTTGAGCACATGAGCTAGCCCCATCTCGACGATACTCCCCATCTCACAAAAATTTTTCAGACGAAATTGGGGAAGGGAAACTAATAAGCTTTCTTGCATGCGTTTTTCATCAACTCCTCTGTACATATACCGTCCGCAGGCACCTGGCTCGCCTCCAGCCAAACAATATAAAACGCTGGAAGGAAACACTTGCAAAAACATGGAACAACTTGCTGCAACATAAGACTTAAACAGCTAAATCATTGGGAACATATTATTGCACCATTCGTCTAAAGCATATGAAACATCTAGAGTGAAATCCTTTGGAAGTCCACTGAACTTGTCAGGGAGGGTCATCAGTCCATGTACAAAGGAAACTAGGTAAGCAGGTCCTTAAACTTGTCTAATTGTGTCATCAGGGTCAAAATCGGGTTTGACCGGCGGTTTTGCTACAGTGACCACGGGTTTGCTACAGTAACAGCACCTTTGTCTTTTTTTTTTTTCTATTTAGGTTGAATCTTTAAAATGAAAAAATCTAATTTTTTGGACTCCCACATGAGTTGATCTACAAGTGAACATATATTATGATATGCTTTAGTACAAAGTTTTTTGCTTTTGAAGCTTTTATCTTTTCTTTTTTATTTATTTGGTTGAATCTTTAAAAATCATATTAAATCATAGAAAAATTATGAAATAGAAAATCTAATTTTGTTAGACTCTACATGAGTAGATCTGTTTTAGTCTAATAAAATCATATTATATGTGCTTTTCTATAATTACTTGAGACTAAAACATGCGGATTATATGTGCACTTTGTATAGTACTCATGTAGAGTTTAAAATAAATTAGATTTTCTATTTTTATAATTTTCCTATGATTTACTATAATTTTTAAAGATTTAGCCAAATAAATAAAAAGAAAAGATAAAAGCTTCAGTAGCAAAAAAACTTTGTACTAAAGCATATCATATTATATGTTCACTTGTAGATCTACTCATGTGGAGTCCAAAAAAAAAGAGAGATTTTTCATTTTATTATTTTTCTATAATTTACTATGATTTTTCAAAGATTCAACCGAAAAAAAAAAAAAAAGAAAAAGACAAAGTTGTTTGTTTCTGTAGCAAACCTGTGGTCACTGTAGTAAAAAACCGTAGGTCAAACCGGTTTTAGACCTCGATGACACAATTAGACAAGTTCATGGACATTTTACACGGTTTCCTAAGTACATGGACCTAGATGACCCTTCCGGACAAGTTCAGGGGACCTCTAGTGGATTTCACTCAAACATCTAAATCAAGACGATTGTAACTAAGTCTAGAAACATGTGAAACCTTTTTTAACAAACGCTTGCAACATACCGAAACGCTTGCAACATGTGTAACATCCCATGAACTACTTTTTGCAACATCAAGAAGAAAAATATTACAACATATTAGTTTTGAAACAAACACTTGAAAACAGACATTTGCAACATACAGTGTCGCCCCCGCCGTGGTGTCTTCGGTTGATCGCAGAAAATGATGTTCGACCGGTGACAACCTTCTCTCGGTGGTGCATATGCATGCCGATGTCCCGGCCGCGACATCCTTCTCCCACACATGGCACCTCCGATATGGTCGGGGTGCACGGTGCTCGAGCGAAGGGCGCCCGCAGCGCCCTCGGGCGAACTCTCCGACCGGGACTCGGGCGCCCGGGGCACCGAAAGTGTAAGCGCGCCAAGCGAAGCGCCCTCTTCCTCCCGTCGCTTTTTTCCTCATCTTCGCCGCCGTCGGAGGCCTCATCCTCCGACCAAGTCCTCGTCAAGCTCCTCATACTCGGAGCCCTCTAGCTCCGACCGGACCTCCTCGGTTTCCTCGGCATCCTCCGCCTCCTCGTCATCGTCATCATCATCGGAGATCGGGAGGAAGCCGACCCCAGCCTATTTTGGAGCCACGCCGCCTTTGGCCGAGGTCGAAGCCTCGGCCGGCGCTCACCCGAGGACTCCCCACGCCCGCTTGGATGGAGGCCCGGCACCGCCACCGCCGCGCGCCTGCTCGGCTTCGAACCCCCGCTTCCGCTTGCCGGCCTCCATCGCCTCTACATCGGCGATGGTCGGCCGATCCTCATACTCCACCCCAAAGAAGTCAAACACACGGTTGACGCGCCGACGATTGTCGAGGTTAGCACGGATCCCTCGAACTCGAGGCTCCAACTTCCCCACCAGGACATCAAAGCCGCGATCCGCGGCCTCCGCGACAATGAGGCGGCCAAATTCCTCCTTGTCCCCCTCCGCCCGAGCAACAAGCTCCGGCCACGCCTTCTCCACGCCAACTTTTAGAGGCTTCAACCCCATGGGGGCATACTTCGTCGAGTCCTCCACCTCCGCAAAGGTCTCTCGGCACCACAGCGCGTGGATTTGAGCAGCCGCAAACTCCTCCACCAAGTCCCGCGCACACACGAAGCGGGACATGGCACGTAGCGCGTCCAGCTCCTGGTTAGCCTCCGCCGTCTTCACAGGCTTCACCTTCGTGACAGCCACCGACTCCGGTGCACCATACAACCCCTCCGCGCTAGCCAGCTTGTAGTAAAACTAATGCTCCAACCAGTCCGCTGACCACTTGTTCCTCTGGGCGGCGGCGGGGGCCTTGACCCCCGGACAGGGCATGAAGGTGCACACCCTCAGATTGGGCGCGAAACACCTCCGTGTCAGTCATGGAGACCGTCCGAGGCTGGCAGTGCATGACATGGCAGCCGACGAAGCCGTCCACGGTCGGCTCGAGTCCCACGGAGCGGCAGGCCCACACGTATGTGGCCAGCCGCGGGAAGCAGGAAGCGGTGAGCTGGTGAAAGCGGAGGTTGAACCTCCGCAACACATTCAGCACGAAGTCGCTCACCGGGATGCGAAGCCCTGCATGAAAGAACTCCTCGAAGACCACCACCTCGCCGGGCCGAGGCAGCGGGACCATCTCACCCCTAAAGGGCGAATGAGCTTCTTTGAGAACCATTTGTTCTCGAAGCAAACTTCTTCGGCGACTTCTCCGTGCTTTTGCTCGAGGAAACTCAAAGCACTCCACGACCGTCTTCTTCGACATCGTCTCCTTGATCTGCGCCATCACAGCAAACAAAGCAACCTCCGCAACTACAACAAAGCAGAGCACCTCCGCAAGCAAAGAAGGCAATCTCCGCAACTACGCAAAACAGAGCACCTCCGCCTAGCTAAGCAATCGCACTCCGACGTAGGGAATTCGGGAGCGGTAGCATGGGAGCAAAAACGAGAGCACAGCCCTCACTCCCCACCTATCGTACATATTTATAGGCCAGGGGGGGGGGGCGAGCCAAACCGACCCACCGAAAAATCACGGCCCGGATCCCAAAAACACGCAGAGCCCTCCGATCCACGCCGCACGCAGACAGCCAACGGCATCCGAGCACTCCAAACAAACAAAACATGAAGACACGACCCGCCGCACTGCAGCGTGGAAAACCCTAAAAGTCCAAGGCCCACCTCCCGCGAGGCCCATGAGCAGCCGGGGCCGTTCTTCGGCAAGGGCCCACGGGCGCAGCAAGCCCGCTACCCCCCGGGACCCTCCGGAGGATGTTTTCGCTGATCTGTCCCCCTCGGAGGGAACCATACCTTCCAAGGGGCTGCTGTTGGGGAGGGCGACCCTCACCGGCCCGGCAGCCCCGCAGGCCTCGCTACGGGGGGCCAAGGTAGCATTTCCTATTAACTATTTTCATCAAGTCATGCGAGGCCTTATTTGCGGAGGCACCTCCGCGAGACGCATTTAATGACCAACTGTTGACACCCTGTTATAGCATAAAATTACTAGTCAACTAACATGAAATAAGGGCTTAAATTGAATATCAACCTAAGTCTAGGGGGTTTAACTAACATAATTCTATGAGCTTTGGTGATTTATATATTTTCAGGGACTTAATAGATAAATGCAGAGAAGAATGGAGAAAGTTCCAGAATATACATCTCATACAATGACAAGACTTGACCGTGAAGTAACTCAACCCGAAAAGTGGACTAAAACATTCTAGAAGATACCAGAGGACACCAGAAGAGACGAGAGGCTGAGAGGCGGCAATTACTTGGCGGCCGCCAGGCAATTTTGTGCCGGCCGCCAGGCAATTATGCCCAATCAGGTTCATCTTTTTATGTCGGTTTATAACCGACTTTGAGGTTGTATCTACACCGTTGCCAAGGTCGGTTTGATCCAAGGGCTATTGTTCATCGCCAAGGCCTATATAAGAAGACCCCCTAACCCCAGGGCTAAACCCTAATTCATTACTAACTCATTCTATCTCAGTATCTCTAAGTTGTAGAGGGGTCCCTTGTAAGGATCATCTCTCTCTTAGAGAATAGTGAAGTAGAATTAGACATGTAATTAGAAGTGGATCTAATCAAGAGTAAGAGTTAAGAAGAGATTAGAGCCATAGTCCTCATTAGAGAGACTAGAACTAATCTTGTTTCTAGAGTTAAAGTGTTGGTGATGGGAAGAGCTGCGGAGGAAGCACCGGACCTGTCGGTGACTCCTCTACATCTTGTACTATCGGAATCAAGTCCCAGTAACACTGGTACTTGATCCCGAGACTTCTATGGTGGATCAACTCCTTATTTGAGTAAGTAAATGTTCTTATTGTTCTTATTGTTCACAACTCTTGTTTGAGTACTTTTTAATCAGAGGGACGCTATAGATTAGAGGGGTAGCTTAGGTTTAGGCATGGTGCCTAGACTGAGGTTGCTTGTGATGACACCTTATATTCGGGTCGTGTGGTAGATCGTGGGAGTGACAAGTCCTGTTGAGTCCTTTGGAATCCACCCTCCGTCTATAAGACAAGTTGGGCATGTAAGTGCTTGGGAGGATTGCATGTTTCGCCCATGTTTTCCTTTGGGTGCTTCCCTTTAAGACAATACCAACATATGCTTACAAGGATAAGAATTAGACAACCATAGAAATCTCCTTATCTCTTTATCTTCTTAGGTTCCTTGACTCTTTGCTTTCGGGGATTAGTTATATTCTTTAGTTACCTCACACCATCCTCCCCCCGTGGATTCGATATTAAAACCCTCTCCGGGTGAAATGCTCACCAAGTATCCGTTAAACTTGCGGATTATTATAAATATTTTCTGTAGGCTTAACAAATACCAACAAGCATTTTCGGCGCCGTTCTCGGGGAGGAATGGTTGCCGAGAAAATATTGAGTATAACTAATCTTGTACCATATCTTAGTGTAGTCTTTTTCTTTTTATATTTTCTTTTTCTTTTTATATCTTTTTGGGATCCTCAGATTCCACACCTATCTTTATCTTTGCACCCATAAACACAAGTTCAGGCCATTAGCATCTATAGAACATATCCTACCCCTTGGCTTTGAGAGCTGTGTCTACGGTTAATCTAAATGATCATGAAATAACCCATTATAGGAGAGAATTTGAAGTTAACCTCATGCCAAATCTTATCCTTTACAAAGGATAATATTTGGATCTCATCCTAGAAAAGTTGTTGGCATGACCATCATGCGATTTTACGGAGGAACTTTTCTTTCCTTTTCTAAAGCAAGGTTTGTTCTTGACAAACTTCGATTGGGTGAGATCTTTTCCTTAGAATCTTTGATGAACACCCAAAGGAAGAAAAGGAATCATCCTCTAGACCATAGAAGAAGTTTTGATAGCCAGATCATAATCATTCCAATCCCTTGATTTAGCTACAAATCCTAAATCATCAATACTCTAAACACCTCCAAGGGAATAATTAATTCTACCCTTGATTCTTTTATGGTGATGACTTTGGGAAACAAACTTCTAGCTTCATAGGAGACCTTTGAGTGCCTATAAACCAAATCCTCTTAGAGAAGAGTCTCTAGAAAGCATCCTGATTCTTACAAAGGACGTTGGGAGCCCAAGGATGGCATATCTAATGATGCCATAGAAGGAGAGCAAAGCTATCTAGAATCCATTCATGTCTTCTTTCCTTTTATTTCAGACTAGATAACAAAACCATATTTAACCTCATCCTTGACCCCAATGAATTCTCTAGTGTTCTTTTTTTTTGTGAGTCTACCTACGATCTTAGAAATCCCAAGTATAGACATCATGAAGGATCTAAGGAAGACCAGAAAGAGCATTATCAATAGCCGGAGAACATCCATGAGCATAGGAGTTATATCCTAAATTTTCTATCCAATCCTTGCCCATGTGAGCAAACTCCTAAATTAATTACCATCTCTAATCTTGCCACTTACAAGATCTCAAACCCCCTTGAGATAATTGTTCATAAGGATTTAGAAAGGGTGGTTGTTGATCTTATTAGCTTGAAAGTTGAGATTGGCGATTTAAGGGGGAAAACCTCTTCATTATCTTGAATCATCTTTGATGGTTTCCCAAGGACGAGCTTTTTGTCCTAAAACAAGCACTCTAGGGGAGGTAAGATAAGTATAGATCTTTTGCTATAACACCCCTTGTGTAGTAAGCATAGAGATATAATTATGAGAATATTCCTTCGGGTATTTTTGTTACTAATCATTTCGGGTTTAGAACAAGGAAAACGAAGGATGACAATGTAAAGGTATGTCCAACCAATCATCATGCAACATTAAATCACTCATAAAATTCTTGCCATGTTATCTTGGTTATCGCTACCTTTGAGACATGCTCAATCTACAAAATATCAATCATAACTTTCATCTCTGTTTGAATAAATCTCTTTAATGTTCTCATATTACCATTATTTACTATATTATATGATTTGGTTTTGATGTACTTTCATACACCTTCTTTAAATTAGGCATGGTGCTTAGTTTAAGTTGTTTTCCTGAATTAAATTAGACAAGGTGTCTAGTTTGATTTTTGAACCGAGGGTGTGTCGATTTTACTTCTAAAGGCTTTTAAATTAAGCGTGGTGCTTAGGTTAAAATGCCTTCCTAAATCAAATTGGACGTGGTGTCTAGGTTGATTTTTGAGCCAATGGTATGCTATTGTGGATATTGGATATTTTGTTGGACTAACCCATGCAGAGAACTCTCAAATACAATTGGAGAAAGTCAAGAGATGAACTCGGATCGAGAGATAAAGCAAAGCATATGATGAACTCCAACATTATGCAAAAGACACGGCTCATTCATCATTTGTGGAAGAACGATATAAAGGATTATACTAAGTCTAAGATGAAATGAACGCGCAAACCAAACCACCATACTAGAGATGAAGCAAGAGAAAGAAGAGGAGTGCCACAAAGCGAGAGTCTACGGACAAAAAGCACTTGCTCAAGGATGAACTCAAGAGTGATTGGCACATGGAAGAAGAAGACAAACTCCACCAAGGATAATCCAATTATGCTCTTCTTCCTTACATGCCCCATCACTCCACATGCTGGTTTGCAATCTCTCTATTCACTATTACTCTTTTCTACAAGTTCGAATGATTTTGATGCATGAAAATCAAACTTAAGGTTTCATAAATCATTCCTTAGGAAAGCAAGGTAAATTTGGAAACATGAGATAAAAGATCTATGCTAAAATCTTCAACCAAACTTTTAAGTAGCATAGAAAGTGACCTTTAGCCCCGTGACAACACTATTCTTGTTATTACTTGTATATTCCTTCGGGTATGTGTTGTTCACTAATGACGCAGAGTAAAACCATGAGAGGAGCAAAAAGGTCCTAGCACAAATCGGAGGAAAAGAAAGAAAGGATGATGCAATAAAGGAGACAAATTAGGAGCAAGACACATAGAAAGCTAATTAAGGAAAGCTTCAAGCAAAGGAAGGAACCACCACAAGTTTGTTACGATGCCTTCACAACCAAATAAAAGGTAACATCTTGAGGTAAGCTATCATTAACTAATCTTTTTCTTAATTATGGTATGCTCATAAATAAAGAGTCAAACATGTTGGAGTCAAAACCTAACCTTATCCATCCCGCTTAGCTTCACATGTTTAGTCTTTGTTCTTAAACACTACTCTCCTGATCCCATAGCCCCCATTCATGTGAATTAAAATGTTGCTCATCCTGCTTGGCAAGATAGTCATAAATCAATTAAACCGTGGATGATCTATATCACCCTCATTATAAATAAAACAGTTAAACATTAATTCTGCCTTGTTTAATGTTCTTAAGGATAGAGAAGAACGAATAAAGTTTTGGTTCTGTTGGTGTTTTCCCACCAATAGAGCCCATGCACTTGATCTCTACCTTGTCTTTGTAAACAGGACATACTTCGTGCACAACGTGGAGGAGTACCTCACTCTCCGAAAATTCTACAAGGGAATGTCGACCCACAAAGCACACACACTAAACAAGATGTTTGTCTGTTTCCACTTTGTTAAAGCTTCACTTCAAACCATGGGACATGCAAGCAACATGGGTGATGCCATCCTTAGAGATCATTATCTCGAGAGACGCAGCGGCTACCAAGATCGATCATACACTTGAGGAGTGAGTAAGGTAAGAAGTCTTGTTCAAAGGACTTAAAACATTGAACCTTAGCGAAAGGTAACTTCGGTAGTTATCCATATTTAATTCTTAACATTGCATCTTTAGTTGCATATCATATTTATCTTTTTGCATCTTGCATTAGCATATTTATTTCCTTGCATTGCATAATCATTTTTTTTTCCTTTAGCATATTTACATTTATGCATTAGCACCGCATTGAAAAATTCTCAAGCCCCATGTGAATAATTTTGTGGCGTGTAACAACCCATAAGGATATCCACTTTGTGGTGGCATAAAAATAATTATGCATTCATCTAGTTGCATTTGCATACTTATAGTTCTTTGCATGCATATAAAATTATAAAACTCCAAAAACATTGAGAAGAAAAAATCTTCTTGAAGTTTTACATAGAATAATCATGACTCATGTTGAAAATCTTTAGACACATGAAGCCTATGTGGCGAACCACTAACGCTTAATCAAGTTCCACTAGCTTTGTTGTCTATTTGAGTTCAGCAGGATTTCAAGGAAGAGAAACATGATAGGGCGATACTCTCGCCACTTTGTCTACCTCAACTTCCACATCAATAAACCCGATACTTCAATCCCGGCTTGGGGAGAGCACCCCGGTTATCACGATAAGTATCTCTATTACTATCTGTATATTATTAGCTAATATTTTGGTTTGTTTAGTTTGTTAAGAGTCTAGTTCATAAAATCGTTTAAAGAGTCTTTAGTAGAGTGTGATCTTTAGAGTGTGGGAAATAAAATAAATAAATAGGAGTGTACCATAGTTTTCTTTTCCACCAATATAAAATAATCTCTGAAGCTAAGTCTTATGCATGGAAATGATGAATAGTTGCTCCGTCGTAATTCCTTTTTAGTACCTAGCTTTCAAGCTTAATTTCTCTTGAGCCTTAAATACAAAACTGCTTTAACTTGAGATTTGCTCTGAACCTGAAACCTGTGGGTTGCAATTTGCTTGCTCTAAGGTCTAGGTAATTGACGGATATGATATATGAGAGTTTGAGCTGCTATTGATCTTACTCCTAGTGATACTAGATTTCTGAAGATTTATTTTGAAACTTTAAAAGTGCACATGATAAGTTCCTGTGTGACAAGAGTGTGAACCTCCTACCACAGCCATATATACATGCTATTTAGATTAGGAAAACCTTTGAGATTTATATATAGGCTGCTTGCTTTGCATTGAGTTTGTTCAATCTTTGTCGACCCTTAGAAACTTGTCATGCTGATCATGTACACTCCACTTCATTCCACTACATCCACTCCACTTGACTACATACACATATGCTATTTCCATCCTGGAAGTACGCATCCACCACATATACATTCATCACATATATACACCATATACACCCATTCACTCTAGCCAGCAAAAATGTTCTACTCCTATCCTAGGAGAGAGCAACCAAAAATATTTCCTATACCCATTCACTCATTGCTAGCCAATATCTTACAAAGGCTCTATTGTATTTATTTATCTCTCAAAAGTTATTACAAAAAGAGATCTGGGTTGTAGACTAAAAAAAAAAAAAAGAAAAAAGAAAGGGAGATGAAAAATGGACAAAAGTCCTACGGGCGAGTAGAGCCTACCTCCCTAAGAAAAAGAAAGAATAAAGGGAGATGAAAAATGGACAAAAGTCCTACGGGCGAGTAGAGCCTACCTCCCTAAGAAAAAGAAAGAATAAAGGAGAGTTAAAAAAATAGACAAGTGTCCGATGAAAACAATGGGTACTTAGATGCTCGCCTCTCCATAAAAGAAAAATAAAGAAAGAAAAAGATACAACCCAGGTTCTCTATAAAGTTTCAAAATTCAAAAGAGAAAATATTCCTCAAAGAGCAAAAGTAAGATTTCCCCTCATCTATTCTATTCACTTCACTACATACTCTACTATATTCCATACATCCATACTATCTATATTCTATCCACCATACACATGCACCACTTGATCGGTGTGACTTGTAACTTTGGATCCATTGCTTGAACTTACAATACATGCTTAGTAAGTAGAAGTAGTTTTCTCCCACCTAGAGCTCCATATATAAGTCTTAGATATAGGGTGAGCGAGAAGAAGGCATAGTGTCCTACTGCCTTAGCCAAAAATACTACATATTATGAGAGAGAGGCAAAACAACCTTGTTGCCTTAGTGAGGATCCACAAATACCACAAATGAGAGACTTGAGAGAGTCATACTAGGAACTTTGAGTTTTATTTGAAAACTTGCAAAACTCGAAAGGACAGGTTGAACAAAGAGTTTGAGATATGGTGCTTGACTTGATTGTTCTATCTTTCAATTGCCCAAGATCAAAGAAAAGGCTATAAGCTCCATGGTTAAAGGTAATATGGGTAAGTTGAAGAATGAACAATTTATTCTTATCTGGAGGAGAAATTTTATTTGAAAGCATGTGTACTTGTTGAGGCATGAAAGTGTTGTAGCAACTCCCCGATCCATTGCTAAGTTTGGCTTTGCTAGGGACTAGCAAAGGGCAAGCTTGGGGAGCTTGTTGACACCTGTTATAGCATAAAATTACTAGTCAACTAACATGAAATAAGGGCTTAAATTGAATATCAACCTAAGTCTAGGGGTTTAACTAACATAATTCCATGAGCTTTTAATTGATTTTTATATATTTTCGGGGACTTAATAGATAAATGCAGAGAAGAATGGAAAAAGTTTCGAATATACATCTCATACAATGACAAGACTTGACCGTGAAGTAACTCAACCCGAAAAGTGGACTAAAACATTCTAGAAGATTAAAGAGGACACCAGAAGAGACGAGAGGCTAAGAGGAGGCAATTACCTGGCGGCCGCCAGGCAATTTTGTGCCGGCCGCCAGGCAATTATGCCCAATCAGGTTCATCTTTTTATGTCAGTTTATAACCGACTTTGAGGTTGTATCTACACCGTTGCCAAGGTCGGTTTGATCCAAGGGCTATTGTTCATCGCCAAGGCCTATATAAGAAGACCCCCTCACCCCAGGGCTAAACCCTAATTCATTACTAACTCATTCTATCTCATTATCTCTAAGTTGTAGAGAGGTCCCTTGTAAGGATCATCTCTCTCTTAGAGAATAGTAAAGTAGAATTAGACATGTAATTGGAAGTGGATTAGATCTAATTAGATAAGAGATTAGAGCCATAGTCCTCATTAGAGAGACTAGAACTAATCTTGTTCCTAGAGTTAAAGTGTTGGTGATGGGAAGAGCTGCGGAGGAAGCACCGGACCTGTCGGTGACTCCTCTACATCTTGTACTATCGAATCAAGTCCCAAGTAACATCGGTACTTGATCCCGGAGACTTCTATGGTGGATCAACTCCTTATTTGAGTAAGTAAATGTTCTTATTGTTCTTATTGTTCACAACTCTTGTTTGAGTACTTTAATCTGTAGGATGCTATAGATTAGAGGGGTAGCTTAGGTTTAGGCATGGTGCCTTGACTGAGGTTGCTTGTGATGACACCTTATATTCCGGGTCGTGTGGTAGATCGCGGGAGTGACAAGTCCTGTTGAGTCCTTTGGAATCCACCCTCCGTCTATAAGACAAGTTGGGCATGTAAGTGCTTGGGAGGATTGCATGTTTCGCCATGTTTTCCTTTTGGGTGCTTCCCTTTAAGACAATACCAACATATGCTTACAAGGATAAGAATTAGACAACCATAGAAATCTCCTTATCTCTTTATCTTCTTCGGTTCCTTGACTACGCCAGGGGATTAGTTATATTCTTTAGTTACCTCACACCATCCTCCCCGTGGATTCGATATTAAAACCCTCTCCGGGTGAAATGCTCACCAAGATCCGTCGCTCGCTATGGATTATTATAAATATTTCTGTAGGCTTAACAAATACCAACACCAACCGGGACCCCCCCACGGGCAGACGGAGCCGTGGGCGGAACGGACGCGGAGGGACCGGCCATGGGACGACTTGCGGAGGGGCACCTAGGGGCCAGGCCCTCCGCAGATGGAGCAAGACGACGGCCCGGCAAAGGAAACCCTACAACCCCGGCGTTAGAAGGGTTCGCTTGTGTAATTCCTGTAGTACCCCCCCACGCGGGGTAGTTACCAATCTGCCACCGCGAGGGCCCACTTGTAAGTGTGTGTTCTCCCACCTACCATGTACGGAATTTTAAAGTGGCCCCTCCGTCCGTCTAACTCGCTATAAATACCCAGGTACGGGCTCAAGGGAAGGGGTCGGTTGGTGGCAAAAGTAATTGCCATTTACTCATTTATTCATCCACGTTACCCCGTCCGCAATTCTATTCCTCCAACGGAGCCCGACCGCCCTCCGGACGCTCCGACCCTCGGCAATCCCAGCGAGGGTCGGGCCGATCGGAGGTCGCCCCTGGCTCCCATCACTCTGTTTCAATTTCCCTTATCTCGTGGGGAAGCCCTCGCCCCCTCTCCCACTCCCTCCGGAAGCGAAGGCCAGAGGGGCAGGTGTGACCCCCACAGAAGGTCCGGGATTTCGGCTAGGCAACCGAACGCCCGAGCTTTAGGTTGATATTGCCTACGGATCAGTATAAATAAGCCCTGAGGGGGGCGTTGTAAAGGACACGGGAAAAATTAATGAGAAAGAGTCCCGCAGCTGTTATCGGTTGAGTGTGTTTCGCTGTGTCGCAGTCCTATTTCGTCTCTACCGGGTGGTCCGCTTTAGAGCCACCCAACACCAATTGTGTTAGAAAATAAACAAAGAGACAAAATTATAATTTAACACGAGCATCATATTATCAACATATATATTAAACAATAACTAATGCTTATATCTACTATGAGAATTTAGCCCGTGCGAGAGAGCACATGTTGATGGACTAGTGGATTTTAATCGACTGCAATGCAAAAATCCTAGCGAGCCGTGCGAGCCCGACGCAGTAGCCACACATGCATGCGACTGGAATGGCAGGGGTCATAGGACGCACCACCACGTCGTGCCCGAGAGCTAAACCCCACACGCCCCGACACCGCACAGTTCACATATACGAGTTAAAAAAAATACTACAGAAACCAACTACCACACAAAGGATACCACACAAAGGACCGCGTAGGAATGATGTCACACACTCACACCTTAGGTAATGGGGCCTAGAGGGGCCGGCAGGGGGGCACCCCGTAGCCCAGGCGCGTGCAGCCTCCCGCCGCTACAGTCCTTCCGCGGATTTTTCGGAAATTAATGCAAGGTTTCGATTAGGATAATTTAGGACTTTTTGTGTGCGGAGATATTTCCAAATCTATAAGGAAGTCTCCTACTAGGATGAGAATAAGGATTTGCTTGTAAAAGATATTCCGACCGTATAAGGAAACCTTTAGAGATTGCTTGACATATAAGTCTCATAGAAGGATTATATAAATAAGGGGTCTGTAATCTCTTAGGGACAAGTAATAAAGAAAATATTTCCCTGCCCTAGCTCTCTCTCTCCACCGCCGCCACCCCTGCCGCGCGTGCGGCGTGCCCGCCCGCGCCATCACCGCCGGGCGCGCCCGGCCGGTGTCGCCACTGCCTCCCCGTGGTGGCTGTGACAAATGAATTTTAATCCCGTATCAACGGTAATGCAGGATGGAATTCTGATCCCATTTGATTCGGCTGTAGTTCTTTGTTTTGCTCCTTATAATTTTTCGTGTCAACACAAGCACCGGAAGAAGCAGCAATTTCCAGGAAAGAGCGTGCACATGCGCGTGCCTGCGTGTATTGTATTGCTGCTGCCCTGCGTGGCCACCACCTCCGAGGCCCGACCAGTGACAGTCACAGTCGTGATGATTATCCGCACCTTGCCATCCGCATGTGAAACGAAAAACGTAGCAAAGCGAGCATTCTTTGACCAGCGAAACGAACAACGAAACACATTATATTGTTTTTTGTTATTAAGCAAAAATTAGACTCCATAGCATATGCATGCGCATGCAGGACTAAACAAAGGACTGAACAGGAAATGAATTTTAATCACAAATCAACGGTAATGCAAATTCTTTTAGTGCATTGAATAGGGCTCAAGCGAAAAACGCCGGTCGCTCCCGCCGCTCCCGCCGCTGGCGACGCTGGTGACGGAAAACCTAGCCGCCGCCGCCCCTCCCCACGGCCTCTCCCCCCGGCCGCCCGCCGAGCGGGCTGCCGGCATCCCGCGCGCAGCTCGTGGTGAAAGTGGCGGCGTGGCCTGGACCCCTCGTCTCGGCGGATCGGAGCGGGTGCGGCTACCTCGACCCGGGAAGATGGCTCGCCGGGCGCCGTTTTTTCTGGCGCAGCGGCGGGCGCAGCTGTGTAAGGGAGGGCGGGCGGCGGCGTAGGGCATCGGCGACGGCGGCTGGCACGGACGGCACCGACGGCGACTACTGCTGGGTCGGGTATGGACGCCGACGGCGACGTGGCCGCTGTCGGGCGCACGCCGTGGGAGGTGGCTGTGGTCGGTGTGTTGGCGCCCCGACGGTGGTCATGTCGGATGCTGCCGCAAACCTGTGTCTGCTCCAAAGCTCCTTCGCGCCACGCTCTTCGGTGGCGTGGCGCCCGGAGTGGTGCGGGCAAGGGTGTCTCGCCAAGGCGGCAGGTGTGCGGCAAGATGGTGGCGCCTTGTGTGCTCCACCTCCTCGACAACATTTCTGCCCTCGCGCCACCTGGTGGTGGGCCGGGGCTGGCAGGTAATGCGTGCTGGTGGTGCCATGGTGGTGCTCGGCTTTTCCTCGGCCCCCGCAGGCGGCATGCGAAGTGGTGGCGCGGGTTTCGCCACAGCCATGACAAGGCGACAGTTATGGTGCGGTATCGCGAAAAGCCCCGCCGATGTCGGTGGCAATGGTGGCGGCGCTTTGGGGCGTCGTTTTTTCCTGCCGGGGGCACCGTTGAAGGTACCGCGGTCATTGCAAAGATGGGGTCTCGTGGTGAAAACCCAGTCCTCTTTGGATGTGCGACGACGGGCGCCATCGGGCGTCGTGCCCTTCTTGGAAGCGCCGCATCTAGAGACCTGTTTTGGCTTGTGGCCGTGGTGGCGGTTGGGTGGTGGTGTTGCCTACGTGCTGCGGCTTGTGGTGCGTGGTTCGTGTTGGTGCGGAGGCGCCAGAGGACCCGGGGTGCTGGAGGTCTTAAGTTGGCGCTCATGGTCATGGTGATCTTGGTGACGGCTGGGCGGAGGTGATGCTCTTAGCGGTTTCCAGGGAGTGGAGTTGTGATGGTGGGTGTGGCGAGGCCCCACGTTGAGTAGCTTGGATCAGTGGTGTTCAATGGTGCCGTGATGGATGTTGCCGACGCGAGGCTGGAGCAGGGGAATCGGCGATCTTGGGTGTGTTTGGCTTGACGCGGATAGTCCCTTGGAGGAGTCCAAGCAGCTACTTGGGCGTGTAGCGGGCTGCGCCTTTTGGCATGGCACATCGTCGACGACGACGGCACGCACGTTCTCGCCGGCCTGCTTTTGGCTCCTTTTTCCCCGGGCGTGGTGGTGTTGTGTTGTTTTTTTACTCCTTTTCGTTCCGTGTGTACTTGTTGTGTTTTGTTTTTGTCTTTTTTCGTGGTGGTTGCTGTGGGGTGCCCCTGCGTCGATGTCCCAATCCGGCGGGGTGGTGGTGTTGATGGAAGCTCGTGTTGATGGCCCAATCCAACCGAGTGGCATTCATGGTTCTCTCTTTTTTTCCATCCACCTCGCTGTTACTTGAGTTGTCTTAGTGGAAGTTGTGGCGTAAGTCAAGTTGACATGGTACCTAGGTGTGCAGGTGGAGTAGGTTACCCTCTATTGTATGATTTTTCTGCCCGGTTTCGGTCAAAAACTGGGCTGGCACTTACCTTTTCTTTTTTTCGCCTAATAGAAATCACGGCAAAACTTTTGCTGTCCTTTCAAAACGGTAATGCAAAAATGATCGGGGAAACAAAGGAAAGGGAAGTGGTGGGAATCTTGCTTAGGCAAAAAACCAAAAGAACATAGCCATGCACCATCAACATCAGCATATAGTGCAGTACTAGCACAAAGTCAGTCAATCACCCAGCGGGCCTCGGGCGTCGGGCGCTGGATAGAAGCTACTCCCTCCATCCCTAATTGATCGCCTCGGTCGGTTTTTGTGCCACAAGTTTGATTCAATTTATACAAAATATATGCAATATTTATATTTCTAAATAAATTTATTAAAATTAGACGAAAAGATCTTTCCGGCGATACTAATTACTTAGCATAAATATTTATATATTTTAATATATAATTGCCGCAGTAGTTTCTCGGGTGGCGAGAACGACAAACATTTAGGGGACGGATGGAGCAGTACAAAGCCGACACGCCCTGGCCGCATAGCTCGTCTACAAAAGCATCCCCATGGGGACACGGCCAGTCAAGCCTAGAGCAAGCATTCTTGCCACTGCTGCAGTGGCACTGCAGGTCCGGCTTATTCCAGCTGATCCCAAACTCTTATTGCCACCGGATCTTTCTTCCCTTCTTGCACCATCGTCTTGGCTCAGTTAAATCTCTAGGAAGAGATTAGCTTCATCCAGCTCAAACCCAATTCTACTCGACCACCTGATGGGAAGTTCGAATGTCCGCAAGCTGTGCGAGGTATTGTCCAAATGTGAGCTCGCCAATCGCGACCCATGGCACCTCCCATCCCACTACTTCGTGGCAAATCCAGCAATTGTCAACAACGTTTGTTTTCCTACGAATCTATGGCTCGGCATCGCAAGGTAGTTTCAGTTCCAGTTCGTTCAGTTTTTTTTATTCCTGGCTACATCCATGTAATAATTAAGATTTTGGTCCGAATTTCACCTACTTTTGTTGCTATATCAGTCTAAGGCTACTGTCAGTGGGGATGTCATTTAAGTTTCATTTGAATTAAATTAAATAGGTTGTCATGTAAACATTTTTTTATGACATGGTAGCGTATTTTAAGAAAAGATAAGAACACTCACTCTCTTGGCACAATTATCAACTACCACTAAAATAAAACTTTGCATTGAGAGAGGTGATTCATTTCATTCATGCTAGGTTTGGAAACAAGAAATTTGGGCCACTTGACCCGTTGGACATGGTACAAAGATACATGGCAGAGAAATCTGCACTACTAGATTTGTTAACAAAATTAGATGTACCCGCCGCGATCCCGTCGTCCTCGCCTACAAGGACTTATTTCATGGCACCACCAGTCAACGCGGTGCACCTCTTTACGGATTCCGGGTACTGAAAGAGAACAGGGATGAACTGACTGCTATCCGTTCCGGAGAGTCGTCGTCGTCCACAACGACTCCTGACTACATCGGGTTAAGGAGGACCTTGGAGTTCTACCGCAAGGACAACACCAAGACAGACTGGGTCATCCATGAGTACAGCCATTTAAGTCATCATGACAGACGACGGTGCGAACCATTCTTGACACTCCAGGTACGACATTATGTTGCTCACTGAAATAGCATAAGAGTAGATAGTCTTTTTTTTTAGTAGATAGTCATATTTTAATTCGGTGGCTTATTCGAAACATAGGAAAGAGTGGTGATTCGTAAAGTCTTCAAGAAGGACACAACGCATCAGACCTCCTCTCGTTACCGAGAAAGCCGTGACGACGGTATGACTCACAACTGATAGTATTATGCCTGCTATATGCAATGATCCTTCTCTTCTTACATGTTATTTGTGCATCGTTTCAAATGCACACCGACCATTGATTGTGCGGATTATGCACCAATTAAGCCGCCAAAATATAAAGACTAGAATTCTCAGGTGACGTGCGGACTATGCACCTATGCAAACAACTCCAGGATGAGGTGGACTCATTATTGGAGTCGGCAAAATCAGATTATGATGATGTTTGGCAGCACTTCACCAAGATACGTACCACTGATCCTGATGTGGTGTACGCAGCTTGCCACCGCTGTGATAAACTTCTCACGGCTCATCCCAACAAACATGGCACTAATCATCTCAGAAGTCACATGAGCAGTGCCAAATGCCGCTCAAGCTGCGGTAATCCATCCACCGATGAGGACCGGGAAATGCTGCGCCGCCTCCGCGTGCTGCTCAATGATCTCAGCGAGCAACACAGGATGGACGAGAAGCTCCACTGTCAAGAGGTCGACACCCAGCAGAACCCATGGGATCTTGGCCACGACGCCTGGTACGTCACGACCCCACTCATGAGCCTGCAGACAAAAAGAGGGGTGCTGGGAGGAGATAGATCACGAGTTCACTGCGATCCGGACACAAGAGTTGCATATGCAGGAGTACTGGATGGCGATAGGTAATGGTGAGATCACTACTGCGGTGCAAGGCGATTATCAGATGCAAATGCAGGTGCCACAGTACATGGGGCTGAGGAAGACCCTAGAGTTTCATCTCAATCAGAATGGCAACAAGCTTAAGACGGGCTGGATCATGCTCGAATACCAACAGGTCCATGACATGGAGCCCCCTGTTATGTTTCTCCAGGTAATTCATAAGGATCTCTCGCGTGCTAACTTCCACATCTGTACCCGTCTTTTACACAAAAATGAATTAGTAGACATTTTCTCTTGCCTTTGTTTTTAATTATATGCTTCACTTTCACTTGTAGGGGGGCATGGTAATTCGCAAGATATTCCACTATGACAAAGATGCAGCCAGTGCCATTTTCAGTGAGTTCGACAGGAGCCTGAATGGAGACACTGACAATGAAGAGCGCAACAACGGTAATACTTGATTGGCCACACATTTTCAAATCACTTCCATGGTTCAATTCCTGTATTCCACAATAGATAAAACTTCGAATAGCCACCCAATTAACATGATTAATACTCCCGGATTTGTTTAGGTAACGGCGTAAACATGGACTCTATCCTATCCAGTGACTACATGAACAGTGGGGGTGATAGGAAGCGCAAGAGAAGTGCTTCTTCCAAGCGCACATCAAAGGTTTGGATGTACTTCACCGAGATCCGCACCGCAGATCCTGACGTGGTGTATGCAGTGTGCCACCACTGTGACAGAGGGTATAGCAGTGGTCGTTCTACCAATGGCACCTCTCACCTGCGAAGGCACAACGAGAGTTGCCCAACCAAGCGCCGTAGGACAGAAAATGTGAATAATGACGCCAATGCTGCATGGGAAGCCGAAATCGGTCCACTGTTCCTACTCTTGAAGAACTATGGAGGTGTGACTTTTGTTTGTTTCAAATCAAGCACCCTTTCAGTTTGTTTATTTTCTTTGTTTGTCTCTGTTATATACGTACTCACACTTGCTCTCTGTTTCAGAAACAGAGCATTAGGTATCAGGGATGTTCTGGCCTGACTTCCAGATGGTTGGTGGAATGGAGGCACTAAAGTGGGGCTGCTGATGGGCTCAGCGATTCCGCATTCTCCTTTTCTATTTTTCAGCTTTGCTTCATGTTTTAGTCTATAGTATATGTCCTAGAGTTGGAGCCAGGATGGCTCACTTGTTGGGTTCTGTCGGTCTTAGATTGTCTTATTACTCTACTTTTCTATCTATTTCCTGCAATGTTTAAGACCTCCGATTGCCTGATTTTGATGTATGGATTATGATCAGGGATGTAATATCTTTGAATGTCAGAGAGAAATGGAGGTTGATTCTAGAGATAGTATAGAAGAGCTATTACATTGGAGCAAACTTGCTACAAGAAAGAAATAAAAGAGAGTAAGCCCTAACTAGCAGGCCTCATCTTTTTCAATCCCGGCCATGTTGAGATCCATGGCGGAAAGATCCGACTCACCAGCCAGAAGGGCCTAGAAACAGCTCTTCTTTTTTTCAGTCATCTTGCCCCCAAACGCAACCACGAATTTCTGCTGAATTTCTGAATCCACGGCCTCATCCTCGACCTTCTCGCCAAGCTTACGAAGCAGCACCTTCTGTGCTTGAACCGTTGCATTCGGGGCAAGCGGTTTAGCTGGAATGCGCCCACTACTCCGCAGAGAATGGACTAACACCGGCGTGCGAGGGCGACGCAGCCTAGGCCCAGCCTTGATTAACGGAGTGTTGAAGGGGATGCATAGGCCTGCCTCCAGCTCCTCATGGACCGACAAAGCATCACACGCTCAACAACATCATCAGAGGAGGAAAAGCTCGGCGCACTATCGATGGCGGGGGCGCTTTTGCGCCGCAGCTCGCTCAACCGTAGAGCCACGGGAGCAAGTCATCCGACGACGGCTGGCTCGTGTGGCCGGTGTCCGCCGCGATGGCGGTGACAACAAAGGAATCCACAGAGGGATCCACACCATCCGTCCATAGTGCCTCCGCATCTGCAAGGCCGAGCTCGCCCATCGATAGCGGTGTAGCGCCGTCCACCGTGATGTCTGGACCTCCACTGACGGGGTAGATGGGCGCATCACTCGAGCACCGGTTCGCCACCCCGCAAGACAAGAGGTAGCGAGCTCATCGAGCATAGGGTCAACCCATACGGGTGGCCGAGTGCCCTCACACGGCGCCCGGCTCGAGCGGGTCGTGATGAGTGGTGGCATCATTGGCACCGCTAATCCTCCCCGCCAACCCGCGTCAATCGGGGACGATGGCGCATAGCTGTTCGAACCACCTGGAGGCGCATGCAAGCAAGGCCTTGGATCATCACCGCAACCGCCCCGCGCCACAGCCACCCGGCGATCTCGGCTCCCCAAGAATGGTTGGGGGCATACTTTGCCACGCACAATGGGACACCGTCCCACCAACACCGAAGGTGTGCCCGCCGATGAGCGACCCTGATTGCACGTTGCTGCCCGATGACCAAGTATCCCCGCAGCGCGGCCGGCCGCGGACGGAGATCAACATTGAGTGGCGACATGGTTGCTCACGGCAGTTGAAGCAACGGCCAACTAGCTTTGGTGGCACACGACGGGCGATGCTTGGGTGTCTCCATCCCCATCCCAAGTCGGCGACGACGACTCACAACAGTCCGAAAGCCCTCGACATCAATATGAGGGCCATGACGAGGCGGCTGGTCAAGACCCGACACCGCCACCAGCGGGCCAAGCCGTTGGAGCACCGGGATCCTTGCGGACTGCTGCGGGCCAAGGCGGCGCGCGGCCACACACGCAGCTGCATTGGTGGTGGTGCGCTGGACTTTGCGCCGCCGACGCCGTCTTCCCCAGCAGGCCTTGCAACGTGAGCCGTAGCCGAGAGATGGGCGGTCACCATCGAGGCTCACGGAGGAGCGTGTCCAGGTTCGGAGGAGCGTGTCTAGGTTGGGGGTGGCCCTCGGTGGCTCATCCGCATCGCTGTCATTGAGGTCGGCCCTGCGATAGGCCTTGGAGCGCCCAGCCAAATGGCCTCCGGGGTGGAATGGAGCCGCGTGTGGGGGAGAGGGAAGTCGGAGACAGGCGCCGGACGGACACAGCGTGCATGCCTGTAATCCAGCATTCGGCCGCGGCCAAGAGGTCCGCATCGGCGGGGAGACCGCTCTCACCTCGTCGTCCTCATCTTTGTCCAGCGCCCAAGTCGTCATCGCGGACATCAAGGACATCCTCAATCTCGCCATCTTCCAACAGCTGCTCCACCGCCCGGGTCGCCTCGGGCGGGGCCCTGCCCGTCGCCGCGAACGGCGTTGATGGCAAAGGGGCAGACGGCACCAGTGCAGATGCCCCTCCGTCCGTCGGAGATGGCGGCGTTGGACGCCGCACTGGCTGCATGAGGGCATGCCCACACCGGCAGCCGCATCAACGCCCGCCTGGAAGGGGCCCGTCAAGGAGATGCCACCAAAGGAGCAGCTCCCACCGACCGACATCAGCGGCTGCGGCAGCAGGAGTGCGACGCCGTGCCGCTCGCCGGACCTCTGCAGCAGCAGCAACGGAGAAAGCCATGTTGCAGCCATGGCCGGCGACGCAGGAATGGAGGCTTCCGTCGCCACCGCAGTCAAGGCCGGAGGGAAAGAGCCCAGCAATCGATGGAGCAGCATGAGGAGGGGGCGGATCTGAAGGAGGATGGCGTTGGGGGGGATTGATGGTGGATTTGGGGGATTTTGGGGAGGGGCGGGAAGAGCTCCCGAGGGGAGCGGGGGAGCTCTAACAGCTCCATTTGTGCCTCCAATCTGCATGAACTACATCATAATTTCCTTCTCGCAGAAGTTTTTGCTCATCCTTAATTTTTGCTTGAAGACGGATGTTTGCATAATCTATCCATTTGTATTTTGTTGATTTTTCATGCGCTTTTTTATAGTTTTTTCATTTTTGAAACGGGAGCAAGGGAGCATCTAATGTCTTCGCAGCACCGGATATATTCCCCGAAGAAACCATACGAAATGCAAAACAATTCCTAAAGAGAAACTAATTCCTACAAATAGTTTTATAAGCAGAAAAACTGATTTCATCATTTCATATAAACAAGAAATAGTTTTTTTTCAAGAAAATCCTACCTATGTCAAATTTGGGTGTCAATGTCCAATAATAGATTTTTTTGAGAGGACAGTGTCCAATAGTAGATGAGAAGCAACTTATTTCATGGGTCAGGCTTCCTGTGCATGTTGTGGGCTGCTTTGTGCGTGGTTGTGGGCAGTTTTCACGTACATCTCTTTTTTAAAAAAAAAAGAATTGGTGGAAAATGATGCATGGATCCATGACCGGTGCGGGTGCACTGAACCTACACCGAAATACAGTTGTAACACCAAACCGGTCCACCATTGAGGTCCTAAAAACAGGGAGAGCTCATCAGGGTGCTGACGAGAGCAGAGTAGCAGACCAGCCTCCAGATCTGATATTAGCTGTCCGCTACAGAGTGTGGACAGTAGAGCACTAATCACTGTTCCCCTACGAGCTTAAGCTGCCTTGAAAACGCCAAAATACATTGGTTAATTACCGTTCCAGTAAAGTTCAAGCTGCAGAGTGCAGACGTTGACTTAATTCAGTTCATGTTCTGTCTCTAAAATCAGCCTCTGTTTCTCTAAATGATTCGAGGACATTACACATACCTGATCATGGATCAAAGATTGGGTGGACCCTGGGTGCACCCAATTTCCGTGCACCCCCATCCTAGATGCTTGACATGTGTCCGATGGAGAAAATCAAACGGCTGACTGTAAGTGCATGTTGGCCACATTAACTTGCTCATCGTGCATGCATGGGTGGGACCATAAACGACTCAAACAGGTGGTCGTTTGATTGGCTTGGTTGTCCACGTGTCAACCATCTAAGCAGGGGTGCATGGAAAAGCCGGTGCATCCAGGGTCCACCCAATTTATTTCTCTCATGGATGTCTTCTGTATCGCCTCCTTGACTGGTGGGACTGCTGCAGAACCTCAGCGTCCGTCCTCCCCTTCTCATGGCCGACACGAGATGGGCGAACCGCGAGCGGGACGAAGCGGCGCGGGTGCGGAACTAGCGGAGGAAAGAGAGGGCAGCGAGGAATCTGGAGCGGAGGAAGGTGGTCGGGCGAGGGGAAGAACGCACCTCGACTGAAGAGGA
This sequence comes from Hyparrhenia diplandra, assembly GCA_015847255.1. Lineage (NCBI taxonomy): Eukaryota > Viridiplantae > Streptophyta > Magnoliopsida > Poales > Poaceae > Hyparrhenia > Hyparrhenia diplandra. Next base: position 174,491 of record JADLZK010011650.1, read on the forward strand.
TTCTGACACGGGAGAAGGCGGTGAGGAGACCGAAGAGGAGACTGAGGGTGGTGTACCCCTCTCCGGTGGTGTTGGCCTGGACGGCGAGGGTTCGTCATCCCAAGATGGAGCATTGCTAGATGCTCCCATGCTGACGCCCGAAGACGAGGTCTCGGCTTGGGAGACGGTGTCCTCCGCTGGGAACGTGGCCCGTGATGCACCGCCAAACGTGATGTCAGCGGTGGATGCTTCACCGTTGGTGGGGGCGACGTTGTCGGAGGTCACTATGCCCCCGGATGAGCCGGCTGCCCGTGGGGAGGGGTCCTCGCCGTCGATTTGCGCGAGGATTCGTCCAGCGCCGCGTCTTGGGCGCTGCCAGGAGAAGCTTGTCCCTGCTCGGGACTGCGACCGACCGCTGTGCCTCCAAACGTCGGAGGTCTGCGTCGAGGTTAGTTTCTTCTCCCCTTTTTCTTGATATGTCCGACGTTTCTAGTTATGATGCCCTGCCATTTAGACCGGCTAGCCGAGGGACAGGTACGCTTGAACTTGCACCCCAAAAGCGTCTAGCCTCGCGTCAGCCACGCGGGGTAACTCCGAGGGCAATCGATGCAAGTGGCAGTGGAGAGACCCCTGGGCCGTTAGTGACTGAGCCGGTGGTGAACCCGGAGGAGGGCTCCCCCTTAAGGGATGTCCCTATTCCGGGTGTTGCCGCTGAATCACCTGTCCCGGACGCGCCTTGACCTTTCGCGACCGTGATGCCCTGGCCAGCTGCGGAACCATCGGCCGGGGTGAGGACCTTGGAGGCCGAGGTAGAGACCGTCGGAACAGGTTCCGCAGCCGCCCAGGGCTCGATGGCGGGGACACTGTCACCCGACACGCGGATGTCGCAGCGGGCGGAAGAGACAATGTCCCCGACGTTGAGCCATGGGCTGACGCTGCTTGCCGGCGTGTCTGCCACGAGCGAGACTGCCACCGTGATGGCGGGCGCCACGTCATTGGGAGCTCCTTTGGGCGTGGTGCCGGAGGCTGGGGCAGCACTTCCCTCGGCTTCAACAGTCGTTGTTACGGTGCCGCCGTCGCTGTCTCCTGAATCGCCGTTGCCGGTTTTCAATCGGGTCCATCGTCCGTTTGAGGAGGCGGCGCTTGACCGCCAGGTGCTGATTGGTCCTTCTTTGCGGTGGGCGCATCGGGGCGATCCTGAGCATGTTCTTTTTGCCATGGATGACGTGGGAGAATCTCATTTCCAAGAGGCAATTAGGCGCGGGGTACACACCGTCAGGCGCGCATTGGAGGATGATGTCCTTCGCAATGTCGAGGTGAGTTTGTAACTCCCGGAATTACATTTCTTTTCTGTTGCTGTCAACGAGTTTTTACCCTCTTTCTTGCAGGCAGTTGCCAACTGGAGCATGGCCATGTCCTTGTTCCTTCGTCAGGAGGCAGACGTCTGGAGAGCCAATGCCGAGGCCGAGTGCATGGTGTCGTCTCTCCGGGAGGAGCTCGCCGCCAGACGTGAAGAGGCGGCTGAAAGCTCGTGAATCCGCCCGGCAAGCTATTTTAGTGGAGCAGAACGTCTGCATGCTATATGAGAAAGAGGTGGAAGCACGCCGTCGGGCCGAGAACGAGTTGATTGATGTAGCGAGGCGGCCCAGCAAGCGTGTCGAGCGCAAGAGCTTGCTATTGTCGAAAGCCGACCAGGAGAAGGTTGCCCGTCGTCATGCTGAGGAGGAGCAGGGCAAGCTAGAAGCCTCCATCGCTCCTCTCGAGAGGGATCTGTCCGCGCGCTCTTCGGGCTCAGACCGCGTACCAAACCTGCCTGGCGCAGGAATCTCGGGAGAAGGCCGCCGAGCTGAAGAAATCACTCGGGACTCTCGCGTCTAAACTTCAGGCCAAGAAGGAGAAGTGCGCTACCCAGGTCGAGACATCGCAGAGGCTTTCTGCCAGTGTGCATGGTATGTTTTGTCTGGTACCCGTGCTTATCTTGAGACGTATTCTATCAATCTGACGTGTTCCCGTGTCATTCCCCTCTTTCTTGTTTTTGCTGAACTGACGGATCAGCTGAGGGATATGAATGTCCACCGGAAGCGTCTTGAGTCCGGCCTGGGGACTATTTTTGGTGACCTCCGGATGGTGGTTGATCTGTCAGGGCCGGCCGACGACGCCGTTCTTCGGATCCTCAACCGATGTGCATGGAATGTATTAACTATGCTGAGTCGCTGCCATGTCACTGCCATGTCGCTGTCATTTACATTGTCACCCATCCTATTTGTTCCTCTACTACACTATCATTTACACTGTCACACATGCTATTTGGGTCCTATGCTAATGCCACTAGTACTGCCACTCACTGCTATTTACTTGTCTACTATCACTCACTACTATCACTCACTGCTAATTTAGATAATTTTTTTGTTCCTCTACAACTCTATGTGCATATGGCTGCTTGTCCTATACTTGGTGCTGCCCTTCTCTCTTATGATGGAACTTTTTATAAAGGGCAATGCTAAGGTACACCTTTTACTTGTTAGGAGGTAATACCTCAAACAAATCTGAGGCATTGATTGTTGTTGTTTTTCTTATATTATTCAATTGTTTAATTAGCCTGAAAAAATAAAGAAGATTTTAAATCCCCAAATCACGGGAGGCACATGAATGGGCTCATGGCCCTTCCTATTTTTTGTTCCTTTGCATGCATCTTGTTTTTTTCCCTTTGCATGCAAGGTGATGCGCAAAACCCATCAACAAGAGACGGTCCCGCAGCATAAAAAAAGATTAGTACATGACACGTTAATTTTAGCAATCTAAAGTATATTACGATAACATAATACATTGTTAAACGTGTACCTTATGCCAACACGATTAAAACTATGTTACATGATCGATTGAGATGATATTTTAAAAACCATCACGCTAGCTGTCATGTAAGAAAAACAAATATTACACCAAAGCACCGAAAGTTGTCACGGACCTCATATATTGGTATTATTTTGTTTGCACCAAAGATTACATATATTTTTCCCATCAGCACATTATAAAAACAAGTTAAACAATAAAGCACGATGGTACACACATATGTACATATCACGTTCTAAAAACGCACCTGTATATATCATGTTCAAAATGTTTACCATACACACACCTTTGTCACGTAAATAAAAAGTCTTTTGCTAACTCTCCATCACGTTCAAGAAAAAGTCAACACTAAACTTTCCAAAAAAAGAAATAGACAGCATATTTGGACACTTCATTTCCTTCCAAAATCAGAAATAATTAAATATATAATATTGTTATTACCTCCTATAAAGTAATATGTGGTAAAAGACGTCTAGATCGATGGTCCACGGTTATTTGGGAGTACGATAGCAAAACTTTTATAAACTTGTCAACTTAGTGCTAAGGCAAAGTGGCATATGCAATGATGTGACTCTTTTGATGCTGAGGCGTGGCGATGATGATGAAATATCCCCATACTTTGTGAGTGGCTAAGCGACGAACGCTTGTATACCATATACAAGCAACTAGTTTAGACGTGATGTGATGTGAATTGGGGACTTCGAGCCAAATATGTAAATGATTCTCTAGTGTTGTACATTTCTTACACATTTTTTTTTTACTTTTCTTACACAATTTTATACTTTTATTTTTATTTTTTTGTACCTACTCCCAATGTAAAAGAAAAAAGGATGTAATCTTATTTTTTAGAAGAATACAATAAATGTACTTTTCTTTTTAATTTTTTTGTACCTACTCTATGTACAAAGAAAAAAGGATGTAATCATGTTTTTAGAAGAATACAACAAATGGTTACTCTACTACTCTACTACCACTCTACTATACTTCACATTGTCTTCATGTTCTCGTAGAATCCAATGGCATCCCAACCAACCGACAAAGATCGCGAGGCTTCTCCGGATCCGTGTGGTGGTGAAGACTACTTCATCGACGAGGAAACCGAATACGAGAGCGAAGAGGTAACACCGAGGCTAGAGAAGAAACGTCAGACGGAGGAAGAAGAAGATCCGACCGACACTAGAGAAGACAATAGAGAAGGCCGAACACGTGGTTCTCGGCATCTAGATCCCGATGATGATACCGAAACTCAAAGACACGACGTAAGTATACAACTAACACAATGTCATGTGCCTCACGTAGTACACACCTAATGCAATTTGTTGACACTCAAAATTGGCTTTGACTAAGGCAGGCGCGAAAAATTCTAGACTTAGCCAAATTTTGGAGAAAGATCGAACGGGCTTTCGAAGTGACCGGACGCCGGGCGACCGGGTAAGGCCCGTCAACCCCCCCGCGGCTGGTCCGGCCGAAGAGGCGTGTTTTAAATCTCGAAATGACCGGACGCCGGCACCGGCAAGATCCGCCGCTTCGGCGCGTCCCGCCCGGGTCCCGTGGTCCGGGTCGTCGCGCGTCCGGCCGGGGACGCTCGCGGCACGATTCGAGCTCGAATGAATCGAATCGACCGGACGCCGGTGATCGAAGCGTCCGCCCGACCGATTCGGCGTCCGATCCAGCCAACACGCTGGCCAGCGTGTCCGCACGATCCCGAACCGAAGTTCTTTCCAATCATGTTTAGGTCGGTTTTTGAGATTGGAAATGTCCAAGGACGGTTTCCTAAAAGGATAAGACCACCCTCCTCTATATAATAAAGAGGTTCATGGCCGATTTGATCCCATCTACATCCAATCGTCAAAACACATCTACCAAACCCTAATCTTCTCTCTTCTTCCTCTCTTCTTCTTTGGTGCCACCGCCATGAACAATGATCGATGGCGACAACGCCCTAGAGCAGTCGGGCCGGCTAGGGCAGCCCATTGCCGCCAGACGCCCTCACGGGTCCGTCCCGGGTGTGTGGGGTTTCGGGTTTCAAGAGACTTCGCCGGTGTGTCTTGGCGTGATCGCGCTCCCGACGAGGCTCCTCCGACGACGTGTCTTGCATATCGCGCCATTGTTGGAGGCACACGGCCAGTGTGGATATCCCTAGGCGCTTTTGCCGATTCCCCGATTTCATCTTGCCCTACATAGAGTGATCTAGCTCTTGTTTTGGTGTGTTACCGATTTTATCATCAACACAATTTCTTGTCCTCACAATGTATATCGGTGGTGCCTTTGCGTTTTAGAATTCGGGGACGAGGAGGGAGCTGAGTTGGGGCATCGTCCCCCCCCCAAAGACTTCAGCCGCCGGTCGCAAGAAGTCGACTTGAAGAGGGGCCAAGACGGGAGGCACCGGGTTTCCAACAAGGTGCATGATATATTCAAGATAGGGCCACATGGAGAGCCCTTGGAGCCAACTTCACATCGCCGGCACCTTCAAGAACCAGATCTCTGTCCAAATTAGGGAGCATGTGTCGATCACATTCCAAGACTAGAGGAAAGTCCCGAAGGAACTTAAGGATGATGTGTGGAAGGGCATCGAGCCGGTTCGTTATCCATAGGATCAATTCGAAGAAAAAATGCTTTGGAAGCATGTGTTATGCATTGCGGCAAAAGCGCCGCAGCCTCCGGAACCATCTCAACAAGGACTATGTGTAGCAAGGCCGGTCACCCTTGGAAGACTACACCTTCATCAAGTGTCATGTCTAGGATGAGTTTGTCCAGTTGTGACTAGCGAAGAACATCTCGCCAAGGCCAAGATGCTCTCGTGAGCTCACAAAGAGGAACGAGCTCAAGCACAACCTAGGCATGATAGGGTACACCGGTAAGAGGGAACAATGGCGGCAAAGAAGAAAGGGAGGCAGGGGAAAGGGCCGGATGGTCCGTTCTTGAGGCCTTGAGGAGAGGACACGTGACTTCTTACATGGCCATCGGTAGAAGAAGTGAAAGGCGGGCAACAAGACCAAGTACAATGACCAAGCTCAAGAGGTGGAGAAGGCTATGATCGCGGTCAATGAGGCCAAGGAACATGGGGAGTTCCAACCTCATAGGGAGCATGATGTGCTGACCGAGGCGCTAGGAAGACCCAAACACCGCGGTCGTGTTTAGGGATAGGGCTCGATGCATAGCTGGAAGACTATCGATTCCTAGCAATCCGACATGAACAGTTACCACACGAGGCAGAGGTACAAGGATGCCCTCAAACAGCAAGGCTATGAGGAATCCATGAAGGAGATGATCGACAAGTCAATATAAGACGCATTCAAGAGCAACGACCCCAAGCTAATAGATCTGTGGACCCAGAATCTTCATCAGGCTTGTGTGCCGGTATAGCCAGTACTCGAAGGCAGAGCACAAGGGACGATGGCCGCTGGAGCCAGCAAGTACCCGGTCGATGACATCAAGGAAGAAGCATTATGTGCTCTCCAGATACCCATCAGCAGGAAGGGAAATAAGAAGGAGGTGGCCCAGGGACTTGTGCAACTTCCCGTGAAAGGTGCCTCGTACAACAACGAGCCGATCCCACCCGACTATGCCATGATGGATGTGGCATGGACAAACTCAAGCTCTGAGGACGAGGAGATAGATATCCTAGGTGAAAATGGGGAAAGATACATCCGAGTTGTTCTAGGTATGAGAATACCATAGAACAATGTAGACATCTCCTTGGGCACCGGCGCCTCGGCGACACTGCCCTCAGACCCCCCTCCGTCTCCCTCGGATGACGATAATAATGGCAGAGATGATGATGACAACGATAATGCTGACTTAGGCAGCAAAGTCCTCGGCACAGCCCTCCTCCCAACACGGGCAACTCACAAGGAGGCGGGCAGCGTAACACCAACTCCCCGGTGGTCACAAGGAGGGACATCATCCTCCCATGCCGTATAAGCCTGTAGTAGACGTGGAGATTTGGATGATTTGAAGGCTAAGGCTAAAAATGGTATGATAATTTGTACTCTAGGGGAACAAGAGTGGACAAGCAATTATCGCCGAAGACCAACATGAGTAACCCACAAGGAGGCATAGGTCTATCAACACCGACTCCTAGTGGTCAAAAAAGGACGGCCACAAGCAATGTCCTCCCGTCGAAGAAGCGCATTTAAGAAGGGGAGGACATGGCGGCTTTTTGTAGACAAATTTCGCGTCATGATTACGACATGGCGGTTTTAGATAACGACGCCCGATTGGCGAAGGAGAGCAAGTTGGCTATGAAGACCCATAGGTATGTATATATATATGCTAATGTCAACCAAACTTAGCGAGACATATTATGTATGCGCACGTAGATGATGCTAACAACTCCTTTCATGCAGGCCTCCACCACCGCTAGGGAGGATGGTTCAGCCATTGCCCCACGACCATTTTGAGCATGGCAAGTTCATATTGCCCTTGGGGCCAGCACGCCAAGGAGGAGAAGTGGGAGACCGGAGGTTCCACATCTTACATATGCATGCTTCGGGCGGGGATGAGAGGCTTCATGGTCAAGTGCAGCAAGGAGCTCTTTCACTTGAATGATGATATTAAATTCCCATTAACCTTCGATGACATGCATAGGGTGCTGCGGCGCCAGGACCTCGATGTCGCCCAAGTCACCCTCTTTGACAAGTGTGTTCATTTATGCATTACCTCCTGCCACCACCACTACTACCACTCCTCCTACAATGACATGATGACTTGTGCTTGCAGGATGCAAGCATTTCGTATGCCAGGAGACAAAGCAAGACGTTATCTACCTATGTCCATCACATATTGCCTGGAGAGGGAAATTACATGGCTATTATTTAGACGACAAACACCCGATCTTGTGAACTTGTCGAGGAGCAAAGAAATTATTACAGAGGCCGACAGGATCGGGTCGGGGCATTCAAAGGATGGCAGACTACATCTATGCGGCCATGAAGAAGATCTAGAGAAACGGGTGTATCCTTGCGGCCCACCAATTTAGGTAAGTCAAAGGTCTACGGGGTTGTTGGTATTTCTTAGCGAAAGCAGCAAAGTCCGCAAGTGCACGGAAAGTACCGTTGTAGCACTTCACCCGGAAGTATTCAGGGTATCATATTTCCACAGGGAACGGACGCTAAGTCTGTTCTACCTAGTCACCGAGAGTCAGATGAAGGAGGTGAACGTGGGGGTGATGTGTTCCTTCAGCACTAAGGCTAAGTCAGGCTAACCTTCTATTCAGTGAATATTACTTTAGGCACCGGATTGCACCTGGTCTGCCAAGTGATGCCGGCCTGCAGCTCTACTCCACAACCGGATGTGGAGGAATACAGTGGGCGAATAGGGCTGTCACCACCTATCCCCTATCTCACTACCGTGGATTGCGCAGCAAACGAGGGTGATTTATAACTTAGACACCACGTCTACGTTACTTATCACTACTCTAGTGTTGGCCAGGAGCTCCCGTCTTCATCGTGGGTCCTCTACTAAAGTATTTACCCAAAGGCAAACAACGATCCCGTAATATCAACAGAATGAATGATAACATGCACTTAAGAATGATAACTGAAGGTAAGACACGAATCTCTTACGCCAAGTCGTGACGTGTAGATCCGTAGAGGTACGTAGGGAGGCGAGGAGCCGACGGGTTCGCACTCCAACCACCGAAAGTGTGCGACGCCAAGTCGAAGCTACACACGAGGGAGCGGGTCGCTACTCCTCTCTCTCTCTCCTACTAATAGGATAGGGTAACAACTTCAGCAAGAATATCTGTGCATCAACGGTTTCAACCATTTCCTATACTTAATGCAAAGAATCATAAAAGGACTCAACAAGTTAATTTAGAAAGCATAGGAAAGTTCAAAGATGCACCGGGCTTGCCTTTAGAAAGTAGTAGGAAGAAGAAGTCGGGAACTCTGGAAGCTTGAGTCACGGTCCTCCTTCTCCTGTGGGGTCTTTTGGCTGCACACCCGAGATGATGAAGGTTGACCTCCCGCTCCTTGATCTCCTCCCGAACTAACTCCTCCCGATCCCGATATGATGCATGCATATGCAAGACTGATTAATACCAATGCACGTAAAAACATGCTTGTATATAAATGAGATAGAATGATGGATGAATGCATTATGATGAATGATACTAGAAAGTGGATATCTCTTCCGTAGAACAGAAATTAAAACTACATAAAGCAACCATACTAACCTACATCACACATTCATATTAGCACTAATCTAAAAAACAAGGGCAGCAAAATATGTACGTACTAAAACAGTCACACAGGGAGTTCTATAACTCCAAATCCAGCAAACAAATACTCGTTGGAAATCTAACAAAATTATCTACAAATCATTCAATACAATCTCAACCTGATTCTAACATCTACAGCCAAAAAAAAACAGCAAAAAAATAGAGGCTCTGTTTTTGATCAACCTACAACTTGCAATACTTATAACTTCTCTAACCAAGCATGCAACTCTTACCAAAACCTACCAACAAGCAAACAATGTTAAAATCTACCTAAAAAACCTACTGGTCAAGCCAAAGGATAAACTAAAGCACATGAAATGACATTCCCTAAATATCCACTACACATGCACACTTTAAATATATAAAAAAGCTAGGATTAATTAATTGACCAAAAGCACAAGGCTATCAAACTAAACACATCAACAGGTCCTACTCATGCTAGGAACAAATAGTAAACCACCCAAAACATATTACCATAACATTTACATGCATTTCCAAGGCATTTTCCTAGCAACATAAATATGATAAATATGAAAACACCTTAGAAAAATCTACAAAAATTACAGGAGCATTCTACTGGTCTAGCATGCCTACCATAAAAATTTCATGGCAAAATCATGCATATACTATCCTATACAAAAATGGCAAATTAGCAATACAACTAGGCATGAAAATACTTTGTACTATGAAATGTATGAAAACACTTAACCAAGAACATGAAAAGCTACATAACAGTAACAAATGCATGTACAAAAATTATCATGGCAAAAACCCTAGTAATTATTTTTCTATGAATTTCCTAAGAAAGCATGGTAAATAGCTCATAAATCAAAAATCACATTTCTACAACAGAACATAGCATATATATGATATTTTTCCTGCACTCTACATCCAAAAACATGAACAATTTGTACAGGGACCACTATTTTATCATGCACCAAAAATTAGATATGCATTTACCTAAAAACATGGCATTTATTGCAATAAATGTAAATAAATATAAAAACTACCGGAAAACCTAATCTCATAATTTTCTACTGTAGATCTACTCACATGGATCACAGCAAAATTTGTCCCACTCAATTCGAGCTAAAATGAGCATTCTACTAATTTTCTAAGACATGCATTGAAATCGAAAACGTAAAAAAAAAAAAGGCTGCCGACAAACCGGGCCCCACGGGTCAGTGACCCGGAAAGCAGGGAGCGGTGGGTCGGTGGCTGATCTCGCCGGTGGTGAGGTTGCTGGCCAAAACCAAAGGGCACCGCTCGACTCGCGTGGTGAGGAGATCTATCGAATGACACCAAAACCCCGAAGCTAATCCGAACCCTAACGGCGGTGGCGACACGCGGCGGCGAAGCGGCGCAGTGGCCGGCCGGGCGGACCGGCCGCTTCCGGTGAAATCCGCCAAGCTGAGTCGAGAGCATGGCTTTAGCATGGTGAGGCGACGCAAATCGACTACCCGTCGAACGAAACGGGTGGCGGGACGTGCCGACGACGCCCAATCGGGCGGCGGCAGACGCGACGGTGCGGCCGGTGTTCCGCGAGCGGGCGCGGCGGCGCCGATGCGTGGGCATTGAGGCTGCGAGGCGAGGCAGTTCGTGGCGCGCCGTAAAGGCGGTGAGAAGGCGGAGAAGCTGGTCCACGGCGACCCGGCGCTGGCGGCGATGGGGCGCTCGGTGAGCGGCGGCGTTTACCGCCGTAACGGTGGCGATTCACGTCGATTGGACCGCACAAGGTACAATACGTCAAGGAGACCCTAGAATGTGAGGAAAAGCAAGGAAAAGGGGACATGAGGGGGTGGGCGGTGAGCTCGCGTCGACGGGCGCCATGGCTGGCCGTCGAAACCCGGCGACGGCGGATTCGCCGCTTGGCCCTCACCTCCGGGCCCTGGCGGTCGTCGTGGGTCGGGAGGTGGCTAGCGAGTCCAGGAGGCCGGGCGTGCGTTTGGAGGGCGCTAGAGCGGTGGATGGCCGAGCTTCGGCGGGTGGCAACGTCGGCAATGGCCGCGGCGGGGCGGGCGCTGGCTCGGCACGCGCGAGGGAGAGCGAGGGGAGTGGGAGAGTGAGTAGAGTGGAGTGCAAGCGACCTGTTTCCGCTTCTACAAGGCACCGGCGCGATAGGGGAGGTAGTAGGGAGGACGCCACGCCGGCGGCGCGGCGGAACCTTGGCCCCAGGCGTGACGGTGGCCGGCCATGGGATTTTCAGAGACGGTCCACGGTCAAGCGTCACTAAAGACTCGTTTCCAAACCCTAATCAAATTTTTTTTGCGTTGTGCGTCGAGATTCGTGCAGAATTAGCAAAAACTCTAATTGAAAAAAATGTTCCTCATAAAATTCTGAGCAACACATCTATACAAACTTTTCCCTAATTCGCCTAGATTTGAAACTATGGTTGGTCGAAGCACGAGTACTCCACGGTCAAACAAACCCTAATTTACCTTCAATTCAAACAAACCTCGGCTTTTTCGAACATGCTCCACTCAAAAACATGCGACAGGCCTATAGAATCTTTTTGTTCTACATAAAATTAGCTACACATTTCATGAAGGGTGCACACACATGCATAAACCCTAGCTAGGACTTTTGAGCAAAACAAGATAAATCACACTCAAAGTCAAACTAGGTCAAATCAAGTCAAACTACTCTAATTAAACATGATTAGAAGACATGACCAACATGACTCATGCTCTAAAACATCCTATGATCATCACTAAGAATAAATAAAGATTAAACAACTAATTATGCAAACATTTCATACATGAAATGACAAGGCAAGGCATAGCAAGCAAATTAAATACATTTAAACATGCAATTGACCTCTATCATTTCATGTGCATGAATGCATATGACTAAATGATGATTATGCTCATGAAATGCAGATGCTAATGACATGCTTAAAACTAGGGTGTTACAAATCTACCCCCTTAAGAAAATCTCGCCCGAGATTTGCCTGCGGTTTCAACCATTCGTTAGAAAATACGGGATAGACTTCTCGTAGATACTCTTTTCTGCTTCCCACGTAGCATCATTCTCTCCATGATTGCTCCATAGAATCTTGTATAGCTTCACTATCTTGTTACGAAGTTGTTCTTTCTTTAGTATCCAATATCTGAATTGGCCTCTCAAAGTAGGTCAAGTTGGTATCCACTTCAAGCATTTCTCGACCGAATCCGTTCTTGAGGCACTCTCAAACATTTCTTCAATCCGGGATACATGAAAGACATTGAAAACTCGATCTCAACTCTTGAGGTAATTGTAGTTGATAAGCAACTTTTCCTTTTCTTGCAACAATATGATAAGGACCTACGAATCTAGGTGCTAACTTTCTTTTTAACTCCAAGGCGTTGCACTCTCTTCATTGGTGATACCTTTAGATATACAAAATCACCAACTCTGAATTCCAACAGTTTCTCTCGCTTATATCAAGATAGCTTTTTCGACGGGCTTGAGCTGCGGCCATCTAGTGCTGCACTGTTCTAACCTTCCGTTCTGCTTCCTCAACGAAGTCGATGCCGTAGTAAGTTCTATCTCCTCTGTTTCAACCCAATTCAAAGGTGTTCTACACTTTCTACCATAGAAAGCCTCAAATGGTGCCATCTTGATACTTGCTTGATAATCGTTGTTATAGGAGAACTCTGCAAATGGTAACCATTTATCCCATGGGCCTTTAGCAGATAAAACACATGCTCTCAAAGATGTCTTCTAGGATCCGATTTACTCGTTCGGTTTGTCCCATTGTTCGCGGTTGATAGGCCGAACTACTTAAGTAGCTTTGTGTTTAAGGCTTCCTGTAAAACACTCCCAAAATTTATTGGTCCGTGCTGATCCTCGGTCAGATACTAGGCTCTTGGGCACTCCATGCGGATGAACTAATCGAGAAATATAGATTTCTCGCATACCGGTGAGGTTCATAGCTAACGCTCACAGAATGAAATGTGCTACTTTGGTTAGTCTATCCACAATCACCCAAATTGCATCAAACCCTTGCGGGGTACGTGGAAGTCCAACAATGAGATCCATAGTGATGTGATCCCATTTCCATCTAGAGATTGGCAAGGGTTGTAGCAGTCTAGCAGGTTTCATGTGTATAGCCTTTACTCTACAACAGTTATCACACTTGGCTACATGAGCAGCCTTTACTCTACAACAGTTATCACACTTGGCTACATGAGTAGCAATTTCTTTCCTCATCTTGGTCCACCAAAAATGTGATCTCAATTCTCTGTACATCTTGTTGCTGCCTGGATGGTTGGATAGGGTAGAAGAATGTGCCTCTGTCAAGATATGGTCTCTAAGTTCTTTGTCCTTAGGTACAACAAGACGATTATCATACCATAAAACATCATTCTCATCAATCCTAAAATGTCCACTTGGTTCTTTCTCAAGCTTCTTCTTGATGAAAGAGATACCTTTGTCTGTTCTTTGTCCTATGATTACCCTCTCCTCCAGAGAGCTTTGCACCTGTATGTTATGCAAGACTGCGAGGTGCATTAAACTAAACTTCTCTTCCGGCAATTGTTGCTCAATAGTATAATGTGCCTTCCGGCTCAAGGCGTCTGCAATGACATTCGCCTTGCCCGGATGGTTATGTACCTCCAAATTGTAATCCTTGATTAACTCTAACCATCTTCTTTGCCTCATATTCAGCTGATCTTGGGTGAAGATATATTTTAGACTCTTATCATCTGTGTAAATATGGCACACATTTCCAAGCAAATAGTGACACCAAATCTTCAGGGCATGCACAACGGCTGCTAACTCCAAATCATGTGTTGGGTAATTCACTTCGTGTTTGCGTAATTGTCGTGATGCATAAGCAATCACTCTTCCTTCTTGAATGAGTACACATCCAAGACCTGTACCACATGCATCGCAAAACACATCAAAAGGTTTCTCAATATCCGGGTTGTGCAAGCCTTTGGAGCGGTTGTTAACAACTCTCGTAGTGTATGAAAAGTCTGTCTCACACTCCGGTGTCCACACAAACTATTCATCCTTCTGCAACAACTTTGTCATAGGTTTGGCGATCTTAGACAAGTCAGGTATGAATCGGTGATAATACCCGGCTAATCCAAGAAAACTCCGAATCTCTATAAATGTAGGTCGGCGCCTTCCAATCCATGACTTCTTGAACTTTGCTTGGATCCACCGAAATTCCATCTTCGACAAGACATGTCCAAGAAATTGTACCTTCTTTAACCAAAACTCACATTTGCTAAACTTAGCATACAGTTTGTGCTCTCTGAGCCTGGCTAGCACAATTTCGAGATCTTTTGCATGGTCTTCTTCATTCTCTCGAATATACCAAAATGTCATCGATAAACACGACCATGAATTTGTCTAACTCGGGCATGAATACCGAATTCATTAAGCACATAAAATGAGTGGGGCATTTGTCAAGCCAAAGGACATGACAAGATACTCATACAACCCATATCTTGTAGAAAAAGTCGCCTTCGGGATATCTTGAGGTCCGATCTTGATTTGATGATAGCCCAAACGAAGATCGATCTTGGAGAAAACTTTTGCTTTGGACAACTGATCAAAGAGAATGTCAATGCGTGGCAAAGGATACTTGTTCTTGACTGTCACCGCATTAAGTGGTCGGTAATCCACACACATCCTCAAAGATTGGTCCTTCTTCTTCACAAAAAGAGCGGGACATCCCCATGGTGATGAACTTGGTCTAATCAAACCTTTCTCTAGCAACTCTTTAATTTGAACCTTCAACTCGGCCAACTCATTGGGCGGCATCCTATAGGGCCTTCTGGATATTGATGCCGCCCCCGGTAGAAGCTCTATGGCAAACTCTACATCTCTATCTGGTGGTAAACCTGGCAAGTCTTCCGGAAAGACATCGGGAAACTCGCATACCACGGGTATATCTGAGATCCGAGTGACTTGTAGAGCGGCGGAAACACGATTCAGATTAGGTGTTTTCGGAAGAATGATCCGTGTTCCTTTCCATCACGGGGGATCTTTCAAAAGGATGACCCTATTCGGGGTGTCTATAATTACTCCCCAAGTCTTCATCCAATTCATTCCCAAAATGACATCAAAACTCAACCCGGGTAATACTATCAGGGAGGTGAAGATCTCTAAATTTCCAACTTTAATCTGTACATTTCTGACAACCTTCCTGGTAAGTTGATCAGCTCCTCGCCGAGCTAATACGATAACCATAACCCAAATTCGATATCCGCTCATTATGTTCTTGGGCAAAAGCTTCGCCATAAAAGAATGAGACGATCCAGAGTCAAAAAATACAACAGCATTGTGATTATTGACTAGGCAAGTACCAGCAGTTACAGACTCTCCTTCTGGACTCTCTTCAATGTTGGTGGAGTGAACTTGTCCAATCTTCTGCCTGTAGGGTTGGTTACTCTTGGGTTCTGGGCAAAACCTAGAAAAATGTCCTAGTGTCCCACAATTATAGCACTTGTTGCGAGTAGAAGCACTATACCCAACAAGATCTGCCTTAGCTCCTCGAGCAGGTGTAACATGAGCCTTCCTGTAGCGAGAATTCTCAAACTGCGGCTCTTCTTGCATTAGGGCATCTAGTTGGTGGTAGCTTGGATGAGCAATGAGCAGAACCTTGTTCTGACTCGAACTAGTTTCAATTGGTCTCTTCTTGCTCTTGGCAAAGAAAGATATGCATTATTGCTCTCCTCCTGCAACAAGCAGTCACTGACGAACTCATTGAAGCTCTTTCTGAACGGGGCTCCAATAGTCTTCTGCATCTTTGGATTAAGCCCTCTTCTGAAACTAGCTATCTTCTTCTCTTCAGTATCCACCATATCTGGTGTATATCGAGACAAACGATTGAAATCTTCAAGGTATTCAGTGATGGTCTTGTCATCTTGAGCAAGCTTGATAAATTCACCCAACTTCATAGCAATCACACTAGGATGAATATAGGCGTCACGGAAAGCTGCTGTGAACATATCCCAGGTAATAGAAGTATTTTCTGGGTAGGTGGCACGATGATTTTTCCACCAGATTCCTGCGGGTCCTTCAAGCAAATGAGCGGCATACTCAACCTTCTGCACCTCGGTCAAATCCTACAATCTGAACTTTTCCTCCACTGAAACCATCCATTCTTCCGCTTCGGTTGGTTCACTTGACTGTGTGAACTTAGGTGGGTCAATTCCCTTGAATTCTTTGTATGACTGGAGCCTATCTTCTGCATTATTGTTTTGATTTCTTCCTCCACCCCGTGCGGTGTTGCGAGAAATGTTGCACAACTCACCCGTAAAACTCGTCAAAGAACTGTTCTCGGTTGGAGGAGGTGGTGGTGGTGGTTGGTTGCTCCCTCCAACACCGGAGCGTGTTTGAACCATCTGCATAATCCAACCAATAATGATCTTTAGATGATGTTGACATAGTGTAAATGCATCGAATTTAAAGTTACGCGTAATTTATTGCGATAATAAATTCATTCAACAAATACGGTAACCATAATTCCAATAGCATCACACCCATCATCGCAATGATTATAATCAGCATGGATTATGTAGCAATTCAACTTCTCTCGCCCAATGTACGCCGTAATCCAAAGTTCGATATAGTCACCATGATGTAATATCAAAATCACGCACATTGCTTCACCAAATGGAACTCTCCCATTAAATTCATCAAAGGCTCAATTGATATCTTGTAGAGTCCGGTTACTTCAAGGTCTTCTATGTTGGTAGTCACTTGCAAAAATAAGAAAACTAAGGATAGGGATAGGTATCTGGCGACTGATGATAAAATCTTACTTCCTATGATAGAACATACTAGCTAATAACTAGCGTGATCTAAAGAGACGGATCGTAACACTAAACTTCCATGAGACAACAGGGCATCACTCTCATCCTTGTTGTTGTTGTCATCTCCAATTTGAGCTTCATCTCTGGCTTCCCATCTGGCACCTAGGAATGGGTAATGGTTATGATAGGGCTGATAGAAATCCTCTCTCCGGAAGATCCGCAAGTGGCTTAACAAGGGTCCATTCTGGAAACAGAAAGTAGCTGCCTCTAGTAAAACATCAGTGTTCCAACATCACTTTCGGGACGTGGACAGTAGCATTGTTGACCACTTCTTCAGGTAACAGCTCATATTCGGTGATATTCCAACTTATCCAAACAGAGCTATAAGATAGGGTAGGGGTGGAAGGATTAATTCTAGTGGTGATCCAGCCTGCCTAGGGTGCGGTCATCTATGGTTTAGGGTCTCTATACGATGACCGCTACCGATGTGGAGATACCGGGGCACGCGAAGCAACTTGTCTCTAATGGTACTCTTGCTAACGGGGATAAAAGAGCCAATTGTAACAGATTTGGAAGATTGTGTGAGATTGAGAACGAGATGGGTCGGGATTTCAACAAAAGGGACAAGTACTCACTAAGGGGGAGAGACGGAATAAGGGTAAGAAAAGAAATGCTTTTATTTCATTTTATTGATGTGGATGCATGAATGACATGATGCATGAGCGTATCTTACGTCCTCACGAATAGGAAAGATAAGATACTACTCGTATAAATGGTGGCACATCTAACGTTCTCTCAAAAGAAAATAAATCGCATCTAGTCGGTCTACACGATTTACGAGGTTAGTGTACCGCAGTTTCATTTCAGCCCCCACAATATATTTATGCAATGCATGAATTTAAATTGCATATACCGCTTCGTCAGTCCACCGACGACAAGATCGCATACCTTATGAAAAGCACATTTTACACCCGGCACACCCGTGTACCCATACACAAGTCTACAGGGGCACTACCCGACCATGGAGCTCTCAAAACATTTTATTTTTACCCCCTAGACCGGCGGTTGTCCGATCATGCTCTCACAACTCACATCTTACCTTGGGCGTAGAGGCACCGAACATCATTTACCCGGGGCGTAGAGGTATTTCGATCCGCACTTGACCACTCAAGTGAGTAGTCCCGCACTCACCGGCCGCACGGCAACCAAGCACAAACAACAAAATATGATGCAATAACCCATCCCAAGTTAGTAAAGCCACCCGACCGCCCTTAATTGGGCATAAGGGTATGACCATGGCACTATTAATTTTGCAAATCTTTTACTCACACCTCGAAAAGATTTTGTTTCGCAAAATTTTCAAAAAAGATTAGTGGTTCATTTTAATTTAAATACCAGATCGGATCGTTAAGTACCGAACTAAGCTCGATGCCACCGCTGTGATAGAGCCGACCAATTTATAAGAAATCAAGTATAATTCGCAATTACCGTAGCAATCGCAGTCTACACTTGAGTCCATATAAACCCGATATTCCGGAAATCTCGTGAGTGATTTCAAACTCATCAACAATACAACCAAGATCGTTGAGCTCAAGTAGTTCAATCCGTAGGTATCTCAAACCAAATTCAATATATATTAATCGAGTGCGATATACACATTTATTTCAAAGTAGTTCAGAGTGCGGAAGCAATAGCTTTAAAAACAAGATAGTTGTACAAATGGAAATCAAAATAAAATAGATAGTGCCAACATAATGTCAACCCCAGAATAGCAAGAGACGGGGAACTATGGAGACCGCCATGCCCTAGGCATTATTCTTCAACCACAAAGACATCACAACCGGCTAGAATTATGCAAGACCGAGTCACCGCAAAATGGGAAATAACCCGTGAGTACTCAATTGTACTCCGCAAGACTTACCCGCCTTAAACCGTAAAAATAAGGAAAAGACTCCAAGGATTATGCTTGGCTTTATCCGAGTCGGGCCGACTCACATTTATTTTCAAAAATAACGTTGATTAGTGCGCCTACACATACTATTCAGATTCTTCCAAGTTAAAAGGTTATTATTATATACATAACCATAAATCCTCAGATAGTCAAGACTAAAACATATGCTCGATGATATATATAAATAAAGTATAAGTAACTGGATCAACATTTTAACATCGCGGCATGAATAAGAGTAACCATTATTGTGATATTAGACTACGATGCCGCGGAAGCATCCCGGGTTCTCACTATCCAGGAGAGATGGCAATTCGAATCGACATCGACCAGCGGCGAATACCCTGTCATACACCAGGTCTACTTAATTACGGCGGACCCAATAACTTCCAAGATGTTAGGGACGTATGTCTCGGACTGTCGGCAACCCCCTCCTCTCGAGCCACCAAGTGAGCGGGCAACGAAGACGACGCCAGGTGCCTCTCGCTTGCGCCCGATCAAACCCAACCTACCACGCCTAGGAGGGACGTTAAGCGTACAAGTACCAGCCCCTAACATTCCCACAAGCTTCGTGGCTCACGACCCGGCGGAGCCTACTATATGAACAGGTACGTTCAACTTCCGACCGCCTTCCGACAAAGGGTAAAGTCCTTAGCTGATCAGATGGAAGACCACAATATCCATCCGATCTAGACATGTTTTATTATTCAAGTTCTCAGCAGCAGCTCGTTAGTCACCCATGTGACTAACCACAAACATCCTCTCAGTGACCGGAAATCACTGTCTATTGCAATCATTATAACTGAGCATTTAACCTAGACTCTGCTAATAGGATAGGGTAACAACTTCAGCAAGAATATCTGTGCATCAACGGTTTCAACCATTTCCTATACTTAATGCAGCAATCATAAAAGGACTCAACAAGTTAATTTAGAAAGCATAGGAAAGTTCAAGATGCACCGGGCTTGCCTTCGAAAGAAAAGTAGTAGGAAGAAGAAGTCGGGGAACTCGGAAGCTTGAGTCACGGTCCTCCTTCTCCTGTGGGGTCTTTTGGCTGCACTCCGAGATGATGAAGGTTGACCTCCTGCTCCTTGATCTCCTCCCGAACTAACTCCTCCGATCCTGATATGATGCATGCATATGCAAGACTGATTAATACCAATGCACGTAAAACATGCTTGTATATAAATGAGATAGAATGATGGATGAATGCATTATGATGAATGATACTAGCAAGTGGATATCTCTTCCGTAGAACAAAAATTAAAACTACATAAAGCAACCATACTAACCTACATCACACATTCATATTAGCACTAATCTAAAAACGGGGGCAGCAAGACATGTCTCGTACTAAAACAGTCACACATGGGAGTTCTATAACTCCAAATTCAGCAAAGAAATACTCGTTGGAAAGCTAACAAAATTATCTACAAATCATTCAATACAATCTTGACCTGATTCTAACATCTACAGCCTCGAAAACAGCAAAACAGAGGCTCTATTTTCAGTCAACCTATAACTTGCAATACTTATAACTTCTCTAACCAAGCATGCAACTCTTACCAAAACCTACCAGCAAGCAAACAAGGTTAAAATCTACCTAAAAAAACCTACTGGTCAAGCCAAAGGATAACTAAAGCACATGAAATGACATTCCCTAAATATCCACTTCACATGCACACTTTAAATATATAAAAGCTAGGATTAATTAATTGACCAAAAGCACAAGGCTATCAAACTAAACACATCAACAGGTCCTACTCATGCTAGGAACAAATAGTAAACCACCCAAAACATATTACCATAACATTTACATGCATTTCCAAGGCATTTTCCTAGCAACATAAATATGATAAATATGAAAACACCTTAGAAAAAATCTACAAAAAATTACAGGAGCATTCTACTCGGTCTAGCATGCCTACCATAAAAATTTCATGGCAAACTCATGCATATACTGTCCTATACAAAAATGGCAAACTAGCAATACAACTAGGCATAAAAATACTTTGTACTATGAAATGTATGAAAACACTTAACCAAGAACATGAAAAGCTACATAACAGTAACAAATGCATGTACAAAAATTATCATGGCAAAAACCCTAGTAATTATTTTTCTATGAATTTCCTAAGAAAGCATGGTAAATAGCTCATAAATCAAAAATCACATTTCTACAATAGAACATAGCATATATGATATTTTTCCTGCACTCTACATCCAAAAACATGAACAATTTGTACAGGGACCACTATTTTATCATGCACCAAAAATTAGATATGCATTTACCTAAAAAACATGGCATTTATTGTAATAAATGTAAATAAATATAAAAACTACCAGAAAACCTAATCTCATAATTTTATACTGTAGATCTACTCACAAGGATCACAGCAAAATTTGTCCCACTCAATTCGAAGCTAAAATGAGCATTCTACTAATTTTCTAAGACATGCATTGAAATCAAAACGTAAAATGAGAAAATAAAAGGTCTGGCCGACGCCGGGCCCCACGGGTCGCTGACCCGCAGCAGGGGGAGCGGCGGTCGGTGGTTGATCTCGCCGGCGGTGAGGTTGCTGGCCAAACCAAGGGCACCGCTCGACTCGTGGTGAGGAGATCTATCGAATGACACCAAAACCCCGAAGCTAATTCGAACCCTAACGGCGGTGGCGACATCGCAGTGGCGGCGGCGTGCGGCGGCCGACCCGTTTCCGGTGAAATCCGCTAAGCTGAGTTGAGCATGGGCTTTAGCACGGAGGCGACGCAAATCGACCATCACCGGGTCGAACGAAACGGTGGATCGGGCGTGCCGACGACGGGCGCTCACCGGCGGCGGCAGACGCGACGGCGGGCCGGCGTTCGGTGAATCGCGGGCGCCGGCGGCTCGATGCATGGGCGTCAAGGCTGCAGCAGGGGCAAGGCAGTTCGCGCGCATGGAAAGGCGGTGAGAAGGCGGCGGAGCAAGCTCGCCACGGCGACACCCGAGCACGGCGGCGATGGGCGCCCGGTGAGCGGCGGCGTTTCGTCAGAATCGGTGGCGATTCACGTCGATTGGACCTGGCACAAGGTAGAATACGTCAAGGCAACCCTAGAACGTGAGGAAATGCAAGGAAAAGGGGACGGGAGGGCGGCGGTGAGCTCGCGTCGACGGCGGCCATGGCTGCCGGGAAAACCGGGCGACGGGCGGATTCGGCCGTTTGGCCCTCACCTC
The DNA here is from genome assembly GCA_015847255.1 of Hyparrhenia diplandra. Taxonomy (NCBI): domain Eukaryota; kingdom Viridiplantae; phylum Streptophyta; class Magnoliopsida; order Poales; family Poaceae; genus Hyparrhenia; species Hyparrhenia diplandra. The sequence goes on from JADLZK010011650.1 coordinate 196,456, forward strand.
CCGGCCTGGGCGGCCGCTGGGTGGGGGAGGTGGCTAGCGAGTCGCGCAGGCTGCCGGGCGTGCTTGGACGGGTCTTTGGAGCGGTGGATGGCCGAGCTTCGGTGGTGGCAACGTCGGCAATGGCCGCGGGCGGCGGCGCCGCCGCCGGCCGGCTGAGGGAGAGCGAGGGGAGTGGGAGAGTGAGTAGAGTGGAGTGCAAGGGACCTGTTTCCTCCTTCTACAAGGCACCGGGGCACAGCAGGGGGAGGAGGAGGACGGACGCGCTTGCCACGCGGACGGTGGCCGGCCATGGGATTTTCGTGAGACGGTCCACGGTCAAGCGTCACTAAAGACTCATTTCCAAACCCTAATCAAACTGTTTTTGCGCTGTGCGTTGAGATTCGTGCAGAATTAGCAAAAACTCTAATTGAACAAAATGGTCCTCATAAAATTCTGAGCAACACATCTATACAAACTTTTCCCTAATTCGGCCTAGATTTGAAACTATGGTTGGTCGAAGCACGAGTACTCCGATGGTCAAACAAACCCTAATTTACCTTCAATTCAAACAAACCTCGGCTTTTCGAACATGCTCCACTCAAAAACATGCAACAGGCCTATAGAATCTTTTGTTCTACATAAAATTAGCTACACATTTCATGAAGGGTGCACACACATGCATAAACCCTAGCTAGGACTTTTGAGCAAAACAAGATAAATCACACTCAAAGTCAAACTAGGTCAAATCAAGTCAAACTACTCTAATTAAACATGATTAGAAGACATGACCAACATGACTCATGCTCTAAAACATCCTATGATCATCACTAAGAATAAATAAAGATTAAACAACTAATTATGCAAACATTTCATACATGAAATGACAAGGCAAGGCATAGCAAGCAAATTAAATACATTTAAACATGCAATTGACCTCTATCATTTCATGTGCATGAATGCATATGACTAAATGATGATTATGCTCATGAAATGCAGATGCTAATGACATGCTTAAAACTAGGGTGTTACAGGCTATCCCCTGTTCTAGGGAGGTTTTGGGGAGTTTGGCGAGAGTTCTTGGCGCCATCCCAAAAAGCACCGCATGCAACCGCCTTCCTTCCTCAGGACTCGGGTCAAGGCAAAAGCGCGGCGGGATCGAGCCGGGCCCACGGCGCGGCCACCGCAAGTGCGGCATTCGGCGTGGGTTTGGCCCGCCTCGCGCCGTGCCTTTGCAGGTAGGCTTGTGGCCCATTGTAGGTCGCGTCCTTGGGTGTGCTTTGGCCTGGTTTACGTCGGATTTGGCCTGGTGGTGCTCCCCTTGTCCAAAGCGCAGTTCTGATGCGCGCTTTCCAGCTTTATTTGGCGTACTTTTACCTGTTTCCACGTTTATACCTGCAAAACATATTTTCTTCGAATACAAGTGGAACTAGATTAATAGCAAAGGTTTGTGTGGCAAAAGTACATTATTTGTCATGTTATATAATTAAGTTGGTGGTATAAAGTGCATGATTTTGACCGCCAACAACTCCCCCACACTTTGTCTTTACTCGTCCTTGAGTAAAGGTTTATGGACTAAGATGGGTCATCTCCTTGATATGTAACCTGCATACAAGGTATTCCAAGCTTCACCTGCACTTGTGAATTTTTGATGTGTCTACCACATTAATCTTGGGTAATTGAATTATGGAACAACATGGATTTAAATCCCCTTGCTTCAAATAAGTGCAGGAACTTGGGTTTTCATATGATTTTGAAAATGTAAATATAGCCTTGCTCCTCGAATGATTCACTCGGATCACTCAAATATTTGTGTCTGGTTCCTCACCGAGGCATATCAGAGTTTTGCCTTCTTTCTTCTCTACTTCTAAAAAGCTTATATGGATCTTTGGGTAAGGGAAAGATACGAAAGCATACTTATTCTGCATATATTGCTAGGTCAAAGCTTGGATCCAAGGAGAAGGATGGCATACCCCTAGATCAAGAAGTGCATGTGTGTGGATATTGAAAAGTGGAACCTATACTATACTCCTTGATGTGTGTGTGATCTCTCTTATGAAAACTTTATTCTTGAGATCATGGGTATCTTTTTTTTTTCATGAGCCTTCATGTGCTCATCTCTTTTTTTGGCAAGTCTTGGACCTTCATGTGTCCAACTTTTATTATTATTATTATTATGGGACCTTCATGTGTCCCTATTTTTTTTCATAGCCATGTCTCTTTCAACTATAAAATTAAAAGAGAGATCACTATCCGGTAGAACATGGAGTATTTATTTCTCGAGATATCTTTTTTGTGTCTACTCTCGGTGTAGGAGCGAGTTTTTTTTGGGGTGGACGTAAGCATGTTGTAGCGTATCCCCGGTGTAGGAATAGCTGATATATATGTGGCGTGTAAGTGATCTTGATCTTGGGGGCATGACAACTATCTCAACAAGGGTCAACAAGACTTGACACAAGCTCAATGCAAAGATAAGTAGCATATATATGTGGAAGGTTTCTTTGCATTTGATAAATTCGATATGGCTCTGGTGGGAATTTGCATATCATTGAGGAGCATGCTATTTGAATTTTGAATTTTTTGAAAACAAATCCCAAGTTCATATAAAAGAGCAAGGTTCAAATCATCCAGCTATATCACATATTCCAATTACTTAGATAACATGGGGTCCCTATGATAGATAATTCACAAGGCATAGGAATATTAGCGAGGAATAAAAAGTATGCAAATTTTATCAAAGGATAGCATGGAGATGGAGCATCCACAAAGTTTTGTCTTTTAGTTAGGAATAAAATATATGCCGATCAGTAAAACATTGAGAGATTTAAAGAGGTGGAGCTCAAGGATGATTAAATCATTTTAATGATCATACATTTAAATCTTGTTCAAAGGGGGATGTAAAGGATTTGAATTTTTACTTTATGTAGAGTATGTGTAGGTTTCTCCCCCACACTTGTTCCTTTGACAAATTATAAAGACAGAAAAGACAAAAGGGACAAGTGTGCATCCAAAAGGTTTTGTCTTGTTGATGTGGTCAAAATTAAACTTCAAAACTTTTTGGAAGATGTGAGAGCGAGAGTTTTGCACAAACCATCGTTTGAAGAGGAAGGAGTTAATGGTAGTCCTTCATTCCGTCCTTCTCCATCGTGAATTGTTCGATGATTGTGCATTTGTGTTGGGGAGATCTCGGTGGTTGTGATTGTATGTTTGAGAGATCTCCCCACACTTATTCTTTTACCTGGTTTTCTTCAAACAAAGAAAACAAAAAAAAAACAAACATATGGCTCTACCGGCTTAAACACCGTGGAGCCTTTATTGAGATTGTTGTGTTTTTTTTATTTTACTTTATTTTATTTTATTTGTTCACCTCATCATGATGTAAGCAAGGCTAACATAAAGAAGCAGAGTAAGCATAGCCTTGATTCATCTCCAACATAAGATACTTCCAAAGATCATGACAACAAAACTCTAAGTTCATTAACCAACTTCTGACACCATGTCAAAGTTTGATTAAAGAAGATCGTTTTACCCTAAGCACCATGCTCAATGTAAAAGACCTATGGATGTACTTCATGTGAATGCACCCAAACTCAAAGAATATGTCATAACAAGGGAAGCATGTAATTTTAGTTTTATGGAGACAAAAATATGAGTATAAGATTTAGTGAACGTTTATTTCCTTTGCATACCTAGATATGCTTACCGGTAGCATTTTATGGATGAAGCGTCGAAGTTGTTGCTGCGCGATGGTTCTGTCCAGGTGCTTCTCAAAGCTAGGCCACACACACACAACTTTGTGTGTACGGACCAGTGCCTTAATGATAGCAGAAGGATCGAGAGCAAGCCCTTCTTGCTTATTGAAGTGATGAAGGGTGGAGTTAGGTGGCACATTTGTATTTATCTTGATCATGTGGTGCCAACCTTCTCCTCTCCTCTTCTATTTTTTCTATATATTTTTTTTTCTTTTTCGACAACTCTCTCTCTCTCTTTTTTTTTTTCAATTCTTTTCTTTTTTTTTATATCTCTCTCTCTCTCTTTTAGCAAGCCAGGGCTGACATCATCATATTTTTTTTTGTATGGCCCCTTGGTGAATGGAACTTGAGATTCTCACCATCTTTTTCCCCACACTTGGACTTTTGTGTAAAAGTCAAGTGTGCAAGGTCGGTCTCCCCTTTGAGCATGTTCCATCACCCATGAGCATCAAAGTTTCTTGTTGATGTGGCCCCCATGTTCTCAAGTATCGCGTTCCTCTTTTGATCTTCTTAATCGATCTCCACTTTGAAATGGTTAGCGACAAAAATACCCGAAGGTGCACACTAACTTGACAACAAGCTTTTTTTTTTATTATTATTATTAATAAGAGAAAGGTTTTTTTTATGAAAATAATAAGAGAGATAAAATAAATATATATATATATATATATTTTAGTCAGGGGTATCTCCCTATAAAGGATTTTATTTATTGGTCATTATTTATTGGTCATAAGCTTAACCGTGGGAATTCTTCTTGCAGCTATCAAGGGTGGTGAGGTTCCCAACTTTTCCACTAAGCATTGACCGTTTAGGATCAAGCTGCAAGGTTAGTGCTATCGTGCTACTATGAGATCGACCAGACTTGTGATACATGAAGAAATACACAACCATCCTCTTGGAGAGTTTGTGAACGAGGATCAAGAGGGGGTTGGGATCCTTGTAGGAGCACATGGTCAGAGGCGAGGCAAGCTCTAGAGATCCAAAGAGGTGAGCATGAAACATGAGGGATCTCAAAGGAAGATTTTTCATGCTCAATAGTGGTTTCTATCTTGGTCTCTAGAGTTGGTGCCACGGGCATGTCTATGGCACATGAGTTCTTATCCTCAATATGTATGTCATAAAAGACAAATGTTGTATCTTGACCATTGTTAAGAACAATGTTTTGTTGGCTAGAGGGGCATGCCTTGTGTTCGAGCGAAGGCGGTGTTTTGTTTCACAAAGATGTGAGAGGGGCTTGGGTGAAACGAATGGGCTTATAATCTTTGCCTCGTCGAATAGGTTTGGGTTGGAAAGGTGCTTCTCCTCTAGGATTTTCTAGGTGAGAGGCAGGAATTATCTTTCCCAACTTCTCATCATGGCTCCTCTCTATAGGCCCTTTTTTCGTGAATAAGTTTTTCGAGAGGGTAGCCTATCAGAAAATCAAAATCAAGGATGAGATGGAAGTCTAAGCATGCCTCGGCTTTCGAGGTTCCGTCATCAACCTTGAATTCAATCGGGAATTCCGAGGGATGAAACATTCATTCCTTCGGTGTTCGTAATTTGGAAGAGGGCTCAACGGTCGGTTCTAATGGTGGTAGGGAATGGTTCGACTGATGAGGGCTCCTCAAAGCTTGACATGCCCTGGTTTTGGTGGGGTTTGTGTTTTACGATGGGAGAAGTGTGCTTCTCTAAGATGTGATCAAGGATCTTCCTTTGTTCCATCGTAATTTTATTTATAAATGACCCTCCAGCGGTCATGTCAAGGCATAGGGCAGTGTCTATGTCAAGACCCGAACAAAAGATATGCGAAAGCACACTGTCGGGTAATGACAAGTCTAGGTCAGCGTGTATTAACATGGTGAACCTGGCCTAGGCTGTACCTAGGACTCTTTCTCATTCTATTCGAAATCAAGGATTGTCCTCAGTAGGAAGTTGATGGGGAAGGATGGCAGACAAAAATTGTCTTTGACTTCTTCTGAATCCCCGTTCAAACTTCCTATGACATTAGTGTACTATTGTTTTGCTTTCCCTACGAGGGAGAGCGGAAACAAATTCCACATAAGAATTTCTCGTGTCATGTTAAGAATGTTCTGACATGAACACGTCTCCTTGAAATCTTATAGGAGGTTAATAGGGTTGTCATTGAGTATGACTCCCATGACCTCCTTGGGCGTGTCATATCACGGGGGGAGTCTGTCACTGAGTTTTTGGCTCGTGTGACTGGAAAATGTTTTTCTCCCTGTTTGACATCTAAATCCCCATATGTTGATACATCAAGCATTTTTTTAAGGGATGCCCGATTGGAATATCAAATTCTTGGATATCAAAAATGTAAAGATCTTAACATTTCTGTGCAGAAGAATTCGGTCATGTATGGTCTCTTGGCAAAAGCCTGTGTTGTTTGGGTTCTAAAGGCTTCCTTGTCACATTTTTGTGCAAGGGATTTGAATGTTTATACCCATAGCAGGATTATACAAGACCTCCACCATTCCTTAATAGAGTCCTGGAGAAAAGTTCATCTAGGGGTGTTTCAGGGTTGGCCGGGATTGGTGGTTTATTCCATTGTTTGTATTTCGAGGTGTTACTGAATCCTTCAGCAAGGTCAGCCTCGAAAAATAGGAGATCCTACCATGCGGTCCCCTTGGGTTTAGGTTCAGGCAAGGGTCTCTCTATAGGTGTATCAGGTTCGGCAATAGCCGAAGAGACTTCCCCTTCGATCTGCTTGGGTTCTACTCGGATGGGTTCTAGCGGGAGAGTATCCTCAAGGATATGGTTTAGGAAAGCTCCTCCTTCCGCTGGGTTTTTATGTGGAAATGACCCTCCGGTAGTTATCTCAAGCAGTAGGACAGACGCTCTATCTAGCCAAAAGTGTTGTAAAAGCACATGGTTTGGTATAGATAGATCTGGGCCGGAATTGGTAAGAGTGGTAAAAGGGTCCCAGGCTGTACCTATGGTTTCATCTCCTAATTGTCGGAAGTTGAGTATCTCTTGTCGCAGGGAGTGGTAAGGGATAGAACGCGAAGGTTATGCAGTTCTTCCCATTTACCAGCCCTACGTTTCGAGTGAGTGAAGAGTCGCTCAAACTCCCTTAGGTGATGATATGGGTTTTCCTATTCCAAACCTAAAAAGGCTTGGACCTGAACCATGGCTATAAAGCCAGGGCGGAGCTCATATCTCGAAGCTGTGATTGGCTTTGAAGATTGACATGGTTTTAAGAGCTCGCCCTTAGGAGCAAAAAGGTTTGAAGGTTTGCTCCATAATTAAAAATAAAATAAAAAGAATGGCGAGGGGTAAGGGCTCACACCAATATACTAGGTTTGCAAACTATAACGACAACCGTTCCCCGGCAATGGCGATTGAAATGCTTGTTGGTATTTCTTAGCGAAAGCAGCAAGGTCCGCAAGCGCACGGAAAGTATCATTGTAGCGCTTCATCCGGAAGTATTCAGGGTATCGTATTTCTACAGGGAACGGGCGCTAAGTCTGTTCTACCTAGTCACCGAGAGTCGGATGAAGGAGGTGAACGTGGGGGTGATGTGTTCCTTCCGCACTTAGGCTAAGTCGGGCTAACCTTCTATTCAAAGTGAATATTACTTCGGCACCCGGATTGCACCTCGGTCCGCCAAGTGATGCGGCCTGCGGCTCTACTCCGCAACCGGACGTGGAGGAATACGGTGGGCGAATAGGGCTGTCACCACCTATCCCCTACCTCACTACCGTGGATTGCGCAACAAACGAGGGTGATTTATAACTTAGACACCACGTCTACGTTACTTATCACTACTCTAGTGTTGGCCAGGAGCTCCCGTCTTCATCAGGGGTCCTCTACTAGAGTATTTACCCAAAGGCAAACAACGATCCCGTAATATCAACAGAATGAATGATAACGTGCACTTAAGAATGATAACTGAAGGTAAGACACGAATCTCTTACGCCAAGTCGTGATAGAGATCCGTAGAGGTACAGGTAGGGAGGCAGGAGCCGACAGGTTCGGCACTCCGACCACCGAGTGTGCGACGCCAAGTCGAGCTACACACGAGGTAGCGGGGTCGCTACTCCTCTCTCTCTCTCCTACCTATCACTCTCTCACTCACTTCTGAGCGGCTTGGCGCTCCTACACTCCTCTAAATGTGAGCTATGGAATGAAATTCCCTAAGGAATGGTGTATTGGATGATGGATCACATGATGAAGTGTAGGATGGAGTGTGTGATGAATTTATTGAATGATCAAATGATCCAGTGTGAGATGAGTGAATTACAAGAGAGGCAATGGCCTCTTTATATAGGGAAAGGAGGGAGGAAAATGGAGGGCTATCCCTATTCTAGGGAGGTTTCGGGGAGTTTGGCGGGAGTTCTTGGCGCCATCCCGAAAAGCACCGCATGCAACCGCCTTCCTTCCTCAGGACACGGGTCAAGGCAAAAGCGCGGCGGGATCGGAGCCAGGCCCACGGAGGCCGCCGCAAGTGCGGCGTTCGGCGTGGGTTTGGCCTGCCTCGCGCCATGCCTTTGCAGGTGGGCTTGTGGCCCATTGTAGGTCGCGTCCTTTGGGGTGCTTTGGCCTGGTTTGCGTCAGATTTGGCCTGGTGGTGCTCCCCTTGTCCAAAGCGCAGTTCTGATGTGCGCTTTCCAGCTTTATTTGGCGTACATTTACCTGTTTCCACGTTTATACCGCAAAACATATTTTCTTGAATACAAGTGGAACTTGATTAATAGCAAAGGTTTGTGTGGCCAAATACGTTATTTATCATGTTATATAAATAAGTTGGCGGTATAAAGTGCATGATTTTGACCGCCAACAGGGGTTCTTCAATACTTTTTAGGATTAAGTCCACATCCAGCCCCTCAACTATTGTCTTTGGTCAATTCTTACCCCCAACTGCAAAAACCGTCTATTTCTTACCCCCAACTATCAAAACCGTTCACTTTTTGGCACCTAGGCGGTGTGGGCTGTTTTTATGCGGTGTAAGCGGTTTTGACATGTGGGGCCCACCGGTCGACCCCGCCGAGGCGGGGAAGGAGCTCCGCCGGCCGGTTTCGCGCCGGCGGCGAGTCCTCCCGGCGGTGCCGCGGGCACCATTCTCTTCCTCTCGACACCGCACCGGCCGGGCTAGAAGATGGAGGCGATGGAGACCCGAGCGGCGACAACGAGGCACGGCGGCGGACAAAGGCGGACGGCGGCGACGCGTCGGCCCGTTCCGGCCATGGCGAGGCCGGCGAGGCAAGTGAAAGCTCAGCGCGGCGAGCGGCATTAAAAGGGGAGGAAGAGGGACGGAGGAGGAGGGCGCGGCGGCGAGGAAGAAGCTTCGGCGGCGCCGGCGTCCATGGTGGTGGCGGGGAAAACGCTCGATTGGGCCTCACCCGAGCTCGGTCGTGCTGAAGTAGGTTCGGCGAGGTGGAGCGTGAATGGCGCGAGTCGGAGAATGGTGAGCTGGCGGTGGTGCTCTGCGCTGGCGAAGCTCGCGGCCTGTGCCTTCTTTGCTGCTTTTGGCGTGGGGAGGTCCGAGGCGGAGGGCATCGGTGCGCGGCCCGACATGCGGGAGCATCGGCGGCGGCGTGCGGCGCTGCCGTGAAGAAGGAGAGGGTGGAGAGCAGGATGTGGACGTGGGCTCCACCGCGGGCGTGAGCGCGTCGCGACGCCCGCCATCCACGCGGCGTCGCGAGGCTCCCACGCCGCCCGCCCGCGACTCCGGCCGCCATGGCACCGGAGCGCGACACGTGCGCCGTGAGGCCCCCACGCCCACCTCCACGCCGCCGCGATACCACGCCGCCGTCCGCTGCGGGTGCCGCGAAGCGCTGCGGCGCCGGCGCTGGCGTGAGGCCGCCGCGCGCCGCCATCCGCCCGTCGCGAGGCCGTCCCCTTCTCGCGCTTCTTTGCATCGACTGCTCGGCCTCCATGTGGGGAAGGTGAGGATGCAAGCGAGCTCAGCCATGAGGAAGAGAATGGTGCTCGTGGCAACCGCCGAGGACACGCCGCGCCGGGCGAAACCGGCCGGCGGAGCTCCTTCCCTCGCTCGCGGCTGGCCGACCGGTGGGCCCCACATGTCAAAACCGCTCTACACTGTACAAAACAGCCCACACCGGTGCCCAAGTGCCAAAAGTGAACGGTTTTGATAGTTGGGGGTAAGAAATAGACGGTTTTACAGTTGGGGGTAAGAATTGGACCAGCACAATAGTTGAGGGGCCGGATGTGGAGTTAATCCTACTTTTTGTGTTTCAAGACTTGAAATTGAGATCTAATTGAATGGTGCAGCCTGAGCACTTCATTAAAATCAACATCAATAATGGGCCAATGGATTATTTTTCGTGATCTACCCTCGGGATGGAGTTGCCGCGATATTCGACTCCTTGAGAAATACCGACAAATTATTGTATAGGCATTTGGAGAAGGCTATGCCGAGTGAGTCACGTCACTTATTTTCTTTCATACACTCAATGTGTGTATCAAGTTTGACCTAGCTAGTTGTTGACACAGTTGATTTCATACAGCGCTTACGCTAAATACTTGGCCGATCCCAACTGCTATGATCGGAGAACCACGAGTCGGAAGGAGAATCACAAGAACAAACTGAAGTTGAAGCGAGAATTCTCGGTACATAGCATGACTCGTGTGTGCTAGTCCATATTGTTGAATGCTCTCAAAATGGTCTAACAATTAGGTGGTACATATATCATGCATGCAAAGGCGAGAAGCAACCTCGGGCAGCGTCCTGTGTAGATACTATGTTTGTGAGCACCTCAAAGCCTATGACGAGTACCGTAGCGGTGGCCGGCGCTCAAGAGATCCAAAAAGAAATGGGCAGACCGACCGGTGGACCTTAAGTTCACGCAAACGATCGCCCGATATTTGTAGGGCCATCACGGACGACGTTGCGCATTATGATGGGAACTTCTACGACAATGAGAGCGAGCTTGCGTTGGGCGACAAGTACGAGAGAATATGCAACGGAGGACCATGTGTAACATGTGCGACTACCGGTTGCCGACATCTAGATGCCGGTCCTCCCCATGTTTGTAAACGAGAACACTAGGCGGTGGTGTGTTTATTTATAATATGAACTAAGTGTTCGAGTTTGTGGTTAGAAACATCATATGAATGAACAAATGTGATGCATGTTTATATTGTGTGCAAATATTCTACGGTTTATCATTTTATATGGATATTTTCTCCGGTTTATCATATTTATCATTTTTATAATGTTTTTAAAATTGTTTTTATTAATCTAGAAAAACTTAACCGTGGCGGTCATGTAACAAAAACCCCACACGGTTAATATATTAACCGTGGTGGGCCTTATGAAAAACTACCACGGTTAATTGATTAACCATGGCGGTTACCTTTAAAAACCCGTGGCGGTTACCTTAAAAAAAGCGTGGGCCGATTAACCGTGGCCTTTGCTTCATGGGGGTCGGGAAAACCGCCACGGTAAAAAAAAAACCGCCACGGTAAAAAAAGTGTAATAGTGATTATCAATTATGTTATGTGCCAAACCAATATAATACATACATTGCTAGATCGATTTATTGGTGAAGTTTGGTACATATATAGTGTTCCGCCCTATCTCATAATTTTGGTTGGGTCCGCGACCGATTGACTCCATCCTATGTTATTTGTGTCTATATATACCTCACTCAATTGACATCTCTTAGTGCCACCGGTGGCAATCTGAACTCATTCCTTAGATGGAGAAAAGATCTAAACCAAAGTTGTAGTACTTGAAATAATCTACATCTTTGTAGTTGACTATATTTTTGTTTGAAATCATTTGGAGCCTAGAAATTATGTTTTTGAATTTCATATTTTTATTTTTTAAATGACCTCCGATGGAAAAATGATTGAACGTCTAAAACCAACTAGAAGGGTGAATGTGATCCAATTAAAATTGTTCGCAAGAACTTGGACTATATCCCAAATACAACCCAACACGCCTTTTTTTTGAAACAATGACAGGAGCTTTGCCTTTCAATTAAGATGAATGGAGTTTATGTACAAGCAAAGGTGGCCAAGCATGGCACCTAGCCCACCCATGCAACACGATAGAGTGCACACTACCATGAGTTATCGTTGCTAAGCATAGTTGCAAAGCAACCGGCCAGTTCAACTTCCCATGGCATACCACAAACGGCCCATCCTAAGATGTCCAAATGATAGGCCCAAAGCAGGGAGGCCGTAATAGGTCATCATTGCCGAAGCTCAACCGCGTCGTGCGGAGCAGCTCGACTTCCGCAATGAACCCACACCCACGCCTGAGGTGATTCTTTGTGCCTCCAAAGATGAAACCCAAAGCCGTCAAAGAAGGGGGTTCGCCCGTGTCATCATTGTCGAGCTAAATCCCCTAATGCCGCAGCTCGACTTCACGATGCCGAACCCGCCATCACACGTCAACTAGGTGCTAAGAGGACATCCACCAAAGGAGACATCATGGATGAGACAAATTTCCACAGCGACGCCTTCAGGAAGGGTACGATGCTGATTGTGCCGCTGTCACTCGTCTAGGAATGGACCAGGTTTTCACTTGTGAAAGACATTGCTGGGGGCACGAGTACATGATGCCTCCAATAGGGAAAGCTGTGCCCACAGGTGTCACCATCACCAAGACTTTCGCTCGAGGTGCCCCCTAGCACATACGTCGAGCCAAGATGTTGAACCCTAGCCTGTGGCCACCATCGACGTCACTGCTTACCATCCCGTAGAAGCCCCTCTAGAGGGGGATCGACGTGTCGATTGCTCACAGCAGCCGCACAGGCTGCAACCCCCTCCGATAGAGAATCAGACTTACCCTACCGCACTTGTCACCTTGCCACATGTTGAAGCCCTCACCGACAGCCACCACCATCTCAATCACGCCGTCGGCCGGCTGGCGACCCTGTCGTCCACCACCGCCCTCACGGCGACCACCACCATCTCAATCACACATGCTTGACCGAAAAACATGGTCTAACAACTATGTAGGCTCTATATGAAATCCAAGAGTGTCAACAACTATGTATGTCAAACTTGATATGTACGCTATGTGTATGAAAGAATACAAGTGTCGTGACTTACATTTGCATAGCCTCTTCAAAATACCTATAGGCTTCATTTGTTTAGGGTTTAGGGATTAGGGTTTAGGGTTTAGGGTTTAGGGATTAGGGTTTAGGGTTTAGGGATTAGGGTCTAGGGATTAGGGTGTAGGGTTTAGGGATTAGGTTTTAGGGTTTAGGGTTTAGGGTTTAGGGTTTACGGTTTAGGGTTTAGGGTTTAGGGTTTAGGGTTTAGGGTTTAGGGTTTAGGGATTAGGGTTTAGGGTTTAGGGATTAGGGTTTAGGGTTTAGGGTTTAGGGATTAGAGTTTAGGGATTAGGGTTTAGGGATTAGGGTTTAGGGTAAGTGTAGTAATAGTGTAGTATTAGCAGTAGTAGTAGTGTACTAGAGAGTAGTGTGGCGGCATACATTTGGTTCCATTACATAAATGTGAAGTCATATACATTTGGTTCTATTACATAAATGTGAAGGCATACATGTGGTTCCCTTACATAAATGTTGACTCACTTCTTTTCGGGCGCTACCATGGTCTTCTTCGACCGTCCAGGTGCGGCACGGGGGCTTCGTCTTGGTCCTGTTGACATACCCCCACACGCGGGTCTCGACGGCCTTGATCTTGCGTGGATGATCGGTAAAGAGCATAAACTCTGTGTAGTTTGCTACTCTTCGGGACTCTAGACTCCATCGGCTCCCATGATCCTTTGTTTCCTAGACACGACTACATGCTTCTTGCCCTCTTTGGGCTTCGGGTAGTAGGCTACCTGTGCCACGTGGTTTCTGAAAGTACCCACTCATCATCTCGTGTACCCAACACTTTTGAGCTCAACCATGGTTAGCCCATAGTCGCCCATGTCAACCGCCTTTGGCTTGACCCAATCGGCACCGTAAGATGGGTATACGTATCTCACCGCCATAGTCAAGTTCCCATATCTCTTCGATATGCCCATAGCATGTCTTGTTGCCCCGGTCACCTCGTTGATGCCCTCATATCGAACACGGCTATTACGTGAAGCGCTCTTCTTGTCCTTGTCTTTCGTGTGGAACCTATATCCATTGATGTCATAACCTTGCCACGTGGTGATTTGGCTAGATGGGTCGGATGCAAGTCTCGATTGTTTGGTATCCGCATGTGGGGGTATGTCCTGTTCTTGGATCCACGTCGTGAAATTGATCTTATGTTGTCTCTGTACCCACCCCTCCGGTGTCCCGGCGACCATCTTTGCGGATGTGCTCAGATGCTTCTCAACCCACGTTTCCATTGAGACTAAGCGGTTAAGAACACTGCCATGGGCTTCTTCAATTGTTTCTTGCTCTATATCGGTGCGTACTTTCCTCCCTGCACAGCCCATCCCCATGGTTCTGCTTGCGTGCGGATGGGCGGGCAAGCCGATTGCATTTCCATCCTAGATGTATCTAGTGTAGCGATTAATGACCTCCTCATTTGTGTATGCCTCGATCATAGAGCCCTCCGGTAAGCATGGTTATGGATGTATCTATTAAGGGTGGACATGAACCGCTCATTTGTCCACATCTAGTGCAGGTAGACAGGCCCTAGTTCTTGTATCTGATCGACCATGTGCATCATTAGGTGTGGCATAATATCGAAGAAAGACGGTGGTAAGCACATCTCGAGCTGGCAAAGAGTCTCTGCGATGAACTGTTTGATGAAGCTCATCTTCATCGATGACCTTCTGTGTGATGAAGTTAAAGAAGTAGCACAGGCGTGTGACGACCATCTTCACGTACTCTGGGGCGATACCCCTAATCACAATTGGTAGGAACACCGTCAGCATGACATGGCAGTCATGGGCGTTGAAGTTTGTCAGTGTGAGGTCTTTCATTGATACAATGCTCTTGATGGTTGGCACTTTGACATCCCTAAGCCATCGGCAAAAATCCCTCCTCTCATCCCACGTTAGGTTGTAGCTCGTGGCTGGAAGGTCGACTTTTCTGCTATTCACCACTGGTGTCGGGTGAATTTTGGTCCTGATGCCCATGGTGACAAGATCCTGATGTGACTTGAGACCATCCTTCATCTTAGTCTTGATGTCTAGCAGGATCCCGATCAAGCTCTCAAAGACATTCTTCCCAAGATGGATGCCATCAATGGCATGGGGTGCATGGAGCTCCTTCCAGTATGGCAGGTACTTAAAGAAAATCGACTGCTTCTTGAATGGGACTTTGGGCGGTTCAGGCTCTGCTTCTTTTTCTTCCACCGCTGTCTAGTCCCGCTTTTGCTTCTTCCTTGGCTTTGGCACACCATCTTTCTTCTTCTTTCCGAACTCGATGTTTATGTCCTTCACCATTTCAAACACCTTTGGCCTGTACCTTATCCTTTCCGGCTCCTCCGTTTCAGGCTCTGCCTTGCCGTCAAAGAACTAATTCATCGAAGGTTGTCAGTACCTGTGCTTTTGGTAGAGGAATCGTCGATGCCTCATGTAGACCAGCTTGTGGAATCCACTAAGGTAAGTGTAGCAGGTACCATCAATGCAAACTGTGCAACCTGTCTTCCCTTTAATCTACCCCAACAGTGAAAAGAGAGCCGGGTAATCGGTGATGGTGACAATTATGATGGCCTTTAGAGTGAACTTCTCCTTCCGGGACACATCCATAATCTTGACCCCTTTCCATAGTTTCGCCATTTCCTCCATCACCGGCTCAATAAGCACATCTATATCGTTCTTTGGCTAATTCGTCCAGGAAAAATAAGCATGGTCGGTAGAAGATATTTGTGCCGACATTGGCGAGGGGAGGTAGGTTGTACATGGTGAGGGTGACCGGCCGGGTGCTATGCGAAGCTGGCCGAGGTCTCTCGAATGGATTCATCCCGGTCGGTACTCAACGCAAACCCGATGTTCCTAGGCTCGTCCCCAAACTCCAGGAACCAAGCGTCGAAACACTTCCACTGCTTGCCATCCGAGGGGTGTCGTAGCTTGCCATCGCCCTTCTTGCGTTCTGCTGATGCATGCCAGGACATCAGCTTGGCATTTTCTAGGTTCCCAAAATTGCACGCAGTTTAGCGATCGAGCACGGGCGGGTACCCACACCGCTAGGGCGGGGCTCTTCCTCTCGCATGTAGCCCTCTTCTTCCTCGTCCTTGGGAGGTGGCATCTACTTTCTTCTTGCCCGTCTTACGCTTCTTCGGCCCTCTAGATGGTCCTCCTCATCGGCATGACAACCTAGGCATTCCTCTTGTAATGACTTGCGCCGTAGCGCGGACGGCTCTGCAAGTCCGCATAGTGACCCAGGTATAGAATACGGTGGTTGGGGCAAGCATGGACCTTTCTAAGCTTCATCACCACGGGATGAATCAACTTCTTTGCCCGATAGGTATTGGTGGGCACCTTGTTCCCCCTCGGCAAATTGTCAGGGAGGGGGGACCCATAACAGGTCATTGAAGCTAGTGTCCGACCACCCGTGGTGAGGCTTCAACATCAACATCTACAGGTTAAAAGCGTAGCACCGTGCAATGCTTCGGATAACTGCCGTTGTCATTGTAGAGGGCATCCATTGCCGCCTGCTTCATCTGCCTAAAATTCTCTAGCCACCCTAGATTGCCAAACAGAATGTCGTCTTCATCTTTAAGGTTAGCAATATCCTCAAAAAGCTCAGCATTCTTGGGCAACATCTCATCAAGTTCTGGCTGCTCACCATCTCCACCCCCATCGTCATCTGGCATGTTTTGGAGCAGATCATTTATCATGATGTAATCATGATTCTCAATGTCGTCGCTGCTGGTGCTGCTGCTCGAGCTGATGATGAGGGTTGTTGTCCTCGGTCATCCACCGCCGCCGTTGATGTCATCAATGAGGGGGTCCTCTAGATGCACTGGCGGCACTCGGATCTTTTTCGCCATGATACTTCCACACAGTGTACTTTGGCTCCTTGACGAAACCATACTGTACCAAGTGCGATGCCACCACATCGTCCTTATGCAAGAACTTGTTGTTCTTGCAGTGATGACACGGGCAGTTCATTTCTAACCGACCCAGGTTTAATCGATGCTTTTGCGCAATGGGCACAAAATTTTTCTTCACATTATCCAAGAAACACAGATCCATCCTTGACTTGTACATCCAATTCCTGTCCATGACCGGCCTGTTATGGAAAATAGAGAAGAAAAGAGAGAGGAAAGTAACTAAATGAGTGTTGACACCTCTTAAGCTATATATTTATAACTCAACTAAATATGAAATAAGGGTATAAAATGAATATATACATAGATTAGGGGCTTTACTAACATAGTTCCACAAGTTTTGGTGATTTATATCTTTTCGGGGGACTCAACGGGTAAATGCCGGTAAAAGCCCGGAGATTGGACCCCATATGATAAGGAGATTAGTCGGTGATGAATTTCAATCCAAAATATGAATCAAAACATTCTAGAAGACACCGGAAGACACCGGGAGAAAACCGAAGTGGTTGTGCAACGAGGATCGGGCGATCGCCGGGGAAGATCTCTGGCGACCGCCAGTGGGACCCACCTATCGGCCTCATCTTCTTAGGTCGGTTTCTAACCGACATTGAGGTTGTATCTATACCATTCTTTGAAGGTCGGTTTGATCCAAGGGTCCATATTCATCGACCATGGCTATATAAGGATGACCCCTACCTCTTGGACCGAGGATGGATATCATTATTCATCAGACTCAACCTCTCGATCGATGACCAAAACCCTACCTCTCCAATTAGAAGAAGAGCTTAGATCAAGTTGAGTGAGATAGTTAGAAAGTTGAGAGATTAGATCTTTAGTACCCCACAAGAGTTACTAGATCTAGTCTTGAGAGATAAAGAGTGAGTATAGGAGAAGAAGGGGAAGTACGGATCGTCGGTGACTCCTCTACGCTTGTACCTCTCGGGATCAAAGGCCTTGTGGCACCTGATCTTGAGACTTCTTTGGTGGATCAACCTTATATTTGAGTAAGTTCCTTGTTTATATTTTCTTTCGGTTTACGACTCTTTTATTAGAGTACTTTGATTCTTGTCGCTCTTGAATTAAAGTTGTTACCCCTAGTGCAAGCGCGGTGTTTGGACTAGATAGCTCATAAATACACCCTACCTTCCGGAGTGTGGTAGTTCGTGGTAGTGACAGTACCATTGATTCCTTTGGAGTCCATCTCCCGTTGGATAGGCCAAGTAGGACCCTGTTACTGGAGGATTGCACGTTTCGACCCTGCTTTCCTTTGAATACGTCCCCATTAAGAAATATCTTCAAGTCTTACAAGGATATAAACTAGACAACCATAGATATCTTCTCATCCTTTATAATCTCCAGACCTTTCTACAGTCTCGGGGATTTAGTTTAGCCTCACTATTCTCACACCTTTCTCCCCTGTGGATTCGATATTTAAAACCCTCTCCGGGTGAAGTGCTCACCGGTATCCGTTCTCTTATGGATTATTTATAAATATTTACGTAGGATAACTTTTACTAATAATCAGCACATTAATCACCTAAGTCATCAAAAAAGAGAGATTAGGGTAGGAGAGTAAGAATCAACTAAATGAGCACCTAATCACCTGAGTCACCTAATTGAGCACCAAAAAGCACCAAAATTTGCTCTACATCTACTTTCCCTCTCCTAAATTTGAATCTAGATCTAGAAATCAACAAAATCATGCAAAAGAGAGAGAGAGAGAGATTAGGGTAGAAGAGTCGAATCAACCTCTTGCAGTGCCAAACTTTGACAAATCCAAGGGCAAAACGCCCCCAGAAATGGCCTTTTTTTGGGCTTTGGAGCTCAAAACCCTCCAAAACCCAAAAAATGGAGGAGACCCACGGGGGAAGAAGAGTGGAGGGGCTGTATTTATTGTCAAGACTTAGCCATGGTGGTTAATTAACAAAAAGTGCCACGGTTAATAGGCATTAATCGTGACGGTTATTTTACAACAACCGCCACGGTTAATCCATTAACCGTGGCGAGTTTTTCTTGTGACCACCACCGGTTAATAGGTGTTAACCATGGTGGTTATTTTACAAAAACCACCATGGTTAATCTATTAACCGTGGCGGTTTTACCCTCGCCTACCTGGCATATTTGGCTCGATTAATGGTGGCGGTTTTCTAAATAACCACCACGCTTAATATTTTGTAAATGCCTTGCAAAAGATTTAATGTAGTAGTGGACCATTGTGGTTGTGTTTTGGAGCTCCATGGTGGTGAAGTCCCATGTCGGGCGCCCAAGGCCGACCAGCCATGGTGTACCAGGATGATGTTAATGTTGTTTGCCGATGTTGAGGAGGAAGGCGTCGATTTAGAAGATTTACGCACCAATGCGGATGGGGCGGTGAAGGGCCTTGACTAGCACGAGATCTCATTGCCATTGCCAATGAGGATGGTGATGTCGATGCGCTGCTCGAGGAGGCCGATGAGACGTGGTCAACTTGGCGGCCGATGCTTTGTTGGCGTTGGAGATCACCGCTAGTCATCGCTAAATGCGGCTGGTGAGGGGACATGGCCATCTCCATGTCTTGCGGGTTACGGGGCTCGACTTCTATCTTGAAGCGATCAAGGAGGCCGGTGGTGTAGATATTCACTTGCTACTGCTCGTCTAGAGCCCGGCGTGGGCTACATGCACCGGGATGCGCCGTGTTGTTATAAGCAGTGCCGATCTTGTGCAGGAACGTGAGCTCGCCCAATGGGTTGCATCGGGTAGGGGGGTTGAAGAGCTATTGACACAACCGGTGAAGTATGCTCCATCTATCACCGCCTTGTCCTTCGTGAGGCTCATGCACCACTATTGTGTGCCACCGTCGGATGATAACATGCATACCGGACTTGCTCGTTCTCAGGGGTCTTTTGTCCCCCGAAGAATTGCTCGTAGAGGTTGATCCATGGCGAGTGGATTCTCCTTCTTTGTCATATGTGGGGAACGGCGACTTGTGGATGCATAGCATCGGGATGGGGAAGGAGCCGGCGGTGTCCCTAGGTAGGGGTATTTGCAGCGAAGGGTTGTCTTGGGGGCTCCTACTTGTGGAGGTAGTCGAAGAGCTTGCCCACCAAGTCATCCACAATCTCGGGGATTGTGGGACGATGTTGATGACTCCTTACGCTACTTGAGGAAGGCTCGGCCGGCTTCTCCATGGCCTTCTTGGTGTCGGCCTCTAGCTTGGTAGCGGCGGCCTCACACTCATGTTGGGCGCGAGCAATGGCGACGGCCTCATCTAGTTCGCCACGTTGCTCGATGCTTGTCAGCCGTTCTCGTTGTTGGTGTCAAAGCGTTCCTTGACGGAGTCAAACTACTTGTGGAGGTCTACGATGAGGGTATTGAGCATGGCTTTCATGTCGGCAGCATTGTTGTTGTTGGCACCCATGGCAATGGTATGGGATCGAGCTGGTCTCCGAGATACTAGGTGTAACACGTCACTTGGGGAAGGGGGTGGCGGGTATGGAGATGGGGCAAAGTGGATAGGGTTGGTGGCGTGGGAGGAGGAGGGGCGGGAGAGAAGAGAAGGATAGAGGAAGGTGCAATTGCTCTATTCTTGCTTACGTTAGATTGATTACATCCTCCCTATATTTATAGTCCCTATAAGACTTGTATTCCAAGCAACTATCGGAGATACATTTATAGATTGTATTCTTCTATCCTAAACAAACCAAACTCTTAACATGGTAATCCTCCAAATCTAATTTTCTACGGATGATGGCGGCAGCGGGGGCGTCGGTGCCGTTTCCCCAGCGCGCGTGACCCCACGGGGGGGTGTTGGTGTTGATGGTAACCAACTACATAATTTAAACGTCAACATTCTACCTAAAGGGGAGTAAAACTATACCTTATCATGCTCATATACATTTACAACTAATATATTTTCACTTGTAGTGTCCAAATTATTATTGTGCAGATTTATATAAGAAACAAGTGGAAAATGTACCAAAAGGCGCCATCTGGGAAAGCGCATTCTTGAAGAACATCAAGCCCAATGGAGAAACGGACCAAACACGCAGAAATGGGCCGAGCCAACGCCGCCCTACAACTTTTCGGGCCCGACACAGCCCACCGCCAAAGCTCGAGGCCCAGTGGGCGCGGGCGGGTCTTGGCGGCACCCTAAGGTGCGCCCGCACCCACTTTGGCACCGATCCGCCCAAACTTGGCGAGGCGGTGCATTAAGTGTCGAAACCGACGGTGCGGGGTGGATCGGCCGATTCAAATGAACCTAGATGCACTGAGAGATGGTCGGTTTGGTGTAGTTTTGCACTTAGCCCCTCTCTCACTTGTATAAATAGGCCTCCACTCTCCCCCTCTCAACACGCACCACACAAGAGAGCCTCTCTCCCTTTTTCTTCTTCTTCTTCTTCTTCTTAGTTTGTACATAGGAGGAGTTTGGCAAGGATTATAAAAGGAGAGCAAGACATTTTGGAGCTATTCGGTATGAGCAATTTAGAGTTCTTCATCTTGTTCTTGTTCTCTACTTATCAATATAGTCATGTTCTTGAATTAGAGCAAAGTTCTTTTGATATAATCTTGATTGATGAACTAGTATATAGTTTCTATATCATGATCTTGTCATATAGAACATTGTGCTTAATCTTTCATGCATACATGTTTAGACCAAGAGCTAGATTGTTATGATGAGTTCTACCTAAAGTTAGACTTGGTTGATGTTGGGTTGCGGGATCGATAGTCGTTCCTTCGGGCGGCGCTCTAGTAGAAGGACGGGGGGACGGGTAAGCCTTGTTAACACGCTAGAGTTATAATCACTAGTGTAGACATGGTGTCTAGGCTAGGGGTTGCCTATCTTTTGTGGTGCATCCACGGTTGAGGGGGGTAGGCGGGGGTCGTGACGACCTTGTTAGGTCCCTTGTAATCCCCCACGTTCGGTGTGTGGCGGCGCAATTGCCGGACATCGTCCTTTGGGCGTGGGCGGTGCCCAAGTAATTCAGCGAGACCTTGGCTATCTTGACTTAGAATCTCTAACAAAAAACATGTGTGTATCTGCTATCTTGACATGACTATCTAGGATATGCCTGCTCCATATTAGACTTATTCTTTTATTCATTCTTTTACCTTTATCCTTGAGATTGGCTTGAGTGTGTGTGTCAAGTTATCCTACTACCTATCCTATTTTACCCCTATTATGAGCATTGGTCTATTATACATTCGTGTTATCTTGATCATATCTGAATTAGAGACTTTTACACCATGCCTTCCTTTAGGAAAAATATAAATAACGATACCCTGAATACTTCGGGTGAAATGCTACAACGGTATTTCCGTGCGCTTGCGGACTTGTTCGTAAGCGTTGCGAGAATACCAACAGACATATCTAAGCGTGATTGGCTTTTTGGTGATTGCGTTAAGAAATGTCAACAGCTGGAACCGGTTGAGACCGGCCCAGCGCCCTCCTTTGGGCCTTGCTAGGCCCATTAGCTCAGGTTGGGGGCCTCTCATCAGATGTGTGACAGACACTGACTTTGGGAGCACGGTGTCTTTCTTGATGGGACAGCTTGTACGTAAAATGTCCCCTTTAGAATTGTTTAGAGAATATTTAATTTGGGGAATTTTGTTAATAATCTAGAGTTATTTAGTCGTCGAGTTTCCAACGTGTATGCGCGCGTATATCATTCAGAACAATGGCACTCTAGAATTCTAGAAACAATGGCTCACATCGCCGGGAGTGTTTTGTCATCATAGTAACATGCGCCAGAGGTTTCTAGTAACGACGACGATGACGAGAGATCTCTTGCGAGGTTTTATAAAAAGTGCCAAATTATAATATGCTTTTTTGATCAGGTGGAGGAGAGCTTCTTCGTAACAGCGGATGAGATCGTCTGCAGACTCTACTCTGCATTACTGCGCGTGTATTACCGGCCTTAGCAGCTGCAAACGGCATTGGAGGCGTGCATACATAATAGATATCTATGACGGTACGGGTGTATTTATGTTTGTTTAAAATTTGAAATTTTATCGTGCATGGAAATAATAAGAGCCACTCATTAGGATAGATCTAATGGTTAAAGATTAAGAAATAATTAACCGATCTAGAGGAACCTAAGTTGTGAATCAGAACCTAAAATTAGTGCATTAAAACCAGTTCCAAATTGGCTTGGCCCCGAGCAATTCAACGCCCGCATTTCAGACGAGGTGGCCGGCAAGTGCAATCAATATCCAGCTGGTTCGTATTCAGCAGTGGATGGCATTTCAGAAGAGGTGGCCGACAAAGTCAACGCCGGCAGCAATGCAACCACTCCCTACCGGCGCTCAGCCGTCCCTCTTCTTCTGCAATCACGACGACCCCCGTGAGCTTATGGACCTCCCGCATGCATAACTAGCTAGCGGTGGCTATATATGGTAACCCACCGTCCCATTCGCCGCCTTCCTATCCTCCCTCATCACATTTGTCGCCAGACCTCACCTCAACTGGGTTTACAACTTAGAGGTCAACGAGAATCTTATTAGCCTAATCCATACTTAGACTTCTCTATAGACGAGGATGCTCTGAGGGCCACTGAAGCCCACGTGTCTGCTTGTCCAATAGGCATAGTGTTGAACTCTTTTTCCATTGGCCGTCAGTGAGGAAGAGAGGGACACCACAACTGGGATGGGAGGCGGCTGGTTTAATTTCTAGTCATCAAGCTGATCTCGTGCTTACCTTGATCGATCAGGTGAATTAGTGGAGAGGTTAGATTAATCACTCAAACCAGGTGGTTAGTTAACAGAATGCGCGCCCTCGGTCACGACACTGTTATGGGATGTTAAGCATCCAACGGCTCGATTACTCACTGACTAAGCCGAGATCATTCCAACATTAGCAACCTGGAGTTCACCGGGAAAGGTGCACGCACGATCCACGCACGATAGCCCTACGAAGAACAGCGTGAGTGCCATCCCCATGGTGGCAAAGCTTTCTCATCACGTCCAAGAACTAAATTCTACCATTTCTGATGTCAAGGTTCTCAATCACAGGCTACCCAGGCGGGCTTGGGTACGCAGGCGACGGAGGCACGGAGCCCTGGACAATGGAGCTGCCGTGATGCGTGGGCAGCAGAAATACCCTAGCATCTGATCGATCGGTCTCAACTAGACTTACTGATCCGTGTAAGAGTACTAAAGTACCCTGAATTACAATATTTATTTTTTTCGTAAATGATCAACGACCGGAAATATACATGTTAGGGTTCCTCACGAGCATAGTAACAAATATCTTAAAATTAAATATCTTAAAATTAACGGTTTCTGTTTTGCGTGTCTTTGTGTTAAGATAGAAAAGTTTAATACACAGGGCGGTTCTAGGGAGCGCCTTAGGAGGTCTACTAGATTACAGCCTTGGGCTAGACCATCTACCAAAGATACAAACTTTACACAGATGGTAGACAACCGGGATAAAGGCAGTGACACAACCTAGGAAGGTGGCTTGCGCTTCCCCTACTGTTGGCGCCCTGGAAGAGCACTTCGACGTTGGAAGCGTTGGGCCCGGCCTCGTAAATTCTTCATCTCAGATGCGCTTGGCATTGACAGACCCATGACCAAACCCAAGTGCTGTATGATTAAGATCTCACCTTGCTTGGATGCAGGCACCCGAGAAGGCTTTGAACCGCTAGATGCTTGCTCCGCAGTGGTAGCACCGCCTTTGCAAGCGGCGGCTTGGGCGGCTCACGGATCAGCGAGGAGGCCCTCTTATGCACCACTGCCTTGGTGAAGTTGTTGAGGCGGCGCTTGATGGAGCATCGTTGTCAACCGTCTCGTGGACATCCCTTGGCGGCGCACTGGGAAGATCAGCGTCCGTTGTTAGCTCGACCGGACCGAAGCCTGGTGGGTAGCTCCCTACGCCTACTTTGACGTGACTTGTGTCTGCCCCTGCTGAGGCGACACGGGGTCAGTTTGTCACTTTTTTTTTGGAAAAATTACGCTTGAGTTTCACATAGCGATGTTGCGTGCATTCGATTATTAACTGCCATCACATCGATGAACAGATTGTGAACTTGTGGATGCTTGACGACAATTTGCGCATCACATTTTTGCGATTTAAGTCGGTCCGAAACATCAATATTGACTACTGCATGCCGTCGAGAAATCCTCCACCACATGTTTGCAACTTGCCGCAGCAAAATGTATTTTACCAACACCAATGCATGCACGGCTCGGATGCTGACTAAGCGCTCATCATAAAGAGTGGTCAGTATATGTGTACTTACACAAGTTATTAAGTTGCACTACTACAAGTGTTCATGATGCTAGCTGTCTTCCGATCCATCGACAAATCTTCGTGAGTGCGCATATGCATGCACAGGAACTATTGGTGTACTGTTTTTCAGAAAACAAACATGCATGCACAGGTAGTATTGGTGTACTTTTTACAAAATACAAACATGCATGCAGAGGAACTATTGGTGTACTTTTTTTTCAAAAAACAAACAAGTACTATATATATTATACAATATACCTAATCTAACCTCTACGTACTGAGATGGAGTTGCCCACGACACAATTTGATATATATGATAGTGAAAAATCTAAATTACTTTGCTTTGTATTGTATTTGTATGGACAAAGTAAAAACATTCGCAGGCATTCTGAAAGGCAACACAAAATATTTTGTATCGGTGTTTGGATCTGCACTTAGTTCCAAGGGGATACAGATTAATCGAGTGTATTCCACTAAAATTAGTACTTGCGTAACCAAGACCTTTGGCAAGGTCAGCAAGACCCCATCTGATAGGCCTGTATAAAGAATTTTTTTTCAATAATTGGGAAAAAAAAAATCAATGGCTGACATCGACCGAGAGCGGCCGATCCGGCGGAGTAAAACGAAGGTTGGAGGCAATGGGAGGCAAATGAGACGGAGGCAACGGGGAGGAAATTTTTGTGTCTATGACGGTGGGCCATATGAGCAAAAATCGCCTCTCGTTGCCTCATAAAATGAGGATTAGGACAGGCGGTAATTGCATTTTCGTAGTTCTTTTTTTTTTAATCAAGGGTAAAACGGTAACTCCATAAATACAAAATAATATTTTGAGTAATATAGTTAGGGTGTATGATTCAAGTACTATAGTTAGATGAATATCTTCTTCTTATTATTTTTTTTTAAAAAAATCCTCTAGGGTTCCTAGATTCGTCGTGCGTGCACAGTGGAGTCAATGTATTATATGATCTATTTTCCAGATATACCAATATTGATGAATGGTGGGCATTTATAATTCAACCTCCTGTCACATCAGCAGGCAACTAATCTCAATGATGAACGGACTTTATAATTTTTTAACCCATATAGCTACGTTGTTGGTTTCCATTATAATTTTTTAACCATAGCTAAATTATTGGTTTCCATCATTGCAAAGCAAACCAATCGAAAGGGCAAGGCAAAGATGGAGCTCAAAAGGTAAACAAAGAAAATTAATAAGCCCCACGACAGTAACATTCATGGCCAAATACGATAAATAAATTGACTTGAGCTAGGGTACTTTTAAATCAAGATTTAGCTAGGGTATTAATTATTTTGTCCCCTTTTCTAGAAGGGCCCTAAATAAAGGTTATCTATCTTGTCCTTCTGAAAACATGGAAAGGACAGCAGCGTATTTTACATGCTATATATATGGCATATATACCATACCGGAGTACCTCAGCATGGCATGGCATACGCGCGGGATATTGCTTCTCCATTGAGGTTCTTGAGGCCCCGGCATTGGCCATTCAGCTTTTTTTTTTTTTTGAGCAAAGGCTATTCAACTTTTTGTCTGGTTGATGTAGTTGTTGGCCGGGTGGGCCCTCTCTCTTTCGACAAGGTCGAGGTGTTTCTTTTGGTGGCTCGTTGTCAAGGGATATGACCATGGTGTCATCATTGTAGGGGCATGTGGTCCATGATCTTGTCAAGGGATATGACTATGGTGTCAACATTGTAGGGGCATGTGGTCCATGATCTCGTCGCTATATACACTTCTAGACCTTTTTTTTTTTAATATAGATATAGATGCAGCTAAAAATGATTTTTGGAATGAGCCGTCTCTACAAATGTACTTGTAGAGGCGGCTGGTGTTTTTAGCCACCTCTACATCTTTAGGCGGCTCTAGCTACAAATGGATTTTCAAAGGCGACAAGATTTCGAGCCACCTCTAAAAATCGATTTGTAGAGCTGGCTAAATCTATAACCGCCTCCAAAAATAGATGTAGCACTGCAAAATTTATAACCTTTTCAAATAAAGTCAGATGAAGACAAACTTTACAATATAGTTGTATATCTCAGCGACATCTACAACTTTATAGGTGGCAACTTTTTCATTTGAAATCATTTGGAGATATCAATCAAAATTGAAGTTATAGATCTCGAGGTGTACAAAACACTACAGTTGATAATTTTTTTATTTAAAATAATTTGTTACCTAAAATTTTAGTTTGAAATTCTCATATAATAAATTTAACTTTTCAAACGACCTTGAGATAAAAAATGACAACAATTAAAGGTGTAGATCTCAAAGAGTAATACAACTTTGTAGTTAATAACTTTTCATTTGAAATAATTTATCTAGAGAAAATATGTTTGAATTTTTCTCATTTGAAATTTAAAATTTTAAATGACTTTCGAGAATCAACAAAAACCAAAGCTATAGTGCTCACCATATCTAGAACTTTGCAGTTGTAAACATTATCGTTTAAATTCGTTTAAGGTCCTACTGTGAGGTCATATGGGCAGTTGGAATCTTGTCCTTGCTGTTGCAAAAAGTGAAACTGACTGTCCTTCGCCCCATAGCAAAGGTGAAATGGCTTATGCTTGGCAGCAAAGGATGCAAGTCATTAGAAGTCGTGTGTATGCGAGCCAAGTACTTTTGGACATATAGTCGACTCGTAGGGTAATTTGTTTCTGAGTGGAAGGCTTTTAGAGGACTGGAGTCACTTCTAGACTTAGTGGTTTGAGTGAGGGATGTAGTCGACTGCTTTTGTTACAGACTTGAGGCGTCGTGTAGGACGAGTCAATCCCGAATGCTTTACCAAGCATAAGAATAGGGACCTGCGTACATGTAATCGCAGCTAGGTGAGAATCTGGACATATGAGCTCGAGTTGACAGGTAGCATGATGGCTATGTCACTACTACAAAAAACTTTTTGCAAAGCATTTAGGATTTATTAACCGTGGCAGTTTTGTAAAAAATGTCACGGTTGTCACGCCGACAAGCCAGCCCGCAGGGCATAAAACCGCCAAGGTTAATTGATTAACCGTGGCGGTTTTTTGTAAAATAACCTCCACGGTTAATAGCCATTGACCGTTACAATTTTTGCATTAACCGTGGCGAGTTATAAAGACCTTCACGCAAAATCTATTAACCATGACGGTTTTTATAAAACCGCCACGGTTAATGAGTCCCGGTCGGCGGCACCGGGAAGCCCATACCAGCCCACTATCACCTCGAGCATTTGAAATCAACCCAAACCCTAACCCTACCTCACTCCCACCACTCGGCCGCACTCACCCTCCACACTCTATCCTCTCTCCCGCTCTACCTCTCAGCCGCCTCTCCCTCCGTGGTCATCTTCGACGTGTTGGCAACCCATGGCAAGAAGGTGAAGCAAGTTTGAAGCAAAGAGCAAAGAAAAAGGTGAAAGATCTGCTCGCGCGGGGTGGCCGGACACGCTATTGGCGGCCGGACCTGCCAACTCGAAGCGTCCCGCCGCTATACTCGTCTGTTAGAGCCTGGCAGCGTGGAGTTTCTTGCCGGACGCGTGAGCCAGGACCACTGGACCGATGCTATCTGGGTATCGCATTCGGCCAGGACCTGTGGGGCCTTGTACCCCAGTGGGCCCGAGTGCTTGTCGGTAGTGTGGGAGGCTTGGCCCAGGTTCCTTGACCCGGTTCCCGTGATGGATTCCCGTGGAGTCGTCAGGTCAGCCAGAAGCCCAATTTGAAGCCAACGGCTCTATCTATAATTAGAGTATATATATACTTGGATGGCGGTTCTAACCCTCTCTTGCACATTTGAACACTCTAACTTGCTATGAAAGTGAGCTTGTGAGACTCCCTCTCTCGCTCATCTCCTCATCACTAATTCGGATTCTTGGTGAGATTAGAGATAGAAGTGCATTGCTTGCATCGGTTACATTTAAGCACTTCATCCTTGGAGAAACAGCGGGATTCTTGTTTTCTTGGAAATTTGCGGTTCCCTAGCGGCTTGGGCAAGGTGTTGAGCTCAAGTATGGAGCTTGTTTGAAGCCACAGGTGGTGATTGTGAGGAGTGGATTCCTTACACGTAGGGAGGGTGTGAGAACACTAGTGGTGCTTTCGTGGCTTGTTGTTGGACCCTCTCTTGTGATGGGTTTGCTTGGCCCACTTAGGGGTTTGTAGGCCATTAAACAGCACCGATCGTGGGTGTATACTGTGAGGACTTAGGCGTCTTAGGCAAGCATTTTCCGGTAAATCATCGTGTCAATTGTGTGCTTGCTTTCGTTGGAGATTTCATATTGATCCGCGGTGATTGGCTCCCACCTCTACACTTCATCGTCGGTATATCGATCACCCTCTCTAGCATTTACTTGATATGCTTGTGCTTAGTTTTGCCTAGGTTGTTTAGTTGCTTATCTTGCCTAGAATTGTTAGCTCCTAGTTGTGGTAAACTAGGTAGAATAAACTGTTCACCTAGGAGTAATATAGGCTAGCATTTGTGTGGACTTAGAGATATTAGAAATATCATCTTTTGCTTGTAGCTTGCATAGATAGATTGTACAGCTCATTTTAACCGCCTCCTTATTTACTAATCGGTGCTTAGTATTTATTTGCAAGAAGAATTTTTAATAGGCTATTCACCCCCTCCTAGCCATTAGGACCTTTCAAGTGGTATGGGCAGAGCCGTTTTGTGAGCTTAACATCCCTCACGGTGACAAAATGGCGTGAATTTTCATATCAACAACACCAAGAAGGCATACACCTTTGATGGCACCAACTTTACTATTGGAAGGTAGAAGATGGCAGCACACCTCAAATTCAATCAATAGAGGTAATGGGTTGTGACGGAGAACAAGTTTGAGTGGCAAAGCCAAATAGGCCAACAGCGGCGAAGAAAATTTATGCAAAATGATCTGGCGTGAGGAATTGCATTTCATGAAGCATTCAGCGATAGAAGTGTTTGAGCAAGTCAAATCACTCACACATTGCTCATGAAGAGATTTGGAAGAAGCTAGAAAGAGTGCTATGAGGGCACCGAAGGCGTCAAGCAAGCAAAGGCCTATATCAAGCTTGAGCAATTCAATAGCTTCAAGATGGAGAGAAGATGAGAGTGTGCTCGGAGATGTTCCACCGCATGCAAGTGTTGGTGAACGATCTTAATGCACTTGGTGAAGACATCAAGGACAAGACCTTCAACATGAAGTTCTTGAGGTGTTTTCAGGAGAGGTTTGGGATGTTCATCACGGTGCTTGTGAGGACAAACTTGAAGGACTTGACCCCAAACCAATTGCTTGATGAAGTCATGACCGATGACTCCTATAGAGA
>JADLZK010011651.1:0-36485 GCA_015847255.1 Hyparrhenia diplandra
ACCATATTATAGATGCCCAGCAGAAGAAAAAAAGAGACGTGGGTCCTGCAGTCCTGCTTCCATCGTGACATTTTACGATTTTGCCCCGTTTGAAAACAATTTTTCACAAATAGGCCCCGCCAAACTTTCGCGAAAAATGGGCCAAAACTTCGGGCGCGATTAGGACCGTGACGCCGAGGTATGGGGCTCAGCGCAAGACCGACATCCGCGCCGAGATTCGCGACGCGTCGGCGACGACCGGTCAGCGTCGTCCATGGTGGCGAGTGGGGCTGTGTAGGTCGGCGCCAGGGCCAACATACGCCGATTTGTGACACCCGGCCGCGTCGTGACACCGCGTGGTTCGTTGTTCGTTGTTACCGGGCAGCGCCCAAACCCGGTTCTGGGCCGGGTAGCCGTTCCCGGGGTAGGCCCATACCGGGCCAGCGACGACCCCCTTAGAGGCCTTATAACCCAACCGTTGCGAGGCAGCCCTAACTTTTCTATTTTCCACACCCGCCCCGGCTCGCTCCGCCTCCGCCTCCACCGCCACCGCCGCCCCCCGGCCTCCGCCGCTTTGCTTTCGCCACCGAGCCTCCGGGCCGCCGCCCAAGACCTCCGCCCCCCCCGGCGTCTCCACCCCGCCTCGCTTCCCGCCCCCACCGCGCGCCTCCATCGCGCCGGCACCACCCCACGGCGGCCACCCCGCTGACCGGCCAGAAGCAGCGGCACCGCGGCGCAGCAACCCTGCTCTGCTCAAAGGTGAGCCATCCCCTCAAGCTCGCCGGCTAGATCCCGTGCTTGTGGTTGACCCGACCAACGATAGATATTGCTCTAGTGCAATCTTGTGTAGTAGTAGAACGAGAAATCGGAGATGGGTAGTAGTAGAACGAGAAATCTAGTGCAATCTTGTGTAGATATTCCAACGTAGGAAGATAACCTCAATCAACGCATCGGGCACCGTTGTATCACTTGACCCTCCATCCGCCACGACGTGTGTCCAAGGCTAAGGTCCTCAAAATCACCACCAACTGGCGGATCAATATCGGCGAGAACCCTCATCAATATCTCCATCTCCCTTGGAGTGAGGCGACGAATAGGGCGATCATCGCCGAGTCTTCAGCAACATCTTTCGCAAAAACCTCGGCGTCACCATTTACGTCTATGTCAAACCGGCTAGTAGCTCTTGTATCACCAAAGTCTTCCTCACCACTAAGGTCCTCTTCATCACTAAGGTCATCGTCTATCGAGTCATCTCCACCGGCCTCCTCCAAACCTAATTCTTCATCACCAACCTCATATGTTTCATCGGAATCTCCATCACTTTCACCAATATCATCCCTATCGACGCCCCGTTGTCCGCATTAACTCCATCACCAATAATACCTTCTTCATCTCCGTCATCCCACCCCTAACCCTTCACTACCGGCATATATTGGCCGGGTAAGGACTATCTCCTCCTCTTCTCTTAAAGTACCCCTATCTAACAGAGGTTGGCTTCTTGGGCTACCAACGATAGTGGTTGCTATGCCATCGACCTTGCTTACAACCGCATCCAAGGATCTAACCCGAGAGGCCAATACAACCGCTTTGTAATCATTCCATTCACACTCATTACTAATCTTGAGCAACCTCTTGATCCGTGGACCCTTACTCGACCCGACATCTATCACACCTTCAAATTGTACATCTCGGTCACTCCAACCTAGCTGTGCTTTCAATCGGTCCACTAACTGCGTCAAAGAAGGAGACTCGAAAAATATCATCAAATGCTCGGACATGTCCTCAAACTCCACACTATCCTTCCTTGTCCTAACAACACGTCCTCCATGTTGCAACCGCACTAATTTATCCATCTACAAGCATCATACAATGTCACACCAACACATGTTAATAGTCACATAGCTTGATATAAAAAAATAAATGAACTTTCAAACTATAGTTTTAAGTGCTATATAAATTTTGAAACATAAATTTTAAACTAGAATGATATGTAAACCTTTAAACACATGTATACACGATTTCACACAATAGTGTTGTACATTAGTTACATATATGTATATCTAACAACAAATAGCAGGCTACACCCAATTAAAAGTATATTTATATCTAACTACTAGCTTAGTAGAGCATTATAGCATCCACATGTATGTCTCCAAACTAATAGTCAATGCGAGCATAGGGTTCATTCCGCTTAAGGCTCAAAGACCAATGCAAAGATGCGTAATTTAAACTAATACCCTAAATAAAAACTAAAACTAGCATGTCCAAAGAAACTATTATCCCAAAAAAGCAAAATAATACATACAATTCATCAACCTAACTAAATCGAGAAACGGAGGAGGGGAACGGTTATTACCTCGCGAAAAGCGTCCTTTCGTCACGGCGGCGGGATGGGGTGCCGCCCGGGGCGGCCGCGGGTTGGCCGGGTGCGGGGCGGGGGGGGGGTGGAGCGGGGGGGCGGGCGAGTGGAGGGGGGTGGAGGTGGGGAGCGGAGGCAGAGGCGAGGTGGTGGTGGAGGCGGAGGCGGAGGGCGAGCGAATTTTAACCGCTGGCGGGTTGGTGTGGAAAATAGAAAAAGTTAGGGGCCGCAGCGGTTAGGTTATAAGGCCTCGGCGGCGCCGACGACCCGCGCCCGAGGTATGGGCTACCCGGCCTGGGAACGGGCTACCCGCCCGGGAACGGGGTTTGGGTGCCCGCCCCAAAACAACGAACCACGGGGCAGCGGTGTCACAAGACGCCGAGGTGTCCCGATCGGGCGTATGTTGGCCCGGGCGCCGACCTCCCCGCCCCTTTCGCCACCATGGATGTCGCGAACCCGGGTCGCCACGACGTGGCGAATCTCGGGCATGTGTCGGGCTGTGAGCCCCATACCGGCAGACGGGTCCTAACGCGCCGAAGTTTTGGCCCATTTTCGACGAAAGTTTGGCGGGGGCCTATTTATGAAAATTGTTTTCGAAACGGGGCAAAATCGTAAAATTTCACGCTTCCATCCATCTCCGATGAACTGATCCCATTCCCTGTATAAATAATTCCCCACACCGCCCCCCGATCAAAATCACACGGCTAGGTTTGCTAGATAGTGCCGCCCAATTCCAAAGCGCTCCGCCATGACGAAACCCACCGCTGGCTTCCAGACGCCGCGCCCGTCCTCCCTTCGCTCCTCCTCCACCGCCGGCGCCCGCTCCTCCGCAGTGAAGCTCGCCGTCGCCCGGGACCTCGGCTCCAGCACCAAGGTAATAACTCCAACGATCAATACGCACACCTCCGCTTCCTCGCCTTCGCAGCCGTGTCTCACTACTCGGCCTCGTCCTTTGTTTTGTGATGCTGATCAGGTGGTGCGCAAGTCCCTCGACTACGGCGGCGACACCATCCTCCCTGCCGCCGCAGCCTCCACGCCGCTGCTGGATGACGTGCTGGAGGGCGATCTCGCACCTCTGCTGGACCTGCCAGACCCCGATGTCTCCGGCGACTCCTCCTCCTCGTCCTCCGTCATCTTCGCTGCTCCGGATGACGCGGTGATAACTTCCGCCGACTCCTCCGTCACCGAGGTTGGGATATCGACTCGTTTCAATTCGAATTGCTTCTGAGATGTTTGGTTAGTGCTGTACACGAATTTTGGATGCGGGTCGTATTTAGTTTCCCGTTTGATCGGTGCTACTGTGGTGCTTGTACCATTTGAATTTGAGTTCAAACATGTTCGCTGCTCTGGATGACGCGGCGATAGCTTCTGCCGACTAGTTTCAATTTGAATTGCTCCTGAATGTTGGTTAGTGCTGCACGCGAGTTTTGGATGCGAGTCGTATTTGGGTTTTCCGTTTGATCGGTGCTACGAATTTGTTCTCGAACTTTGGCGTTTCGACGGTGAAATGCCAGTTTCTGACGGAAATGCAGTTCTACCGTTCGTTTTCAAATCTGGCAGTCGTCTAGTTCGTGCTGGGGTTTTGAATGCGGGAACTCGTCTGAGGGCCTCTGTTCGGACTGGAATCTCGGCATTTGAATTTCAGTTCCTTCTCCAGTGGCGCTGGAATTTTGGACGCGATGGGACGAGGAAATATATTTGAATTTTCCAACTTGCATTTGAATGCTTTTGTGTTTCGAATTTCTGGATTCGTTATCGGACTTGGTGCGATTGATTCATCTAGTGGATTCAGCTAATTAACCCTGCTTGAATGATTAATCCTCTGTTTTGTTTGTTCTTTTTGAGTGACTAATGATTTTTTTGTCACCTCCTGTTTGTGAATCCACAGGTCGCCGCGCCCGCCGACTCCACCGCCGACAGCGACGCACCGCTCCCTGAGCAAATCAAGGTCGTCATGTCCGAGCTACAAGCCGCCACCGGTCTCAGCCCGCGCTCCAAGCGCCTCCTCACGGCGCTCGCGGAGGCCGCTGACGCCGAGCTCACCCCACGGCCACCACCGCCCGCCGCCTCCGTCGCGCCACCTTCTGGGGCAAGGTGCGCGTGACAGTCCTCGCCGCGACGGTCACCACCTTGGTCGCCATCGACATCGCGCTCGCCACCTACCTCTACGCGCGCCGCGTCAACGACCGGTACCACGTCATGCCCCCCACCTGATCCCAGCACCGCGCACTCCGACCGTCGCGGCCGCCGTCCGTGCGCCCTCCTCGACCTCGATCGTCCAGACGAAACTGTGATCGCTCCCTCCGTGTGTCCCTGCTGAAGTGCTGAGTGTGCGACGTTTGTCCAGTACGCAGGCACGTAGCGATGTTGCTGTGAAGAGTTAATGGCTGCAGTTGTTTAGTTCTAATTCTGGCTACTGATTTATGTTGCTACTAGTAGTGCATTAGCAATGGTGGTATAGGTCAGAGAAGTATTATGTTCAGAAGAGAGTAATTAGTGGGTGTGCTTTTTTTTTCACGAGCAGGCATATATGCCTGTATTTCATTAAGAAGACGAGGAATGGTCGTAAGACCTACACGATAGAAGTTTTTGAGGCGCGGGCGAAGTAGCCATCCCTCAACAACACACCACCTAACTCTTTGGATTCACAAAAAAATATTACATATAAAAGGGATGTTGCGACCAAAGAGCAACGAAAGCCTAAACACTGTCTCTCCGCCTCCAGCGCCGCGCCCACGCCCATTGGCGAGATAGTAGGTCTCCATGGCGTTTCTTGTCAACGGGCGCGGCGGTGCGGCGGGCGGTGTGGAACTCATCGAAGGAAGCCGTGTCCGGCCCCCGAGTCTGAACCTCGTAGGCGAGCTTGTTCATCGGTACCTTCCGTGCTTGTGCCTCGGCTTAGGCTCCCTGAACTTGCTCTTGGCCGCGAGCCTCGCGACTCCTCTTTGGCACTAGTTCCGTCATCAAGGTGTCTACCACGGGCTGGCCGCGTCACCCTTCGAAGCTTTGGCGTAGAAAGAAGAGGCTCGCAAGCGGAGCCTTGAACCCGTCGATGAACTCGTCGACCGTGACTGGACCGCTCGTCGTCGGGTGCCTCCAGCCCTGGCAGTGCCGGCCATCAACGAACGGACCAATCGCTCCAACAAGGATTGATCACCCACGAACTCCTCGGCCAACGGAGCGGGCATCGGGCTCGCCAACATTTGCCATGAGCACCAGAACCGCCTCCTTCTCCCACCTCAACATCGGCGCCCACCTCGGCCCGGGGACGGTAGCAGTAGCACATGCTCATGCGACGCAAGTCTATTTGCGAGGTTCGATCCACTGCAATCTCCCCATCTTCCAACTCTTCCACAAACGGTGTACGTATCGTGATGCAGCCCTCGGCCTCCAAGCGGTAGACGGGAGCACCAACAAAGAAACGCCCCACGGACAAGGTCGGCATACCATCGAGGGACAAGTAGCTCTGCGACGCTAGTGGGACCCGGACAAACTGGCCCGGCCGGCTGACGCACACAAATCTCGGACCACCAATCTGGGCCCGAACTAGTGGGCTCGAGAGGCGGTTCGAGGAAGCAGCGCAAGCTACCTTCACGCCAACGCAATCCGGGCGGAGGTTGGCTCCGAATCGCAACGAGGAGGCCAACGGCACCACCCGCTTGCCGTCGCGGACGGGGCGCATGTCCAACGGGGCGGTGGGATTGCCCGACGGCTGACGGACACGCTTGCACTCCTTCACTTGATGGCCGGTCCGGCGCAACGGAAGCATCGCGGCCAAGAGCGGCACCGGGGCGACGGGTCGCGGTCGAGGCGATTGAAACAATGACCGACCAAGTCCCGAGGCACCGGCGACGGCTCTTGGGTTCGCTTCGTGGTCGCCGACGGTGACGCCGACTCATGACGGTCCGAACCGCCGGCGTCGACATCGGTCCCCGGCCGGGGCCGTTGAAACAAGGGACCCTCGCAGTCGCGGCGGACCAAGGCGGCGACGATGCACGGCCACACGCCGCATGCGCGGGACGCCGCCCGCGCGACGGCCAAGAACCCCGGCGAGCTTCCAGGGGTACCCTCCGCAACGGCGTCGGATGGCGACAGCCCGACAAGCCATGCGAGCGACCGAGAATACGACCGCGTCCGGCGGTAGGAATGGGCCGGACTTCGTCGTCGGAGCTCCCGAATCGCCCAGCAGGCCTTTCGCCTTGGCGGCCCGCGAGCACCCGCCCGGATGGAAGGGCGCCGCGTGGGGCGAGAGGACGAGCGGAGCAGGGCCGCTTCGGTGAAGATGGTGGCGGCACGGTGGTGGACGGGCGTCGGGGAAGGAGGCACGGTGTCCTCGCTCATCGATGCCGTCAACCCCGCCAAAGTCGTCCATAACGATGGCGGCCGCGACGAAGTCCAAGGAGGCGGCGTGGCGTGGAACGGCCGGCGGGGTGAGCCCGTCAGCTTCCCCGGCGTCGGCGTCACGGTGGCGCGGCGGCGGCGGCGAGTCCCAGGCGGGGCGGGCGGCGGCGCAGAACCGCCGGGGATGAGCACGCCCGGCGCCCGACACGGACTCGCGGCCCTCGATGCGCCACCACAGGAGGGAGCCGCGACGGAGCGGCGGTCGAAGGAGGCCGCGAAGGCCGGCGCGAACTCCAAAGAAGTGGCACCTTCCAGCGTGTAGGGGCGCCGAGGGACTCCAGAGGACCTCCACAACCCCATGGAAGGATAGATCGGGAGGAGGCGAGCTCGGATCCGTGCTTGGAAGGGACGGGGAGGCTGCTGGGGTGGAGATCGGCAGAGGCGGGCCGACGGCGACGCCGTCGCCGCGAAAGCGCTCGAACAACGGTCGGGTGGGTGGTTGGGGTCCATCCCTGCCGTTTCGGTGTATCCACATTAGTGGGTGTGCTGGTTGTGTGGTTCAGTTAACTGTATGGAGTTGATGCACTGTTCGGTATGATCGCCAGCCTCGTTGGCTAATTGTTAGTGCTCTGATATGCATGTTTTCTTCTCACGCTACTTAAGCAACATTCGAGGTATAACATTGACTGTTTTTTTTTTCTATTCCTCTGTGTTGTGTCTTGCAAATCATTATCATCATCATTTTGTTCGAAAGAGGGACCCCTAGAGTGTGCAAGACCATGGACTGTGCGCTGGACCGCATTTTTGTGTCCTGATGAAGCCTTGTAAGAGATGTGTGTCATTTTCTGAGAACTGTGACATTTGTGTTCACAAGATCAAACAATGAATCAGGGGACGCCTGGGGGCGGGGTGGGGGCGGGGCGTGGCTCGTCCGGTCCGGGGAAGTCCCCGCATCGTGTTGCGTCGTTGAGAGTCGTGACAAACTGTCACGACATCCCGACCATCTCCTTCACTGCACGCGAATCCACAGACCTCGGCAGCGGCCAGCGGCACCTGCGCCCGTCGGTACGCCGCCGCCTCCGCCGCCGCCACACAGCCCCCACGCCCTAACAGGCTCCTCGACGCGGCACGCGCTGCTCCACTCACCACGCCAGCTGCTCTGCTTCAACGACCCGAAGGCGGACGCAGCGCCGTCCGTGCCCCTCGTCGCCGGTCCATCAGCGCCGCGCGCGAGCGCCCCATGAGGATGTCGCGCCGCGCCAGCGCGAGCGCCGCCCGCGACCGGTGCCTGGAGCTGGAGCGCCTCATCGCGGACCGTGCATGGTCGGGGAGCCTCGGCCTGGACGACGCCCTCAAGCTGTTCGATGAATTGTTGCTCTGCGCCAGGCCAGGATCGGTTCGTGCTTTCAACCACCTGCTTAACATTTTCGCTCGCGCCCGATGCTCTTCAGCCTCCGATCTCGCCGTCTCCCGCTTCAACCGGATGGCCCGTGCCTGTTCAAACAAGGTGCGTCCAGACCTGTACACATACAGCATCTGCATTGGCTGTTTCTGTCGCATGGGTCGCTTGGAGCATGGCTTCGCGACCTTTGGCCTCATCCTTAAGACGGGCTGGAGGGTGGATGAAGTAGTTATAAGTCAACTGCTCAAGGGCCTCTGTGATGCCAAGAGGCTGGACGAGGCCATGGACATATTGCTCTGGCGAATGCCTGAGTTTGGCTGCAGGCCGGATGTAATTTCCTACAGCACGCTTCTCAAGGGCTTATTGTTAGCAGCATGGAATTTGGGGTAGGAAGAATTGGGGAATCGGCAGAGAAATTGGGGATTAGGTAGACGAACAGCACACGGAAGGTAGGAGGTGGCGCGACGATGAATGATTAGCAGATTCAGAGTGCTGTTACATAATAGCTGACCTCTCGCTCTCGCCCTGGTCTATTTAACAAAGACATGGCCGAAGCCTCTCGTGCACGCAGCACAAAGCCATTTAGGCCCGCCACTTCCCATCACCTTGTTGTTGGGCTTCTTCTCGCGAGTACTCGACGCAGCCCACCGTGGAGGGACGGGTTGCTAACAATCCCCGGCTTGAGAGGTCGCTTGTCCCCAAGCGCAAAGACGAGGAAAAGCTTGACGAACCGCATCCCAAGATTCCTGTGTTGCCATACTCTTGGGCCATCCCGACCAATGAATGAGGACTTGTTCTCCGGAAGCATCAGGGGCAATACGACGACAAGAACCGCAGAATCGGGATGCGAGGTAACTCAACATCGAAGGGAACCGAGGTGAGACGGATGTACCGGAAGTATAGCGGCCTTCGGTTGCGACACATGGAACGCCGCAAAACCGCGGATGTTGCCGGGCAAGTCAAGTGTATAAGCGCGGCGCCAACTTTAGCAATAATCTCGAACGGCCCATAATACTTGAAGGAGAGCTTACGATTGGATCGATGAGCGACGGTCGTTTGGACGTAAGGCTGGAGCTTGACGAACACCTTATCCCCAACCCGAAAGTGGCGTCAAAGGCGAGACTTGTCCGCTTGGCGCTTCATAACGTTCTTTGGCTCGGAATGTATTTCGCCGGATCAACTCTTGCATTACATTACGCCCTTCAAGCCACTCGAGAGAGCTCTCTCGTTGGAGACAAGATCCAAAGCCGTGATGCCAAGTGTCGAGGAGGGTACCCATACTGAGTAAATGGAATGGTGAGCAAACCGATTGCTGAATGATCGGGTTGTATTATACCGAATTCCGCCAACGATAGCGGGAAGACCATTTGGTGGGGCAAGCATTAACGGCAAATAAGATATGTCTCCATAGTCCGATTCAGCGCCTGTCGGCCGTCGCCGACTCGGGGTGATAGCCCTCGAAGCTCATATTCGCTTGACACCGGCCGGCTCAAACAATTCGACCACGTGTTGTTTTGAAGATGCGGTCGCGGTCGAGACGATATATGAGGGCATGCCATGAAGACGGTAGATATTGTCCAAGAACACGCGAGCAACGGTGGCAAAGAAGTGAACGGGTGAGATAATGGCGTAAAAATGGCCATACTTTGTGAAGGAATCAATCACCACAAGGATGCGATTAGCCTTTTGGATGGGGCAAACCTTCAACGAAGTCCATTGAAATATGATCCCATGTCAAGAAGGCACCGTAGGGGTTGCAAGAGCCCCGGAAGTCGAAAGCACGGTCCGGTTTAGCACGTTGACAGGTGAGGCAAGAACTGACATACTGACGAACAGCGGACTTCATACCCACCCATGCAAAAAGTTGCTTGATCCTACTGTAAGTGGATGGAAAACCAGAATGGCCGCCCCAACGCTACCGGAATGGCAAGCGATATCGCCTTATGCCGCAGCCAATGTGAGCACCGATCCAAATGCGCTCCTTGTAGCGCAGAACCCCATCACGAAGTGAGAAATTGGGAACTGCAGCAGGATCAATAGCCAACTGAGCCAATTTGGATTGACAACTTGGATCACCCTCATAATCGGCCACCACCTCTTGTATCCATTGTGGAATGACTACCGAGCGGCCAGAGAGCGGGATGGCAAATCATGCACCTTACGGGACAAAGCATCACCAAGCACGGTTTGTAGTGCCGGGCTTGTACACTATCCTGTACTGGAGGCCTAACAGTTTAGAGAATAACTTCTGCTGCCAGATTGTATGTAAGCGCTGGTCAGTAAGTTGGACTAAGCTCTTTTGGTCTGTGAAGATTGTGAACTCAGCAAATTGTAAATAT
The DNA here is from genome assembly GCA_015847255.1 of Hyparrhenia diplandra. Classification (NCBI taxonomy): domain Eukaryota; kingdom Viridiplantae; phylum Streptophyta; class Magnoliopsida; order Poales; family Poaceae; genus Hyparrhenia; species Hyparrhenia diplandra. The sequence continues at coordinate 10,421 of JADLZK010011651.1, forward strand.
TGGCGCCAATGTTGAACTGCCATGAGTAGTGCCATGTATTCCTTTTCATAGGTGCTCAGGCCCTGTGACTTGGGTCCCAAAGCCCGACTGATATATGCCAGAGGGTGCCCATCCTGATGAAGGACTGCTCCAATGCCTGTACCACTTGCATCTGTTTCAACACAGAAGGGTCTTCGGAAGTTAGGTAAGGCAAGGACAGGTGTTGATGTCAGAGCTTGTTTAAGTGCTTGGAATGCTGCATCATGAGCCGGTGTCCAGACAAACAGGGAGTGTTTGCGCAAGAGATCAAACAAGGGCCGAGCCAATATGCCAAAGTTCCTGACGAATTTCCGATAATAGCACGCAAGTCCCGTAAAACCGCGCACATCACGAACGCAAGAAGGAGGGGCCAAGAAGACACCGCCTCGAATCTTTTCCGGTCATTTGCCACGCCTTCAGAGGATATAACATGGCCGAGATAAGTGATATCTTTGCCAGGTGCAAACTCACACTTAGTCATTTTCAGTTTCCATTGATGAGCCCTCAATTGCTGAAAGACCAGTTGTATGTGCTGCAGGTGTTCCTCATAGGATTGGCTATAGATCAAGATGTCGTCAAAGAACACAAGGACAAACTTGCGAAGAAATGGTGCAAGAGTTGCATTCATTGCCGATTGAAATGTGCCCCGAGCACCCGATCAACCCAAATGGCATCACAAATAATTCAAACCGCCCGGTGTGTGCAAACGTTTTTTTTGAACTCCTCACCGGGGTTTCGTGACGTATTTGGTGGAACCCTGAGCGAAGATCCAACTTGGTGAACCAGGAGGAATGGCCCAATTCATCGAGAAGCTCATCAATAATTGGAACAGGGTATTTACTCTTTAGGGTAATCGAGTTAAGTCGGGCGGTAATTACTGCAATCTCCATGTTTTGTCCTTCTTTTTCACCAACAACACGGGGAGATGAAAATGGGCTCACACTTTTCTCGAATCAATCCAAAGATCCATCATCTCCTTTACTTGCTTCTCTATTTCATCCTTAATGGCGAGTGAATCAGATGGCCCTAAGAAAAACGGGCCGGCTCCTGGTTGCAATGGAATTTCATGGTCACAGTTCACGGCGGAGGTAGCTGATTTTGGTGGTTCAAACGGATCTATGTAATCACAGATTAGTTGCTGTACAGCAGGAGGGGCTTCAGGAAGCTCGACAGTGTGTGGTGTTTCAGGCTCAAGCAATTGAATCAATGCTCCAGAGGTAAAGAAGGTAGCACCCCATTCAACTGAATTATACCCTATTCATGTGGGATACGCACCCATTTTCGTGACCAATGGATCCCGCATAGGGCTATGAGTGGACAAACGGTCCCATGCCTAAGATCATATCATAAGAAGGAAGTGGCAGGATCTTGAGATCACTCAAATCGTATTCCTTGAATGGACCACACGGCTTGAGGTAAAAATGGGAACACAGCCAGAGTCTCTCCATTTGCCACCTTAACCGGCATAGGTGGATCTAGCTGCTGAAATCCGATGAATTGTGTGGCGCCCGTAACTGAGGAAAGTGTGAGTACTTAGAGTCCAAGAGAATTTTTGATTGGAATGTAACCTACCAGGGCCCTCAAAATTGATAGTGCATGGTTTATGTGAGTTTGTCAAAGCAATTGTGGAAAGCATCATGTTAACTTCATTTATCACTTCACCGTAATCAATCTCCATTGGTTCACATTCCTCCTCCGGAGTGAAAAAGCGCGTAACTTCCTCCATTGCCCGGAGCCGGATAGCCCGATTTGCACCGATGCTCTCGTCCATTTTTCACCACGCCGTAACAGAGGCCTTGAGCACGCCTGGTAGCTCGAGTGATGCCCAACGCTCTTCAAGAAGGGACAGACGCCGAGGGGCCATTGGTGCCCCGGTTCCCAGGAGGTCCACCGGGCTTGTCGTGATCGCGGAGGTGGGGGCGCAGGAGCTATAGATGGCCGAGAAAAACGGCTTAACCCCCGCGGGCAACATCCCACCTCTCGCACATCATGTTTTAGGGATGCCACCAGATTTTCCCCGCGGGGTGGCAAGGACGCAGCAAAGATCCCAATTTGGTGGACGTTGCAAGGCGCGGTATGCAGATATAATCCTTAAGACCATCTAAGAAACGCATGGTGAACAACAATGGATCGGTGGTTTCGTTATATGCACCCAACCGGTCTATGATGGAAGCGAATTTGTCGATGTACTCACGACCGCCCCGGTGTGGTGGATCCGGAATAGTTGACGCGAACAAAGAACTCGTGGTGATCCGGCCAAATCTAGCTAGGGCGGACTGCGGTTTATCCGATCCCCCATTCCGCATGCATTGTAGCTTATTGCACTGTACCGGCGTTTGGCGGATGAATGAAAATGCATACGGCGACTTCGCACCCACTCGGAGGACTCGACACGATACGGGGGTAAAATAATCCATGCAATTACTCAACCACAGCTTAGGCTGATCACCATCAAAAGTGGGGAAATCGATTTTAGGAATTTTGGAACTAGAATGCTGATTTGAATTGGTTGTCAATGGGTGCATCTCAGAATGATGAGAAGGATTGGGATGAAACGCAAAGGAGGGCTGCGACGATTGGGGATTGGCGTGCTCACCCTTGACCGGGAATGGAGTAGGGTGGTGACCGACCCAAATCCATTCTCCCGACACGGCTGCCAGACGGTTGCCCAACAACGGGCGGTGAGGCGGTGAGCTCCACAGATGGGCGTGGAACCGCGCTAGGGGACGGCGCGAACACCCCGGTAGAATCCGCAGGGTTGGTGATGCTTGTGCGCTCCCATCCCAAGGATAGCTTCTTCACCTCCAGGTCAATGTTGTTGATGAGGTCCTCGACCTTGGTGGAGGCGGGACGTCGCTCTTGACATAGTCAAGTTCGAGCACGGCGACCGCTTGCCCCAAGGCTGCTCCATCTCGTGGATCCGGCTCCGAACGCGCTCCTCCGTCCCCGAAGAGCTTCTCCCGACGGAGAGACGCGCTCCCACTTTGTGTCCTGCTTTCGGGCGGAGATGCGTGTCGCGGCTTCGTCGACGATGAACTTCGTCTCGGATTCATGACGCCCAATCGGTCTTTGGGCGGCGGGTGAAGTGGTGGTGTGGTAGGGGGCTAGGGTTGGGTGGATCCAGAGTCTTCCGCACCACAAATCGATCGGACTTGAATCGGAATTACAGCGACCCGAGTTCAAACAGCTCCTGCTGCTGGAACCAGATCAAGCCAACCAAATTCGTTTGTCCAATCAACCGATGGAGTACGCGGAATCAAGGCCAGAGGAACGGTGTCTCCGATACCACTGTTAGCAGCATGGAATTTGGGGTAGGAAGAATTGGGGAATCGGCAGAGAAATTGGGGATTAGGTAGACGAACAGCACACGGAAGGTAGGAGGTGGCGCGACGATGAATGATTAGCAGATTCAGAGTTTGTTACATAATAGCTGACCTCTCTCGCCTCGCCCTGGTCTATTTAACAGTACATGGCGAAGCCTCTCGTGCACGCAGGCACAAAGCCATTTAGGCCCAGTCACTTCCCATCACCTTGTTGTTGGGCTTCTTTCGCGAGTACTCGACGCAGCCCACCAGGGAGGGACGGGTTGCTAACACTTATGCAATGAAAAGAGGGTTGAGGAGGCACTTAACCTGCTGTACGTGATGGCTGATGATGGAGATGGAAGCTGCACACCAAATGTTGTGACATACACCACAGTGATTGATGGCCTCTGCAAAGCTCAAAAAGTTGGGAGGGCCGAGGGACTCCTTGAGCAGATGATTGATAAAGGTGTTAAGCCAAACATCCAGACATATACCTGTCTGATCCATGGGTACCTCTCTGCAGGACAGTGGAAAGAGGTCATTCAAAGGATCGAAGAAATGTTTGCGCGTGGTCTTCACCTAGATGTTGTTACTTATGCTTTGCTGCTGGACTTTCTCTGCAAGAATGGAAAATGCACAGAAGCCAGGAAGATTTTTGATTCTATGATTAGGAAGGGCATAAAACCTGATGTAACTATCTATGGTATTCTTCTTCATGGGTATGCTGCTAAAGGGACCCTTGATGATTTGCCTGTTCTCCTGGATCAGATGGTAGCAAATGGTATTTCACCTGATCATTACATCTTCAACATAGTGTTATGTGCATTTGCTAAAAAGGCAATGATAGATCAGGCCATGCATATACTTAGCAAGATGAGGCACCAAGGGCTGAGTCCTGATGTAGTCACTTATGGAACATTAATAGATGCACTTTGCAAGTTGGGAAGAGTGGATGATGCCGTGCTTCAATTCAATCAGATGATCAACGAAGGGGTGAGTCCTAATATTTTTGTTTTTAGCTCCCTAGTTTATGGACTTTGTACTGTTGACAGATGGGAGAAGGCCGAGGAACTGTTTTTTGAAATGTTGGATCACGGAGTTCGTCCTAACGTCGTGTTCTTCAACACCATAATGTGTAACTTATGCAAAGAAGGACGGGTCATGGAAGCCCGGAGTGTCTTTGACTTGATGGAACATGTGGGCGTGAGGCCTGATGTTATCTCATACAATACATTAATAGATGGCCACTGCTTAACTGGTAGAATTGATGAAGCGACAAAGTTACTTGATGGTATGGTCTCAGTTGGCTTGAAGCCTGACTTAGTCTCCTATAATACATTGCTTCATGGCTACTGCAAAGCTGGCAGGATAGACAATGCATACCGTCTTTTCCAAGAAATGTTGAGGAATGGGGTTACGCCTGGAGCTGTGACTTACAGTACTATACTGCAAGGTTTATTTCAGACTAGGAGATTTTCTGAAGCAAAGGAGCTTTACCTCAATATGATTAAAAGTGAAAAACAGTGGGATATTTGCACATATAGCACAATTCTAGATGGGCTTTGCAAAAATAATTTTGTTGATGAAGCATTCAAAATGTTCCAGAGTCTGTGTTCTAAGGATCTTCGACCTGACATTATTACTTTCAACATTATGATTGATGCTTTGTTCAAATGCGGCAGAAAGAAAGATGCCATGGATCTGTTCGCTGCTATCCCTGCCCATGGTTTAGTTCCAGATATGGTGATCTATGGCTTAATGATGGAAAATCTCATAAAAGAAGGGTTGCTAGATGAGTTTGATAATCTGTTTTTGGCAATGGAAAAGAGTGGATGCCTTCCAGACTCACGCATGCTAAATGGTATAGTCAGGAGGCTGTTGGTTCAAGGCGAGATAATGAGGACTGGGGCTTACCTCTCCAAAATTGATGAGATGAACTTCTCACTTGAGGCTTCCACAACTTCCTTGCTAATATCACTTTTCTCGAGGGAGGAATATAAGAACCAAGCAAAATCCCTACCTGAAAAGTACCATTTTCTTGAGGAGCTCAACAAATGAGCACTATGCCAAATAGAAGAAGTTCTCAGCTGAGTGGTATGTCTACATGATCTATTTGTTTGATGAAATTCTATATGGAAGTGTTGTACTGCTAGTGCATGTCCGCATCCTGTTTATCACCTAATAAAGTTATATTGTCTTTACAGTGGGAATCAGTTTTCAAACTATCGAGAACACCTGAGTTTCTGCCTTTTGTTGCTTAGTTTGTATGAAATTCTTCACAGCCCGGAATAATGTCTATCATCTAGACTTCTTAATCATTAAGGTGATTTTTATACACTAAGCTTTGTTTTTCTCCCCACAGTTTGTAGTATCCCCCGCCACCCCTGAATATTTATTGTTAGCAGTGCCTTCTTTCCCCCCCAACTAATAACTACTGTTAGGAGTTTTGTTTTCCTCAATATCTAGTGCTAGCAGTGTGTGCTGATTGTAGCTACATGGATCAGGTAAATCCAATATATATAATCTTCCATGGATCAAAAGATTAACAGGAAGATCTAACAATTCCATTACTGTTTGTTTGTTATAAATTGATAGTATGATGTACCAAATTTGGCTTGATTTCTTCTACATTGCTTATTGCTTAGATGTTCTCATAGATATTCACCTTATATTCTCCATTGATGTAGAACCAGTGCACCGTCCTCCGTTTTTTTTTTAATATTAAATGCAGGGGAGCCCCTCACTGTAGATATTTCATTAAAAAAAGGCAAAAGAAACTGTGCAAACCTGTCTGGCAAGATGCCAAACAGCACAAGCAAGCCTAAAAAAGGTCAAAAGAACAACAAAAAAGAACTAAACAAGAAGCTCTACACTAAGAAGAAAGGCCTCCCCCTATCAAATGTTGTGTCATTTCTTTGCTTCCAAATTTGCCAAGAGGCATTGGTGAAGATTTCCATGAAGGAGGGGCTATAGAATTGCTACTATGCTTGTGCCATCATAGAGAACACAGTTGTAGTTGTGCCTTCCTGTCTGTGTCTTTTCCTTTTTAAGATATTTCTTGTATTTAGCCTATCCATTAGGAGGAGCCATGAGTGAAAAGTCTGAGTTTGTTGCAGCACTTGGAGTTCCCAGATCCAAACAAAAGGGGCTTGGGGTTGGAAAGTTCTATAGGAAAAGTTGTAAAATTTAGAAGAGGAGTATTTGTGGTTTCCTTAAATATAATGCCACGAGTCTTTTGTGTTTTCCTGGACTTGAATGGTCTCCATTCTGGTTAGCCTTGTTAATACTTGTTGACTTTCTGCATTTAGGCAGATGCATGTATTACATTTTAGCACTTTTTTTCGGTTCTTAAAGTCGAATATCATGTTTCATATGTGCTATATTTGGATAAAGTTGGATATTTGATTCAACTTTGAAGGCTGGGAAGTGGGAACTTACAGCAATTGATACCCCTTTCCTACAAATTCATTTTTGAACTTTCTTAATTTTTCTTTTTCACATTTTGTTTGTATACTAGCGGTTGCCTTTGTAGTTTTGTGGTCTATTTCCCTTGACCTGTTTTCTTTGTTCACTGCAATCTTCTGTTCCTATACCTTCTTTTTTTTTATTAGAGGGAGCCCATGCACTACCTCAGATTGCGCTTAACTTTTGTGTTAGACCATCCTCCTTTAGCTTGCACTTTCCTGATATTCCTTGCAGGTCCATGTCTATAAAGAAAGTAGAGCAATGGAAATCCCATCATGTCTTCATTTGTGGTGTCAATACTTCTAACCATCAATCCATCATGGCTATCCAATTCATCAGTTTGATAGTACACTAGCACAGTCCCATATTCACAATTTGTTTCTTTTCAAGTAATCATGGATTTGAAGTAAACAAGAGAATGAATCATAGATGCTGATGGAATAAAGTATTTTTTGGATCTTGCATTCAGTTCAGATTGTGCACTGCACTGTTGGAGTAGCAGTACCGAGACATCAAACGTGGCATGCGTGCATCCCTTCCTTTTGTGTTCCATGGAATGCACACTGCTATGACTATGGCAACTAACCACCATTATATTCATGTGACTTCCAATTTGCACTTGCCATTATATTCTTTTGATTTTTTTCGAGACACTTGCATAAGTATCCTTACCCCTCAGCGGTATACATATATTTTTTGGCTGTGACTAGATCATCTTAGATATAGCTGCACTGCGCTCTCATTAGAATTGCCTGTATCTCAACATCTTCCTTCTGTTTTTAGATTGCCTTTGAGGATCTAAAGCATAGAGTGTTTGAGGTCTCCTTGGTTGATCCAGAGTGTTGAGGATCAGGCTTACAGGATCAGACAGGTAACAGTTATAGAGAGTAGAGACATCTCCGATTTATGGAAATGCTGAGAATAAAAGTGGCTATGGGATTTTCTTGCAAGTAAAAGTTTGCTCCAACTCTAGACATGGACAATGGATTTGGGGGTGGCCAAAGCACAATGCCCTTTTATTCATATGGTTCCTAACCAATTTCAAACCAATAAAGTTTCTAAATTGTGTAATCTTGCTTTGCTGTATGTGCAGGGAACCCACCCTGCTGCCTCTCGGCTCAGTCAGCCGATGTATGAGACCAGTGGAGTGATGATGCAGCAAAAAAGGGCATGCAACATGCCGTGCAGCTGTGCCCTACAGAGGCGCAACATCACCTTAAACAGGCCCAAGGCGTGCCACAGGTACCTGGCTACCTTCACCCATCTGCATTTGTTACGCCACCGGCTGATGCTCCTAGCGTTGCTGGCCTATACGGTGTGGGACTAATTCGTCGAGCAGCTTGAGCCTTGGCCACGCACTCTATCTACTCAGCGAATTGCTCTGTATCGGTCGTCCTATTGGCCTTCAAACACCTACAACCTATTATTGTGAATGAGGCGCTTTCCAGTCAGGCGCTCAAAAGTGACTGGCAGATTTGTTGCAGTGATTATTTCTGGCTCTTGCCCTATCTAATTTACTGGCCATGATCTGGGGTCTCCTTTTGTTTGAACGAACTCTGTACAAATGTTGTCCTGCTAAAGTTAAAACGATCTTATATGTCCCAGTTCACTAACTGAATGTATACATGTGGAACGCTACTGGATGGATTTGGTGACTTGTAAAACACATGAGCTCATGATTGGGGATGGACGGATTCTTCACTAGCGTTGATTCAATGTATATATGGTAATGAGATGTCGCCGTGATTCAGTTTATCTTTGGTAATATGATGTCATTATGGAAGTTTGTTGCTCTGTGGAAACATAATTATATTGTTGGTCTTCTTGCTTCCGAAAAGCTGAATGCAGCTCGAAGGCAAGAACATGGCTACTAATAAATTTGGGAAGGTTAGGGTGAACATAAAACTGAGAATTCATAATACAGCCTGATGAGTATGTTGGCATATTAGATCCATGGGTTTTGGAGTGCTTATGCTGTCGAGGTGTGATGCAGATGTAGGTAGGTGTTTTACCAGGTTTTCGTATGCGCGGGAAGTAGGCATGTTGGATTTTTCTCGATGGAATAAAATGGTATACATAGAGGGCAATACATGCGCCTAACTAATCGTCTACACACATGTGTGTTTCATTCAGGTTTCTCCTACGTGTTTATCCACGGCAAACCAAACCAGATACTGTGCAAATACTCATGGATGATTGTCGTGGAGGCCAACAATCTTGTGATCGACACGACACCTGAGATTCTGGCACGGTTCTGATAAAGGCCAGTATCGAAAAACGGAAAACCGGGGCTGCCTTTCATGATGCAACGCAAAACAAATCCATTCTCGATCTCGAGTGGCATGGCTTTCCAGCCTGGCGTTGTGGACTACGTACCACTAGTTTCAGTTGGATCAGAGCGGCAAACCACAAAGCCGACTTTTTCCTTTTCTATGGTTGGGGTTGAGCGAGCTTGATGTGCCTTCCAAAAGCCGGTGGGTCCATCGGCCTCTGATCAGAGCTGTGTGTGGCCATCCATCATAATCGGCCGCCGCACCACACGACACGACGGCGGTGAGCCGGCCGGCGGCGTCCAAAGATGAGAGATGTGAGAGGAGAGCCCGGAAAGAGGCTTTTCGGCACCGTCCAGGATCCACCCACCCACCACTTAGAACAGACCAAACACGCGGGAAAACAACCCCACCCACGCCGCACTGTTCTCTCGTCCCGCCGCGGGCCGCGGGCGGCGTGGACGCACGTGCCACGTTGCCACCGCCAGCGGGGTCCCTGGCGCGCGGGGCCCGCGCCTGCCACCTTCTCGCCGCGCCCGTGCCCGTGCCCATGCGCCCTGTCTGTTGCCATCGCTTTTGCCGGCGCGCCGCTCTCTCTTGAGCTTTCCTTTCCTGTTCGGTTCGATCGGTATCCCTGACCTCCTCCTGTCCCCGTCTCTCTCTCTCTGCTCGGCCACCCCGCCATCGCTCGCCATTGCCGCCCCGCCGCACTGGAGGCGCGCCAGCGGTGTGTGTGCGGCGGCCTTGGCCTTATTATTCCCGGTGGTTCCCTCGCTCTGCCGCCCCCGACGACGACGACGACGGCCTTGGCGGCGATTCAGCCGAGGCGCCGATCCTCCTCGTGTCTTCGCTCCTGACGTGCGGTGCGCGCCGTCCACGGTGACGCTCGCCTTAATTGCTGTGCCCCCGCGCGTGGCGCTTCTCGCGTTTCCAGATCCGGGGCCCGGGCTCCGATCAGATCACCGGCTACCTAAAGGTACGATCGATCGGATCGGGCCGATCACTATGCTATCTGAGTGCATCTGAAACACAAGGATCATGTGGATTTGTACTCTTATTTGTGCTTTTTGGCATTTATTATGTATGTGTTCTATCTGAGCTAAGCAATTAAGCATTGGTATATATGCTGTTATCTAGCTAGGCATCATGAAAGCTGCAATATAAGTACCAAACAGGAAATGCATAGCTCAGATACAACATACTACATAATATTAAGTATTTATTTCTATCTGAGCTAAGCAATACTTAATAGGGTGTTCTGTTTACTTCATTTTTTTGGGGGGGTTCAGCCTGTCAAATTAATCCAGTTAGAGTTTGTCAAAAAAAAAAATTAATCCAGTTAGCGAGTTAATGTTGCCTATGTGTTTCCATGTGCAGGATTCGTGCAGGCAACTGGGAGAGGCAGGGCAGACCAGACCATGGGTGGCATTGAGGTTGAGGCAAAGCAAGATGCTTGGTGCAGCATCAAGAAGATTCTAAGGTGCTCTGTCAGAACGAGCTGGAGATGTGCCTCTGAATATTGGGCTCTATTCAGCCTTGTGCTGCTGCTCTACCTGCTGTACAAGTACACGCCGGGTTTATTTGCTTTCCTGCTCTCCACTTCTCCGGTGATTATATGCACCAGCCTTCTCCTTGCTGTGCTGCTATGCCATGGGAGCACACACTGTCCGGAGATCCGTGATGACAGGAAGGCTCCTGGACAAAGTTCAGCTGGGAACTCGTCCAGAGATGTTCGTACTGAAGAACAGCAGAGATTTTCAGTGCCTACGTTAAAGAAGAACACAGCCAGGGAGGCAAGTTTTGGCAGAATGGACTGTGACAAGCATGCTGATCTGGGTGAAAATGTTCCTCTTCTGAAGCAAGTTCATCAAGGGGTTGGGAGACTTGAAAGTTTTCACACGTCTGATCCTTTGCTGAAGCAAGAAGCTGTTATGGAAGAGTACATGAAGTGTAATGCAGAAAAAGAGTCTAAAGGTGCATTTTCTAGCAAGGGTGAGAATGGTAGTGAGGATGTTAAAGCGGTGGCAAAGCCAGATGATCAAGGAACAGTATCTACAGATGCACAGAGTGGTGAGGTGGCAGATATTTTAGACCACGGAACTCCAAGTAAGTCTGTTGATGGAACTCCAAGTAAATGCAAATGGGGTCGTGCTTTTTTTCCGTACGTCGGAGGAAGAAGCTGTCTGATATAAAGGTCGAGCCTATTACTCCTGTTGTGGACAACCAATTAGACCATTCTCTATTCTCGCCATTCGATACAGTTGTTAGCCATGATAACAGTTCATCAGGATTTGACCCTGATAATACAGAGAGACACTCTCCTGATGTTTCTATGGCAGAAAATTCTCCAGTACTTGATGAGACCGAGACAGGCCCTCCTTTGGGTGTTGATTCCTCTTTCCCTGATCCCATTACTACTGATGATTCAGACAATCATTTCAACATATCTTCCCTGGATTCTCAACCTCAGAGTGTTAACAATGAAGTGGCTGACAATAGCAAGGCCAAAGATGATGGTGGTGAGGAGAAGGAGGATGCTGGAGCTGAGCCTGCACTTCTGTGGACAGCTGACCACGAGAAGGATGTCATGGATCTTGGGTACTCCGAAATGGAACGGCACCGTCGATTGGAGACACTGATGGTGAGGAGACAATCAAGGAAAAACATACAATTTGATCCTGATGGCATGGACAGTGTAGGAGATGATGTATCACGATTCCGTCCCCAAGTTCAGCCTGTTTCAGTTTCTCAACGAAGGATGAACCCATTTACTCATGATGCAGATATTCCAGGCTCAGCTCCTCCTATTCTGCATCCGCGAGACGATCCCTTCGATTTCCTCCTTACTGATGAACAATCAGACGACAGTGGCCTCCCTGCACCCAATAATCTGGAACCCCAAGAACCGCTGCATCAAGATGCGGTCTTCAGAAGGCACGAGAGCTTCAGCTTCGGCAGGCCACCTCAGAGACACGGACCCTCCAGGTTCAAGCCATGCTTTGTCCTAGAGGAATTCAGCCTTGACGAAGCGAGCTCAAGCAGTTTCCAGAGGCAGTTCAGTGACAGGAGCGTGTCAAGGCTGAGCGTCGTCTCCGAGTGCGACACGGTTTCTTCAGTCGGCGATCAGGAGCACAACGACCTGATACGGAGCTACATCCGCAGGGTGCGCGAATCATCTCCGCCGAGCCTGCTAGGACAGGACGGCGGCGATGGCGACGCCGCCGTGTGCTGCTGGAAACGAGTGCTCGGACGGGATCAGCTTCGTGGACAATGAGACTCTGAATGCTGTCATCTGCTGATGATGAAGAGTTCACTGCAACGAACTTTGATGGTTGTGGATGAAGAGCTTCTATGTTTTGGTTGTTTCTTTTCCTGTTTGCACTCGTCTGACAGTGGGGGGTTGTATATTATAGTATACATGGTACATTTGCACAGTACAAAACATACTGTTTTGCTGTATACATACATTCTTGCGTGTAGTAGTTGCGTACTGTACAAAGGATCAGATGCTAGAAGGCTGAATGAACACTTGCAGCCAGCACCTGTTTTGCGGTTTTTTGTTTGCACTCGCACGTTGTACTTTCATTTTTGGTCCCCTAGTTCTGAATCTCTCGAGCAGTGTGGACCTGCGCTGCCCGCGGTTTCGTAGCTCTCAGTTTCAGAGCTGTGGAGTTGGAACCATTGGAGTCTCAAACTCTCAACCCTTGTCTTGTGTGGAGATTCTTCTCCCAACTTGGATACTGCTCTGCATGCTCTCAGATCAGGATCAACAGCAAGACCAATACACCACAGCTCATGTGCAGACCCTGTTTCATTTGTAAGATCACTGAAGCATGTTTAGATCCACTAGCAGCTAAATGATACTAGCTCAATCCCTCTATTCCAAATTGGAAGACGATTTGGCTTTCTAGATACATTACTAATAGATTATGAGCTATCTTCAGAATATTTGCACATGCATGTGAAAGCAGCTTGTAGCAAAAAATGAAGCTCCAGAATCGATCATGGTACGTGTTGGCCATCCAAATGGGCAAATACTGTTAACATCAAATGCAAATCCACAATGACTTTTGCCAGGACTTAATGCAGTTCAAATGGTTCATGCTATCATTTCAGAATGCATAACGAAAACATTCCCAGAAAACATTTCGCTCTGCAGTCCGGATCCTAATGCGGGCGCACCTCCTGCGAATGCAAAAACCAGGACAACACCTCAAACGATGTGCTCAGCCAGTGCCAGAATCTTGAGGTGCTTCTTCTTTCTCAGCTCATGGGGCACGGGACCGAAGACACGGGTGCCGATCAGCTCGCCCTTGTTGTTCACGATGACTATCGCATTGTCATCGAACTGGACCTCACTGCCGTCGCTGCGTCCTTTTTCATGGCAGCGCGGACGACCACTCCATAGACGACATCTCCTTTCTTGACCTTGCCACGAGGCTGGGCCTCCTTGACAGATCCGATGATCATGTCCCCAAGCCTTGCTCCTTTCTTCCCCCTCAAGGACTGTATGCACATAACCCGCTTGGCCCCAGAGTTATCCACGACCTTGAGGTTGGTCCTCATCTGAATGAATGTTCTGATTTGCTGAAAATGGGATAAAAACATATGTTACCATTTATTCCCTTGGAATCCACTAAAATTTGCAATCTCAAGACAAAATCAATATTCAACCATGTCCATATAATAGAGTTACATAAAACCTTCTTTTCATTTCATAAAAAAAAAAAAAAAAGTACTTAGTCTAGGTTGGTTTTCATCAAACTGAACAAGTACAAGAAGAGTATCTTGTAATGCAATATAGTTTGTCATAATTCTCTCTGATTAAGGATCTATTTATAGCCCTACTGCAAATGTTGAAAATTGCAAACTCAGGAACCTGAAAAGGGCTCAGATGCTATCAAAGCTATTGAAGCATTCTGCTATATGAAGCAACTAAATGATAGCCAAATAACTTAATCGATGATGATTGTCATAGGTATTGGGGAAAATGAAAAGATAGATAATCTTCTATAATCAAACTTAGAATGCCAATGTAAGTAACCATATATGGATTGAAAGACGAGTAAAATGATCTTCTGACCAACAGTTATTTGAAACTATGAAAATATGTCTGACGTAAGTATATATTTCATTTTTCTTCAAAAACAACCATGCTGAGAGATGCTGAGAGATACAAGCAAGAGAAAATTATATTCCAAAAGCTATCTTCTTAATTTCAGACCAGAGCATTTTTTTAGGAACTCCTGAATGTTAGCTATAGTTTTCATCAAATGATCAACAAAACATGCTCATGAAGAGTGCCTAGAAGAGTGCCATGTATCGGATAGCAACTTCAGTGTGTCAAAGGATCTAGATGTAGTCTTACTGCCATGGCTGATAACCACACATTAAGGCTACAGAAAAAAGGCTCAGGTATTAATAAAAGATTTTCAACTATTTCAGTTGTATAAGCAAGGTCAAAGACATGCTGGATATCATGGGAAAAATAGAAGAAATGCAATTGTTCAATAGTCACTTTGAGAATATCAGTGTCGATCTCGTAAGGCTTTGAAAACATTTATTTTCTTACCAGCAGCTTATTCAAAACAGTAAGTATACACGTTTAATGTGAACATAACAACAGAAAGAACAGCTTACCTGACTGATAGCATCACAATGAGAAGGTCTTGTTACTGCTTCAACAGAAGAGTTGGCAGCTCCCAACAAACTATTTCCAAGTCTTCCCATCAAAGTACGCCCAACTAAATAAATCAAGAAGCACTCAGCACTTTGAATTATAACAGCATCCTCACAGGTAGCTATTGAAACTTGAAAGCATAAGCTTTAATAAGGAGTAGACAGTCTCTTATGAGCTTATAACTATGCATTGGCTGCGCCTACACAGAAACATGATTCTAATTTCATAAACATTTAAACAATAGGACATGATTGTAGTAACCAACCGACCATGCCTATGTAACTTAGTTGGTCACTAGGCAAACACAAAACATTGGCAAAATTTGAAGATGGGTTGCTTTCATTAAAAAAAAAGACTTCTTAAATCTAAGCTCATATAAACTGGATCAATTCATCTGAAGGAAGATGCTACATGACGTGTCCAAGTTATGAAATCAAAAGCTTATTGTCAGAGGCCTTTAAACTGATACCTGTTGGACATTTTGACCTTAGGAGTGCCGCCATTTCCTGCTACCCAGCTCTTCCCCTGAGCTTTCCTGCAAACGAAAAGGGCGTGCACAATCAGAGGCTAATACCTTTAGGTTAGGGTTTCGGTGCTCAGCTTGAAGGGAAGGGAAGAGAAGGGGTGGAAGTAACTGGTTGGTACTCGTCTCCGGCGAAGAGACCAACTAGAGCCTCAGCACTGGCTTAGGGCGGAGGCGGAGGCGGCCGCCCACGAGTCGTCGGAAAGCGAGAGGGGGCCGAGAGAGAAGAGAACGCACGAGCAGGGGACGGAACGGAAGGGGATTTTTTTTTTTTTTTTTGATTGAGGGGGCGCGTTGCTACAGTAAACCTTAGGAAGAGTTGCCTTGCCTTGCCGGGCTTGGGCTTGCCGGACCAGGCCAGCCTCGTCTACACGAGCAAAAGCTGTTTTGGCTCTCCTGCTAAAGCTATGGAAATTCTTGCCCCAAGTCTTAAATATATTTAGCTAGTGTTTGGTTTAGGAATCAAATGGTATGGGTTGGGTCCATCGGGTTGGAGTGTTCCATTCCTTGCTTGGTGAGGGATGAGAGTTGGCAAGGCCTTTTTGGTGAGATTACTTCAATTTCAACCAAGCTCAAAGCATATCTATGACAGGAAAATAATATTTTTTTGACCGAACGATAGGAAAATAATATGAAATGACACATACAAAATTACATATACTGATTCACTTGAGTTAACTAAAGTCATAATAATAATTAGATATAGCCTTACACATCAGGTTCAAGCCTTACTTTAGGCATTACATAACTTCAAGCCTTGCATGATATAAGTTCAAGGCATTACACAAGTTCCAGCCTTACATGATATAAGAGCAACTCCAACAGTTTGCCATTTGTGTTTGGCATTCTCAAATTTTGCCAAAACACTCCAAAAACTCCCTCTAACAGTTTGGCATTTGGAGTTGGCAATTTAGTGAGCGTTGGCAAATTAGTTCCCCTCGTAGCTCACCAATTGCACGCAATACTTCGTTGAAATAGCGACTCACTGTTTCTCCCGATCTACCAAAATTAGTTCCAACTAACCTATTCTTACGGTTATGTCCTACAGTGTTTAGAAACATACCCACTTGTTGCTCAACACATAGGTGGATAGTATTTTTCCGTAAACCACGATCTCTATAAAGTTTGCAAAACCAGGAAGTATGTCTCTATTAAGTCTCAACGTGTCGGACAAGTTGTATCATCCTTCCAAACGCAGGTTCACCTAGGTCCAACCCGCACCAACCCTCAATCCAAACCTGAGAATTTTCACATGAATAAGTGTGAAGCAACGGAAAAAAAATCGTCTTTGGAAAGCGTAGTTTTGGATTTATCGGTTTCAAAAATACGCTAGTCTATATTTATAGTTTTCCCATCAGTTTTCAAATGCCTATAACTTTGTCATTTTAAGTCGATTTTGGTGATCGTGGCGACGTGTAGATTGGTTTTATTCACTCTTCAAATTGTTTTGTTTTTGTTGGTGTCTTGTTATCTTATTATGTCTTTGTTTCTTCGTGTATGAATCCTCGGATGATTGCGTGTTGTTGCTTGGTGATCGAGTTTAGCCGGACGATCAAGAGTTCTACTTCGAGCAAGACCAGCAGCACCAGAAGGAGTTTGATAACCAAGGCACTTGTAGCTTGGGACCATCCTCGTTGACTTATGTGTGTGATTTTCTGAGGCACACATAAGATTTTATGCATCCTCTTGTGTCCTTAAAATTGGGTGTGACAAATTGATATCAGCTCACAAGTGGTGGTAGATCTTGTGGACGGCGTCACTCCCGGCGCACGCGCACCGGGGAAAGCTAGCGGCGCCGCGTGCGCTACTTAAGATATGGGTGCACGCGCACTACTTCACCAAGCAACGCGCGGCCCAGTGTCCCCATTCAGCGCTGGCCAGTTTCTCTTGTCAGGCTTTTATGGGCCAAGTTTTTTTTCTGCAGACCTATATTGTTTTCTGATTTCTCCTGTCTAGCTTTATTGGGCCAAAAAAAATATTGTCTACAAGCTAGAATTTTCTCTTTTGGGAAATCGGATTTGTGGGTAAAGTAAATGGGCGGGGGAATGGTTTCACATCCATATGGAAGTGAAAGTACAAAACCATTGTCCGGTAGGGGGCATACTTTTTGAAAAGACACTTAGGCCAAAACCCATTGCTAAGTAGGGGGACATACTTTTCAAAATACACTTGCCCCCAAAACTCATTGTCTAGTAGGGGGCATGCTTTTTAAAAGACACTTACCCCAAAACTCATTGTCTAGTAGGGGGCATGCTTTTTAAAAGACACCTGCCCCAAAATCCATTGCCTGGTAGGGGGCATGCATTTAAAAGGACACTTGCCCCAAAACACTAAATTTAAAAATCAGTTAGTGACTCGGGAAACGCCATGAACCCTAATCTCAGCAAACATCATGAACCTTAATCTCAGCAACGTTATGAACCCTAATCTCAACAAACGCCATGATCCCTAATCTCGGTAAGGTCAATGAGCTCTAATCTCGGCAAAAGCCATGAACTCTCATCTCGGCAACGCCATGAACCCTAATCTCGGCAACGCCATGAACCCTAATCTTCAGTAAAGCCATTAACCCTAATCTCAACAACAAACTCTAATCTCAGCAACACCATGAACCCCCTAATCTCGGCAATGCAATAAACCCTAATCTCGTGAGACACTTATAACCCTAATCTCGGCCAGACGCGATCAACCCTAATCTCGCGAGACACTTATAACCCTAATCTCAGACGCGATCAACCCTAATCTCAACAAACGCCCCAAACCCTAATCTCGGCAACTCCATGAACCTAATCTCAGCAAACGCCATCAACCCTAATCTCAAAGAACGACATGAATCATAATCTCAACAACGCCATGAACCCTAATCACAATAAAATTACCAAATTCATAAATATTTTATCTTATATTATATGATATATGAAATTAATAATCAAACAATTTGAACACCCTAATCTCATCAAACGCCATGAAATCTAATCTCGGCAAAAGCCATAAACCCTAATCTCACAAACACCATAAAGCCTAATCTCAACATACGGTGTTAACCCTAATCTCGGCAAACACCATCAACTCTAATCTCGGCAAAACTTTACACTCCAAATTTTAAAACTTTGTACTCCAACAATAAAAACTTTGTACTCTTGGATATAAAACTTTGTACTTTAGATGTAAATTTTTGTCATCACGAAAAATTATATCAAAACATATCCAACATGGATCTAGTTTTATAGATCTCGTTATAATAAACGCGATGGTGCAAAGCGGAATTGAAAACAGATGCTTGACAAGGAAGTTATTACATTTTAAAGTTTGAAATTCGTTTTCAAAATAAAAAACAGTCGACAACTCATGGGGTCCGCTTTCTATTTATGTCTGTTAGCGCATATAACACAGGGAATGGTAGCATGCATGCTGTGCGCGCACCGCGCGTCTAATAGCGCCTGTTATGCAGCGCACGCTCGCCAAATAAGATTAGTGTCTTGCGGAAGATGCACGCTCAGCTTTCACGCCCGGGCAGCAAACCCTATAGTGGCTGCTCCTAGCAGCGTACATAGATGCAAAAGCACAGAGGTGGCGAGGGCTTTGGCTCTTATAGGGTGTCTACGCCGTAGTGCTGCCCTGTGCATGGCCATTGGGAGAGAAACCAAGAGGGTTTGGGCCTTAGGGCCAAAACACTCTGAGTTTGTTCGGCTGCCCTTCTATAATCTTATTTCTGCTTGTTTTCTCTCATATAATACTATTAAATCAGTAGAGCAGATTCAAAGAGTTTTCTTATTTTGTTTTTTTTCTCAATGCACTTTTCAATTCAGTTGAATACAATTTGAATTAGTACTGGATTCTGACCAACCCACTCAACCAAATAAATCAAATGCATCGGTATGTGGCTACCTTATGATGAATTTTAAACTTAATGAAATTTTTGTTTCTCCTATGTTTCCATGCACACAAAATTCATACATCTGAAACTATGTCGGTGCATGAGAATGAGATGCTGGTGTCGGAAAGGGCATCATCTACTAGCATAAATAATAATGTTTTTTAGAATGGGGCTAGAATATACACCCTTCGTCCCAAAAAAGAGTGTCGTTTTAGGTTTTATTGACCATCAGTCTTATTCAAATTATTTATATAAATATTATTTATTTTGTTATGACTTATTTTATCACTAAAGATATTTTAATAATGATTTATTTATTTTATAATTTTCATAAATTTTTTGAATAGACGAACAGTTAAACATGATGTCTAAAAATACATAAAAACGACATTTTTTGGGACCGAGGAGTACCGGACAAACAAAACTATGAACCAGAAGCGGGACCGGGATGTCACACACAAAGACTATTGCACAAATATCTAGCGATACCGGTTCTCCCTGCACTCCTGGTACAGCCAGCAGCAGGCCCATCCGGAAAGCAGGTGCTCACTCCTGGGCCCTGGCAGTTGGCCAGTTGCAGTGTGGCACCGTGGGCAGTAAGTAAAAACTGCTGAATCTCGATTTAGCCAGACAAGGCACCAGCTGAACTTGAATGATCTGAAATGAATGCAATGCAATGCAATGCAACGCAACAGTGAAAAGAGAAACCTTTGCGGCGGCGGCGGCATGGCCAGAAATTTTGCAGGCACCAAAACAAGCAGAGGAGCATGGGCACTGATGATGACCTGCCTGCCTGCCTGACCTCACCACTGAGCCACTGTCAGGAAGAAGGTCAACACTGTACCTCGTTCGGCAAGACTACGAAGTGGCTGAGAAGACGGTACGGGAAGTCGATCGTATTCATTTCGTAGCGGGCCTTGGGCCAGTTGTAAACCGACATTACGTTGTGGGCTTTGCCTTGTATTGACGGCGGCTATATCAAGCCGAGGGGTGGATGGGTGGACCGTCATCGAAGAATAGAAACATCATTCAGTTTATTCAGTCATTTCTTTCATTCAGTTATCGTTCTCATTTACATTTGTTCTTCTTCTTCGTTCGTTTGGTTTCTTCGATCCCAAGTCTCGCTAATCCACCCGACTCACGTCGAGGATATGATCCGTATCGACAAATTGGTATCGGCCGCTTACTGGTGGCGTAGTGACGCCGGCGAGGAATCTAGGCGCGACGAGCAAGCGCTGGCGCCGAAGAGGAAACCCACCAAATTCCAAGTCGAAACGGAGAAATCCATGGAGGAATTCGTCAAGCAGTTTGAGTTGATGAACTCCAGATTCGATGGGGTTCAGAAGCTCCTGGAGGGTGCGCTCGACAAGTTGGATGGCGTGGAAGCCTGGCAGAAGACCGCCCGGCGGCAGCGTTCTTCACGGTGCGTCGAAGGCGGACGGTGTCGAGACGCGCATCCAGGTGTTGGAGACGGCATCCCCATCGGAGGCGGCCGCGGTGTCGGCGGCGGCGGCCGCCGCCCGGCGGCGACTACGTTGCGTACATCACGGCCGGTGCGGCGACGCGGTCGCGAGGGGCGGTGTTCACGCACACGACGCCATCAACGACATCTGCGCCTCTTCATCCCCCGTCGTTTCCGCAGCGACCTCCGGCGTCGACCACTAACTACTTCTCGGGCCCGTCGACGGCGATGTCCCACGCCTCGACGTCGCATCTGAGGTTCGGTTCGAGGCGGTGATGCCGCGCGTTCGCGCACCAACCGCCTCGTCCACACATTTGTTGGACTGAATCGCGGCACCCCTTCCGTCGCCGATTTGCTACCTGCGGCGTGACGGCCAGGCCCATGGGGCATAGCGGCTGCGGTGGGTTCTCGGGGACCCGGCCCGCGGTACTACTCTCAGGGTATGGTTTATCGTGCTCCCTCGCCTCAATTTCCGTCTCGCGATTCTGATTGGGGGGCTCGGGATTATGATTCTAAACCCCGTTCTCCACCATTTCCTAAGATGGATTTCCCTCAATTTGATGGCACTAACCCCAGGCTTTGGCGTGATAATTGCGAAATGTTTTTCGAGGTGTATGCCGTTGATGCCATGTTGAAGACACGATTCGCGGCCCTCAACTTTAAAGGGTCTGCAGCAATTTGGCTCCAATCTGTGCAAGGCAAGACTAGGATTACTGATTGGGATGTTTTGTGTGCCAAGGTGATGAGAAAATTTGATGGCAACCAGTACCAGATCCTGTTGAACCAATTCGAGCAGCTTAAACAGAAAGGATCTGTGGGGGATTATTTGGAAGAATTCAGTAAGTTGGCTCATGGGTTGTTACTGTACAATGATAAGTATGATGATACATACTTTGTCACTAGATTCATAGCCGGTCTCAGAGATGATATCAGAAGGGTTATTATTCTCCATCAGCCTAAAGATGTTGATGCAGCGTGTAATCTAGCCTTGCTGTAAGAAGAAGAGATAGTCAAGTCTAAGGCAAGGTTTGCAAACAAAGAGTACAGCAAGGGGGCTTTCAAGACCTGGAAGCAGATTGACTCTGATCAGGGCAAGAGCAAAGGACCAGCAAAGGGTGATGGTGAAGATAAACTTCAAGCTCTCAGAGAATTCAGGAGGAAAAATAACTTGTGTTTCAAGTGTGGAGAGAAATGGGGAAAGCAACATAAGTGTCCTGCTCAGGTTCAGTTGCATGTTATTGAGGAGTTACTAGATGCTTTGGAAAATCCAACCTCTGATTCTGAGTGCAGTGATGAGGAAGCTGATCAAGAGGATACAGTCATGGCAGTTGGACATTCTAGATTTGAGAGTCCCAGCAAGAGAAGAACTATAAGGTTATGTGCCACAATTGGTCAGATTCAAGTACTGGTGTTAGTTGACTCTGGCAGTATTGGAAGCTTTATTAGTCAAGAGTTGGCTGCTCAGTTGGACCATCCATTATCTGATTGCACACCAACTCACCTGATTGCTGCAGATGGGAGTCCAATGGTTTGTGATAAGAAGATTGATCAGCTGATTTGGACCTGTCAGGGACATACATTCCAATCTGAAGTGGGCATTCTTCCATTAAAATGCTTTGATATGATAGTTGGGGAAGATTGGTTGGAAGCAGTGAGTCCAATGTGGGTTCACTGGGGCAAGAAAAAGATGAAGGTGACATACAATGGGAAGAGGATATCCTTGTTTGGGCTACAGCAGGATACATCAAAATGTACTAAGATCACCAGTCAGAAGCTGAAGGGCTTGATCAAGAAGAAGGCTGTTGCTTATTGTGTGCATCTAAAGCCTGTGAAGGACAAGTTGTTGTCTAAGAACATTGGTGCCGGTTACGTGTACGTGATTGAGGACACTATTATTCTGAAGGGGTTCAACAACTCATAGATTCTTATGGGGATATCTTTCAAACTCCAACTAAGTTACCACCTCGAGAGATCTTGTGATCATAGCATTCATCCGGTTCCTGGAGCCCAACCAGTTAATGCACGGCCATCTGAGATATTCTCCAATGCGAGAAAAATGAGATTGAAAGACAAATCACCGACATGCTTCAGAATGGCATTATCAGAAGCAGTACAAGCCCTTTTGCCTCCCCAGTTTTGTTAGTGAAAAAGAAAGATGGCACTTGGAGATTTTGTGTGGACTATAGGCAGCTGAATGCTCAAACAGTCAAGAACAAACATCCTATGCCTGTTGTTGAGAAGCTATTGGATGAATTACACAATGCCAAGTGGTTTACCAAATTGGATCTCAGAGCAGGATACCATCAGATTTGTGTTCAGCCAGCTGATACTCATAAGACAGCCTTTAAAACTCATCATGGCTTGTATGAGTTTTTGGTCATGCCTTTTGGGCTGACCAATGCACCTGTAACATTTCAGAGTGTAATGAACACAATCTTTGCTCCACTTCTCAGACAGGGAGTCTTGGTCTTCATGGATGACATCCTAGTATATGCCCCTACATTGGAGGATCATCTGTCTCTGTTACAGCAAGTGTTTTAGATATTAAGGCAGAATCAGTTCTATGTCAAAATAAACAAATGTTCTTTTGCCCAGCAACAAGTGGAGTATTTGGGGCATGTCATATCTGCCCAGGGGGTAGCTACAGAGAACTCCAAAATCAAGGCAGTTGAGCAGTGGCCCTTGCCAAAGAATCTAAAAGAACTGAGAGGGTTTCTAGGGTTAACCGGTTATTATAGAAGGTTCATTAAGCATTATGGGTTAATTAGTAGGCCATTAACTGATATGCTGAAGAAGGATACTCAGTTCTTATGGACTAGTGCAGCTCAGGAAGCATTCCAACTGCTTAAGCAAGCTTTAATTCAGGCTCCAGTTTTGGCCTTACCTGACTTTGATAAGCAGTTTGTCCTAGAAACAGATGCCAGTGATGTGGGTTTTGGAGCTATACTAATGCAGGACAATCATCCTATTGCATACTTGAGTAAAGCAGTTAGTAAGAGAAATCAGGCCTTGTCAACATATGAGAAGGAATGCTTAGCCATCATTATGGCGGTGGATAGATGGAGACCATATCTTCAACACAAGAAATTTCGATCAAAAAGCAGACCATAAGAGCTTCTTCGCAATTAGTAGAACATAGAGTCAACTCAAGATTCAGCAAAAGGCATTATACAAGCTCATGGATTTACACTTTAAAGTATTGTACAAACAGGGCAAGTCCAATATGGCAGCTGATGCCCTATCCAGGTGTCATCCTGTGCTTGAGCTTCATCTTTGTTTCTTCTCGTATAATGATTGGATGGATAGAGTTAAAGTCGGATATGATGAAGACCCATTGGCACAAGAGATTCTGAGTAACCCCAACTCTGATGAGCCTAAATTTAAAGGGTTCACAGTAGAAGCAGGAGTAATCAGACAATTTGGGAGAGTCTGGTTGGACACTAATAAGTTGGCACAGTTCCATATCATGCGGTACGTGCATAGTACCTGGTGTTGGGGTCATTGGGGAGCATTGCCAACCTATCATAGGATCAAGGAGATATTCATTTGGCCAAAAATGAGACAGGACATTGAGGAATATGTCAAGAGATGTAATGTTTGTCAACAAGCCAAAGTGGAGCACACTAAAGCTGCTGGTTTATTACAGCCATTGCCCATACTTGAACAAGCTTGGCAGGTCCTCTGCATGGATTTCATTACTGGGCTTCCCAAGTCTGACAGGTATGATACTATCATGGTGGTAATTGATAAGTTCACCAAGTATGGTCACTTTATTCCCTTATCTCATCCATATACTGCTGCTGGAGTGGCTCAACTGTTCATGGATACTGTGTACAAATTGCATGGCATGCCTCAGAAAATAGTCTCTGATCGAGATCCAGTTTTTACTAGCAATGTGTGGCAGGAATTGTTCAACAAAGCTGATGTGCAGTTACTTATGAGCTCATCTCATCATCCACAAACTGATGGTCAGACGGAAAGATTGAATCAGTGCTTGGAAACCTTTTTGAGGTGCTCAGTTAGTGCTTGCCCCAGGAAGTGGTCCAAATGGCTGTCCATTGCAGAATTCTGGTACAATACTAGTTATCATTCAGCATTGGGAAGAACTCCCTTTGAAGTGTTATATGGCCACAAACCAAGGCATTTTGGCATCTCGTATCCACACATATGCATTCACGATCTTGAGCAATGGATGTTGGGCGTAATCTCCTCAATGATGTTGTCAAACACCACTTACAGCGAGCTCGGCTGAGAATGAAACACTTTGCTGACAAGAAGAGAAGTGAGAAAGTCTTTGAGGTTGGTGATCAAGTGTATTTGAAGCTACAGCCATATATCCAGTCCTCGGTGGCTCCACGAGGTAATCAAAAGCTGATCTACAGGTATTTTGGTCCATTCCCAATCCTGGCCAAAGTTGGCACTGTGGCATATAAACTGCAGTTACCTGATGATGCTAAGATCCATTCAGTTGTCCATGTCTCACAACTCAAAAGACATATTCCAGACAATGTAGAACCTGACAGTGAGTTGGCTCTTCTACCTGATGATCCTATAGCAGTGCTCCAGCCCTTACAGTTCCTGCAGTTCAGGCGCATTCAGAAGGGTCTATCTGCAGTTGCTCAAATTCAGGTTCAATGGGAAGGACTTCCAGCTTATTTGACTACCTGGGAACAGGAAGATGATCTTCGTCGTCGCTACCCTCTGATCCCAGCTTGGGGTCAAGCTGGTTTTCATCAGGGGGGCAATGTCAGGAAGAAGGTCAACACTGTACCTCGTTCGGCAAGACTACGAAGTGGCTGAGAAGACGGTACGGGAAGTCGATCGTATTCATTTCGTAGCCGGCCTTGGGCCAGTTGTAAACCGACATTACGTTGTGGGCTTTGCCTTGTATTGACGGCGGCTATATCAAGCCGAGGGGTGGATGGGTGGACCGTCATCGAAGAATGGAAACATCATTCAGTTTATTCAGTCATTTCTTTCATTCAGTTATCGTTCTCATTTACATTTCTGTTCTTCTTCTTCGTTCGTTTGGTTTCTTCGATCCCAAGTCTCGCTAATCCACCCAGCTCACGTCAGGATATGATCCGTATCCTGACAGCCACACATGACAAGTGACACGCGCGGCCGGCGCGATCGCGATCGGATGGCACGCAGGCACGCACAAGCACAAGACTCCAGCGTCGCCGGCCGGTGGAGCTGGAATTCCGGATAGAAGATAGCTGTAGCTCATGCATGGGCTCGCTCATGGCTGTCACCGGTGGTGCCCGGCGGCAGAAACGGTCATCAGCCAGCTCTCATCGGGGTGGCTGCACTGCAAAGCTAATAGGAGCACGCCGCACGCGTACTCGTCCTATACTCGTAAAAAGCTTGCGCCAGTTTGCTTGCGTCTAGTTGTTGCGTTAAGATGAGAGCAGAGGACGTCGATTTGTAAGACGACGACAAATCCTGGTAGGTACTGCAGAGTT
>JADLZK010011652.1:0-196411 GCA_015847255.1 Hyparrhenia diplandra
GTGTACTGCTGCTTAGACGACTACTCAACATTGATGATGAACCCTGCCATAAAAATACATTTTCAAGGACAGCGTCCTGGAGCCTCCAAGATGCTGCTTGCGAAATTAGCCCGTCCGGCCCATCAGTTGCTGACCTCTCCAGGCCCAAGCAAAGAATTATCAAGGCACGGCTCGAACAGCCAAGCGACTGTTTGTTTAAAGCCATCTTGATAGACATGTGAATGATTGCACTGAGTGTTGCATCCTAGGGCCACATGAGGCGATCCACTGTTTGGTTGATCTACTTGTACGTCCTGCTCAACTTCTGCTCTTCAATAGCACATCGGCTTGCTCCTGGCCACGTGAAGCCGTTCCTCGCCTGGCGCTGGCCACGTGATGAATTCCTCCCGACGCGTGGCTTCTATCGGACGTAGGTCTGCACCGAGCATCTGTGCAGTCAGACTGCATACAATTTTTGCCACGCTACAGTGCTATAGACATTCGATGGTGGACACCAAACAACATACAATCTGAAGCTCTGCTTTTAAAGAACACAGGCGATCCAAGTTGTAACACCGCATTCCAAGCAGACTGGCTGACTGACTGAGTACTACGTTGACAATGGGATGTGGTAAACTTGATCAAAATACTCCATATACACACCAACCGACCTCCTGTACTGTACTGTCATAATGATCAAAATACTCCATATATGTCTTGTCGAGACAGACGGACACTTATGACAGCACACAATGGCTAATTGCGTCATCTTAATTGCACAGAAACTAACAAGCCGGCCAGCAGTTTGTCAGGCCACCGATCAGGCCCTGACGTGAGCTGGGTGGAGACACAATGAACACGAACACAATTGGTAACTTGGGATCGAAGGAATTGAAATAACGAACAAACTGAAGAACTGAATAACGAACTGAATAACGAATACAGAGTAAAGTTCTGGTGTTCGATAATCATCCACCCATCCGCCCCTCGGCTGATATAGCCGCCATCATACAAGGCCCTTGGCCCAATACTCGACAACATGTCGGTTACACGAAATGGCCCACAGCCCAAGACTTGAAGACTGGCTTCATCGTTGCCTGCTCAGCCCTGGCCCGCTCTTGCCGGATTCGCTACAGAGTCCATTACCCGAGTACTCGTAGAAGTCTAGCAGGTTTGTTGTGATCCACCTTGGCCTGTTGATAAACAGTACAACTCTTGATATAAAGCTCAATATCTTCTCTCATTTTAGGCCGGATAAAGGGTTTCTTTATTCTACGTGATATGTGGGCAATACTCCACGAATGTCCTCCAACTCCATCATTGTGAATAGCCTGAATGATATGTTGTTGAGCTACTTTATTGATTCCCAACCAAATTCTCCCAAACCTGTCTTATCAAACCATTATCCACCGAAAACCCCTTGAACTGTGGATCTTGTAATTTGGTTAGCCAGAAATTGCACTTTGCTTTTGGGTCATCCTCATATCCCATCTTAATTCTATCCATCCATTCATTGTAAAACCTGAGAGGACACAACATGAATTTCTTGCATAGGATGGCATCTTGATAGGGCATCGGCTGCTATATTTGTCTTTCCTTGCTTATAGACAATCTTGAATTGAAGGTCCATTAATTTGTAGAGAGCTTTTCTGCTGAATCTTTGAATTCACTCTATGCCCCAACAACTGAAGAATACTTTTTATGGTACGCCTTGATCAAAAACTCCATATCTTTGTAAATATGACCTCCATCTATCCTTTGCCATAATAATAGCCAAAGATTCTTTTTCATAGGTGGAGAGAGTTTGATTCTTCTTACTCACTTTGCCTTACCGAGGTAAGTTATAGGGTGATAATCCTGCATCAATACAACCCCAAACCCCACTTCACTTGCATGTTTCTAGGATAAAAGGCTTGTCAAAGTTTGGTAATGCTAGAACCGGTGCTTGCACTAATGCCCTGTTTGGGGGGCTGAAATGCTTCCTCAGATTTAGAAGTCCATACAAAAAAGGATTGTTTTTCTTCAATAAGTGGAGACAGAGGTCTACTAATGAGGCCATAATGTTTAATGAATCTTCTATAATACCCAGTTAAGCCAAGAAAACCTCTCAGTTCCTTAATATTCTTAGGTACGAGGCCATTCCTCCACAGCTTGAAACTTTGAATTTTCGGTGGCAACTCCTTTTGTCGATATGACATGTCCCAAATACTTCACCTCTGTGAGCAAAAGAACATTTGGACATTTTGACATAGAACTGGTTTTTTCTCAATATACGAAACACCTCTTTGAGTAGGGCAACATGGGCCTCGGACTAGATGAATAGATCGGGGATATCATCTATGAACACCAAAACTCCTTTCCTATGTAATTGAGCAAAGATCCGGTTCATCACACTTTGAAATGTTCTGAGGGCATTTGTCAAGCCAAAAGGCATGACTAAGAACTCATATAATCCAATTGTGGGTTTTAAAGGCAGTTTATGTGTATCCTCAGATTGTACACATATCCGGTGATAACCAGCCCTCAAATCCAATTTGGTGAACCACTTGGCATTGTGAAGCTCATCCAACAATTCTTCAACCACAGGCATTGGGTGTTTGTTTTTTTTTCTTGTTTGGGCATTTAGTTGCCTACGGTCTACACAAAATCTGCTCAAACCCATCCTTCTTCTTAACCAGCCAAGACAGGTGAGGCATATGGGCTTGTCTGAACTTGATAATCCCACTTTGTAGCATCTCTGTCAATTGCTTTTCTATCTCATTTTCTTTGTTGTGGGGGAGTATCTATATGGCCTAGCATTGATTTGGTTGAGCACCGGGGATCAAATGAATTCTATGATCACGGGGTCTTTACGGGGAAGAGTGTAGGAGTTTGGAATATATCCTCATAAGCGGATATCAACTTTTGAATCACCTCGAGCCTTTGGGGCCTCTTGAATTCTTTGCTATCGGTCGGTATGGATTCTTGATACGTATCGGATTGTTTTACATTGAACAGTCTGTATTTGCACACAATAAGCTACAGCCGACTTTTCAATAAACCCTTAAGCTTGTTGTTGCTCACCCACCACTGCACTTAGATGTATCTTGTTGCAACCCTTGAAGCAACACCCTCTTCCCTTTATATGTTATCTTCATCTGTTTCTTACCCCAATGGACCCACAATGGACTAACGACTTCCAACCAATCCTCACCTACACTACTACAAATGGCGAGGGGATATAGTAACGCCAACTTGTGTTACTATAGGTTGAAAAAAGTGTTACTAGCTATGTTAGTAACACATCTTCTTTTGTGTTCCAATTGCCTATGTTACTATAGTCCGGTTTATTGTAACACATTATACTTGTCTATAGGAACACTTATTTAGTGTTACAATAATTTTTGTTGTAACACATTATTTTTTTTTTTCGAAAAGCGTACCATTGGCACGTATTGTATTAAGGGAAAATAGAGTTTTACACGACGCACACCTTAGCCAAAAAGAATTGACCGGGCGCATGAAAGCACCAACGACAAAGAACACCGGCTCTAACGGTGGTGCGAAACGGATGTACTAAATAGTAAAACTATTGCTTGTGACGAAGGTGGCTTAAGGGCACGTCGTGGCTACGGCTCCGTCCGGGGATCTCCCACCGGTGCGTCAGCGCACCGATCGCGGCATGGGGAAGATCCGTAGCGGCTGCGGTTTCGAAAGAACGCGATCGCCCGAAGTGCTTCGAGGAACTTTGCTCTTTAGCTCGAGGCTCGGAGTGCTTGATGTCGTGTCGACCATTACGTCCCTCAAGCTTGGGCGGGCAAAGGCACCAGCAGCCGCCTTCCGCTCTGGTGCAGGATCATGTCTCTCTTGCTTCTCCGCGGCCGGGCGCCGCACGGACCACTCATCATCGGTGATCTGACGGAGCGGAGGGTGGGCTTTTGTGCCGAGGATAGGCTCCTGTTGTAGGGTGAGCGACGCCGGGGAAGTCACGGACGGAGGCCGTCGTGGGCGCCGGTGCGGGCACCTGATGGAGGTCCCCGGTGTCGACGATCGGCAGGGGCGGAAGAGGGGAGGAGGCGGGTAGCTCGCGTGGGCGGCCCTGTGTCAAGAACTCGCCTCCTCCCCGGCCGGGCGCCAAAAAGGGGGAAGGATTTTGCGCACGTTCTCCCACCGGAGGACGGCGCGGCATCCCCGAAGCGCAGCATTGAACCGCGGGGTCGAGGGGTCGGGGGTAGACAGGTGTGCACGCCGCTGGCCCACTTTGTGGGGATCGACACGCGCCGCTTGTTTCTCCGACGATTCACGGAAGGCGGATTTGGCGGCCAGCCGGCCGCCGCGCGCGGCACCGGTCGTCGTCGCGACTTGACCCCTCGCTTGCGGCGTGGGACCTCGGCCGGCCCCGGCGGTGTCAATGCCGCCGAGTCGTTGATGGCCGCAGGGAAGCCGCCACCTGGGACACTTCTGCGCGGCCGAACGGGACATGACGGGAAGTGGTGGACCCCGCCTCCTACACCACGGACCGCGGCCCCCTCCACCCAGGGCTGACCAGCACCGGGACGTCGAGGTCTTTGGGGTGGGCGGCGTGAGGAGCCCGCCGGAGCCTCCACCCCGGAACCTCCGAGCCTCGCCCCTGTGACGGCGCGACCATCGCGAGGGCGAAGGCGGCTCCAGCGCGCCGGGTAGAGGTGGTGCCGCACGCTGGCCCGGTCGGCGACGAGGGAGGCCACGAGCTCGTCAAAGCATCGGTCCACCCGAGCGGGGGACAGCGTGGCCACATAAGGGCCCCGGACGGCCCGGTCCGTGAAGGTGGTGCACACCCGACATGATGTCGGTGCCAATCCTCGGTGGGGCCGGGGGCTGGCCGAGGGATCGGACGGAGAGGATGCGCCCGACGAAGAGGGAGGCACCGGGCGACCACCCAAAGGGGGTCCAGGTCCCGGACACGGTCGGCGGCGACATCTGCGGTCATGAGCGCGGTGTGGAGACTCTGGTCGTGGCATGGAGGCTCATGCGCGCACCGCATATGAGGGTGGTGTAGTGGTCGGCGACGGCGATGTCTGCGAGCCCGCGCCCATTGCCGTCAAAGGAGGCGAGATGAGGCGGCGGGGACGGGGCGAGCAACGGGCGGCGACGTGATCCCCGCCAGTAATTGAAATAGCCCGATGAGGATGGCGGCACGCCGTCGGCGGACGAGGGCTGGCGCGCACGCCGCGTGCACGTGGGCGCCTCCCTGGACGAGAGTGAAGCCGTCATCGTCGATTGGGGGCACGGCGGAGGAGGACCCCAACGGCACGAAGTCCACGACGACGCCGACGGCGGTCGCCGGACAACGGCGATCGGCAGCCGCGCTGCCGTTGGTGAGTGAGACGTAGGGCGGCCGCCGGCCGGGTCGGCGGGCTGCCGGCACCCTAGCCGGCGAGGAGGGCGCACCGCGGGGCGTCGGACGTAGTCTCGTGGACGGCCGACGGCGACGACGACGCCGTCAGCACTGTCGCGGGCAGGAGCGGGCGTGGGGAGGGGCCCGAGCCGCGAGAGCCGAGGAGGCCTAGCCGGCCTGGCGTGGCCGGGGTGGGGTTGAGGAGCGGCCCGGCGGTAGAGGATGGACGGTCGCGCCCGACGACGTGTGGGGCTTCCGGCTCGACGGACTCGTCCTCATCGTCCGAGGAGTCGGAGAAGGAGCCGTCCACCCACCGTGATACCCTTGGGTCGCCCAACGGAGGGGAAGTAGGGGGCCGCGATCCGGGAGAGGGCCGCCAGCGCCGCGAGAAGGGGACGAGGGGTGGAGGGAGATGCCGACGAGCACGGGGCCAAGGGGCGCACGAGGGACGACTGCCCGGGCGGCCACCTCCAAGGGTGAGGCGGACTCCGCCGGCGGGGGCGACAGCGGCGTGAGGAGGGCGCGGATGTCGGAACCTCCATCGTAGGGCGCGGCAGGGGAGGGGGCGGCGGCCGGAGTTGATGACGGTGGCGGCGGTCCCGGACCCGGAAGCCCCTCGAGCCCGGCCCTCGCCGGGCGGTGGGAGCAGCCCACGATGGTGCCACGGGCGGGCGTGTGTCCTCCCGCTGGCCGAGCAAAGACCTTTTCGCTCCCAGCCACGGGCGGGAGGAGCCCGCGCGCGCCGGTCGACGGCGAGCACGGGGAGGTTGCCCCGGCCCGCCGCAGACGCCGTCGCGGCGCCGGATCCGTCGTCCGCGGGAAGGTGCCGGATGGCAGCGACCGAGGAAGCCGCCGCGAGCCGCTGATTCGGCGAGAGGAGACTCGGCGATGTTGGATCGGCGCGCGGCACCAGCGCGACAAGAAAGGTGGCAGCAAAGAAGGCTCCGGCGACGGACGCCGGGCGGCGGCGCCAGCGAGGGAGCCGAGCATCGAGATCGGGGATGAAGAAGCACCCGGACAGGTAGGCCGGCCCGCAGCTCCGGATCTGGCAGCGCACGGCATCACGACGACGACGCCGCCCACGGCCGAGAGGAGCTCGGCCGGCCGGGCGGCGTGAGGGCGGTGCTACCGGGAGCCGCCGCGGGCGGGAGGTCACGCATGTCGCGAGGGGCGACGGGATTCGGAGGGGGAGGAGGCAGGGGTAGGGGAGGTGGTGGAGGGGGAGGAGGGGAAGATGGATGCGGTGGTACGGGCTTGCCCGCCGGGCGGCAGCGGCGCCGCCCGGGGTGGGCTAGCGAGCCGCGCGGCTCGAAAGCACCTAACGGTCATGTCTTTGGGGCGAAGCCCACACGGAAAGTTAACTCAGCCCTTGTAACACATTATACTTGTCTCACGGGAACACTTCTATAGTGTTACAATGATTTTTGTTCTAACACTTTTTCTTTCTCTAGTAACACTTCACAATATGGTAGAATGCATAGTTTGCAACATATTTATTTATCTATTGGAACATTTGCTTTGTGTTACTTGGGAAGTCGGATTTGTAACACTTTTTTTTAGTTCTAGTAACACATGTACGTCATGTAGAGCACAATATGATTTGCAACATATTCGGATTGTAACACCTTTTTATATCTATTGTAACCCTTTTTATTTCTATCATAACTTATTCAGATTATGGAACAAATATTTATTTCACCTATACACATGGCACATGGATTATTATATAATCACACAAATATGACACATTGCAAAATCACATAAACCACACATTTCCATAATCATACATGATCCATGTATTGTAGAAATGATTTCAAACATATAGTTCTTGTTTCAAAACAAATCATAATATATGTACATAATGTGGTTCTAGAGAGAAACACACACATAGTCCATATTACAAAGAAAAATTCAAGATCTAGCTAGGATTCCTAAAGTCCATTTCTTCTTCTTGTGCACCTTGATGTAGGAATTCAACCATTAATCATTTCAACCTGCAAAGGAAACGTAAGTTGTAACACTAAAATTTAGGAAATGTAGTTTTGAACATACAAACATTGAAGGCCAAGCAATTGAAACTCCTTTAGCTTGAGCATCACCAATATTGAAATGACAAGACAGACTAAGGTCCATTCCATTGAATGCATATATAAAGTCCTGTGAATATAACATCTTTGATTATTCATGAAGGTTAGCAAATGAACAGAAATGCAACGGATTAACTCAAATTATTTGTAGAACTGTACATACCTATGCAGATAATCCAATTTCTGAGTCTGAAGCACGCAAATCACTTTGTTCCATCAGTGGAGGTTGGAAATAGGGAGTCTCAAAATAGTAATACGACCGGTGACCCATTTGCCAAGTTGCAGTATCTGTCTGACAAAAATAGCCACGCACAAAGCACTTGAAGTGAACAGAGCCTGAAAGAACAAAGATGAGAACACATTCAGAAGATCTATGGCACTTCGAGGCATGAGAAATTTATCCAACTTTTCCTGAATCAGACGTTTCATGGTCAAATCCAACAGGGGAAACAGGATCTACAAAATAACATGTATGGTCAAATCCATTTCTGCAAACTCCATCTTCGTTTCAGATCATGTACAGAAGGAAGTGTCCATGTGCCTTTTATAAAATAAATAGTGGTTATTGTTGGTTCTTCATATTTCGGTAAACAATTGCCCCATGTGCCTTTTATAAAATAAATAGTAGTTACTGTTGGTTCTTCATGTTTCGGTAACCAAGTGCCCCATGTTCCTTTTATAAAATAAATAGTGGTATTCATAATGCCCTAAGTTCATATACTGCTTAAAACTGAACTGTTACTCAGATCACTTTTTGTTCTTGGTATGGACTGCAGTAAACTGAAGTAGGTAGATTCAAAATGTAAAGACAGGGTAAAAAAGAATAAGACAGATACACATGGAAATAAGACACATGTAACTAATTGGTGTACCTGTATTGACCAATCATTTTATGGCTTGCCATGCGTAGCATCAATATATGGGAGCAACAGTTATCCTATACAGTTTTCTGCAATGTGCACAAAATAAAATTGAAGAATGCATGTATTCCTATACTGTTATCCTAGAGAAATGTAAAAAGCAGTGCCACATTCTCAGAAATTACACAAATTTGATTTAGAAACCAGTAATTAACTTGATACATAGCCTGACTAAATACTGTTTTCGCATTGGTATAAGCTACGTAATCCAACCTATTAACTAATTATTTCCCTAATTAGAGAGGAAGGAACTGGCTTGTGTTTTTGCTCAGGTATATTCAGAATGCGATAACTCTCAATTCATTTATGGTAAAGAGTTAACAATCGACAACAGCAGAGCTTAATGCGTCATCAGTATAAAAAATCCTAAGCGAATCGATCGATTATTTAGTTCACCGTCACCATGAGATGCAGCGCTACCATTTACATCCAGGCATCCAACATCTGGTTTAAGCCTACTCGAGAAAACAAAATCCAGGCATCCAGCAGCCCAATATGTAAAGAACATATAATATTAGATGAATGGGATGGGACATGGCAGTTACAGCGATAGGTCCGTCGGAACGAGGACAAGTTGAGCGCATACCTATCAATCCCGGCTAGACTGACAAACTGATCCGGCCAGCGGCCGCCACGAGTATGGAGCGACCTGAGATCCTCTTTCTTTGGGAACTCCACGCGATAGGTCCGTCGGCAGTAGGCCCCTTCGCCTCCGTCGTGCCAGGTCGCCGCCGTGCCGACCCGCGACCCTGGAGCTCGGTCAGTTATTAGTCAGGTCGAGGGATGAGGAGAGGACCTTGGAGTTTTTCCAAGGCGATATTAGATCTGAGTCTCTGACTGAGTCACCTGCCTACCCGAGACAGCAAACATTAGGCGGCACATGGATTACGGGAGGGAAAATTTGGTAGGAAAGGAAAATCATAGCTAAAAAAAAAAATGGTGGGAAACGGTTCCACACGTAAAATAAAATGGTGAGAATAATTCGGTGGCCGACAAATTCAATTGAATGAAATATGTGGAGCGTATACATTTTTTTTTTTTTATGTAGGAACAATTCCATCGGTAAAAAGAGTATTAGATGGAATGATCTTTCTAGAAAAAAGTAGAGCACGATTTCATCTATTTTAAAGTAACGACAACATTAATTTTATGTTGGATTGACTTGTTAAGCTCGATTTAAAATTGGGTCTCGAGCGACATAGGAGGGTATAAAAAATGAGAATATAATAACTTATCAGTTTCTTAATCCCTATCTATAACTCCTATATAACACCTTGAAATTTGAAATTTGAACTATACAGCCTCGAGCGGGTTTTAGAAGCCCTAGACGGTCTCGACTTAAAAAGTCATGAATACGAAGTTTTGTAGAACTCTTCAAGATCTACATTTGGTACTAGATTCAACTTTTCATTTTTCGAACTTTTAACGCCTCAAAATTTGAATTTTGAAATTTTTTTGGCCCCAAACGGGTTTTCGAGGCGCTAGATGGTCTCGACTTGAAAAGTCATGAATATGAGTTTTGTAGTCAACTTTCATTTTTCGAAATTTTGACGCCTCGAAATCTAAATTTTGAAATTTTTACGGCTCGAAACGGGTTTTTGAAGCCCTAGATGGTCTCCGCTCGAAAAGTCACGAACACCAAAAGTTCATAACTCATCAAGATCTACATTTGTTATTCAGGTCATTTTTGCATTTGAGAAAGTATTTGGAAAGTGTAGTTCAAAATGGATAACTCGCTCACAGAGTTCGAGAGACTCTACGAGAACCTTGGTTTTGTGAGTAGTGTTTACTAACACTTTCTCAAATGGAAAAATGACCCATATAAAGTGTAGATCTTGATAGTCCTAACACCCTTGTATTCAAAAAATTTTCAATCGAGGTCATTCAAAGGTTCGTTTGACCAAGGTTTGACCAAGTCAAACTTTGGATATTTTGAAAATGGCATCTAAGAGCCAGTTTTGAGACCGTAGCTTGTTTCAAATCAAAAAGTCATGAATACGTGTTTTGTAGAGCACTTTAGGATCTACATTTGGTATTAGAGTCAACTTTTCATTTTTTGAACTTTTGACGTCTCGAAATTTGAATTTTGAAATTTTTTAGGCTCAAACGGGTTTTCAAAGCCCTAAACGGTCTCGAACCTGAAAAGTCACGAATACCAATATTGTTAAGCTCATCAAGATCTACATTTGTTATTTAGGTCATTTTTGCATTTGAGAAAGTGTTCGAAATTGTAGTTGTAAAAGCATTAGTCTCTCACATAGTTTCATAAACTCTATATGGGAGGACTGAAGTGAACACAATTAATTGATAGAACATGATTTTAGAAAAAAGTAGAAAAAAAAAAATTCATCAAATTTGGAGTTAATATGTTGGAGAAAAGACTAGTTACACGTTTTAACTAGAGATCTAAAAAAAAAAAAACCTTGTGTTTATGTTCTTTTTTTTTTTCTATGTGGTTCAGTTCTAGGTTCTGTACTTGGGATATCTATGTGATAGACTTAAAAAGGAAAAAAGAACCAACTTTGTCATAAATGTAGGAATAGTGTGGTGGTGTGACTCACCTTTCTTCTTTGAGAAGTGTAAGGTTCGATTCTTAGTCACCACACATTTTTTTTAATACCACATATTTTATAGGATTTATTTCTTATCGGTTAATAGATAAAAAAACAGAACACCCTTTTATATCACAAATGAAGACATGTCCTAGTGGTTAGGGTGTCATGTTTTTTGTTCCAAAGGTGTTAGGTTTGATTCTCATGTGCTACACATTTTTTCAATAGTGTTTTACATGATTTATTATTTTTAAATATATAAGGAATAAAACGCCCTCTACAGCACAAGCCGATCATTGTCTTAGTTGTTAAGACACCATATTTTTTCAAAAAGGTGAAAGGTCCAAGGTTTGATCCCCATGCGCCATTTATTTTTTCACTAGTGTTTTACAAGATTTATGGCTTTAAAATTCATATATAAAAAGTAGAGCACCCCACTGTAGCACAAATGGATACTTGACCTAGTGGTTAAGGCACCAACCATTTATACTAGAGGTCTAGTGTTCAAGCCCCATGTGTGCTTATTTTTTCTATATATTTTGTCATTTAGTTTCAAAGTGACACCGCACCTGGCTGCTTTGGAAACCACATTTTTGCGACAAAAAGCAAACTGCAGCGTCATATATAGGGCACTTTATGTGACACATAAAAACCTTCCGTCATATATATAGTCATGGCGCTTGTGATATTATAACGATGCAGTTTTTTCGTCATATTATGGTACATTATATGACGCTTTTTGGCCCCGTCATTAGGAATTTCGTGATAGAAGGCCAAATTTCTTGTTGTGTTAATCGCATACTCATTTATAGTTGTTCTCAACTAATGACCCGCAGCATGATTGACTAACAGTCTTGGTGACACCTAAGTGCGATGTTCATGTCACCTATGAATAGGAAGACAGTGCATATATATATGTTTCTTTGTAACACTTCACTATAACATTATTTTGTATTACTACAGGGCATATATTTGTAACACATTTTATATGTTCCATCTATGTGTTACAATATAGTAAACTTTTTGTAACACTTTGCTTGTAACATTAATTTTGTGTTACTATAATTATTGTCAAGAACACATCTTTGTAGAAAAAGTATTTTTGTGTTACAATCGAAGTCAGTAACACATCATTTTGTGTTACTATGAGATTTCATAGGAACACATTGATGAATATGTTACGGGAAAGTGTTACAATATCCTTGATGTGTAGTAGTGCTAGAATCATGTCAAAACATTTCAAAGGCAGAATACCAACATCAGATTCAAAAGTATGCCCCTGACAACTCCAACTGAGGTGCTCAATCCTCTTGTAACAGATCATGGGACTACCATCAGAAGCTATCAGCTGAGTAGGGGTGCAATCACTCAATGAGTCAGATAAATTCTCAACCAAATCCTTGCTAATAAATGTCCCCACACTGCCTGAGTCAACCAATATTAACACTTGCAGCTTGCCAATCCTAGCACACAGCCTCATGGTTATCCTTCTTTGGGTCTTCTCAATCAATGCATGCCCAATTGCCATAATTGTTTCAGTACCCTCACAATCCTCTTCCCCATTCTCCGAGTCAGATCCAGTGTCTTCTAGGGCATCCAGGAATTCCTCAATCATATGTAGGGGTACTTGAGCAGGACACTTGTGATTCTTGGCCCATTTGTCTCCACATCTAAAACACAAGCCATTCTTCTTTCTGAATTCTCTTAATGCAGATAACTTGTCCTCATTTTTAATTAGGTTTTGCTCCCTTGTTCTTGGTCAGATCAGTCTCAGACTGCTTCCAATTCTTGAATGCCCCTTTGTTAAACTCCTTGTTTCCCAATCTGACCTTAGACTTGGCCAGCTCATCTTCTTGAATCAAAGCCAGATTGCAAGCTGAATCAACATCCTTTGGCTGATGTAGCACAATAACTCTTCTGATCTCATCCTTCAGTCCTGAGATGAAGCGAGTGACAAAATAGGTGTCATCATAGCTGTTGTTTGTAGAGTAACAGCCCATGAGCCAACTTGCTAAATTCTTCCAGATACTCATTGATAGTTCCCTTCTGCTTCAGTTGCTCAAACTGATTCAGCATCAATTGATACTGATTCCCATCAAACTTCTTCATGACCTTGTCATAGAGAATGTCCCAATCAGTAATCCTTGACTTGCCTTGAACTGATTGCAACCAAATCGCTGCTGACCCTTTAAAGTTGAGGGCCGCAAATCTCATCCTCAGAGAGACATCCACCGCATATACCTCAAAGAAAATCTCGCAGTTATCACGCCAAAGCCTCAGGTTAGTACCATCAAATTTAGGAAACTCCATTTTAGGAAAAGGTGGAGAGCGAGCTCTATGAACATGATCATTCTCCCGAGGAACAACATCCATATCATGACTCAAAAATTGCATAGCATGAGGTTTGTTGATCATACCCTGAGAGATGTACTGCGGCTGGGTCCCTTGGATCCCACCGCAGTCGGCACGATGCCCCATGGGCCTGTCGTCGTTGCCAGTGATGGCAGTTGGCGACGGAATGGGTGCCACGTTTAGGTCCAGCCAGCCTAGTGGACAAGGCGGTGGATGCGCAAACTGCGGCATCTGCCTCGGCTGAAACTGAAACCCCGGCGGTGGCGTCGACGCGTGAGGCATCATCTTCAACGGGGCCCAAGAAAGAGTAGTTCACCATGATCGGAGGTGGTCCGCGGAAATGCTCCTGGCGCCTTGTAGGTCATCGAAAGACGCAGCGGCGCGGAAACAGCTAGCGTGGGCGCGGACGTCGATGGCGCTACCGGTGAAGATGCAGATTCCAACGGCGCCGTAGTCGATGGTAGTTGAGGCGGAGTCATAGCCGTTGATGGAGGAGGTGGCCCCAAGGTCGCCGGTGCAGGTGGAAGCGCCTCCAACGCTCGCAGTCCCACCGACGCCTGCCCAACCCGATTCTCCACCACCTCCGCCTTCTGAAGCAAAGTCCCGAACGACTCGTCGGCGGTCGTCTTCCTTGATTCGAGACCCTCCAACTTGTCGAGCGTGGACCGCATCAATTCCTGGAACCCTTCGAACTTCTTGTTCATCACTTCATATTGCTTCGCAAACTCCTCCATGGATTTCTCCATCTCGATCTGGAACTTGGTCGGCTTCCTCTTCGGTGGCAGTCTGCAGCAGAGAGCGCCACCGGTCCCCTTTGCTGCAGCGTGCGGCGATCAAGGAGAACGGAGCTGATACCAATTGCCAGGCCACAGATCAGGCCCTGATGTGAGCTGCGTGGAGACACAACGAACACGAACACAATTGGTAACTTGGGATCGAAGGAATTGAAATAACGAACAAACTGAAGAACTGAATAACGAGCTGAATAACGAATACAGAGTAAAGTTCAGGTGTTCGATAATCGTCCACCCATCCGCCCCTCGGCTGATATAGCTGCCATCATACAAGGCCCTTGGCCCAATACTCGACAACATGTCGGTCACACGAAACGGCCCACAGCCCAAGACTTGAAGACCGGCTTCATCGTTGCCTGCTCAGCCACTGTCCGCTCTTGCCGGATTCGCTACAGAGTCCATCGCCTGAATACTGACACAGTTGTGCATGGGCAGTATCATCGTTCGTCAAAGGGGTCTGATCTGATGACACGGCAGGAGACTGAAACTTAATTTCAGCAAGGCATCCGCGTTTAACCACAGCGCACAAGACAATAAGGGTACCTTGATCGAAACTTCCACAGAAAGAATAAGAGAAGCCAACAGAAATTACACTTTCGCGACAGTTCGAGTGTGGGTCGGTTGGGCGATGACCTTCTATTAGAATATGAACCATCTAGAAGTTGAAACGTTAAGTCATGCACCTTGATTGTAACCTATATATACTGGTCTCAATGAATAGAAAGTGCTGAGGCTTTCACTCTTCCTATGGCTCACACCTTCAATTGCCTGCCACAATGCAGCCGATCCTTTCTGATCCCTACACTGCCAATCCACAATGACTTTCAGAAGTCAAGTGAGAAACTGCAAACAAAGGTAGTGACAGATACTGTGGATCCTAAACTCAACGTCTTGGAGATTTGTCGTAATGGCTGAAGGACATATCGTCATCATTATGCCGGATACTGAATAAAACACTCAAGTCCTCAGTGAGCACAAACTTCTGGAATTCGGCAACACAAATGTTCTCAACTTCTGGAGATTGCCTGGAGACATCATTAAGTCAATCTGCATGCTCACATCCATCCTTTCTGTGATGGTCCCTTTTAGATAATGTTCAGTGATGGTCCTGAGCACCCTGAGTTCATATTGGTTGCCCATATCCTTCACGAACTGTTGCCCAGATCCTAAACACAACGTATTTACTCTTGGACTGGTC
This sequence comes from Hyparrhenia diplandra, assembly GCA_015847255.1. Taxonomy (NCBI): domain Eukaryota; kingdom Viridiplantae; phylum Streptophyta; class Magnoliopsida; order Poales; family Poaceae; genus Hyparrhenia; species Hyparrhenia diplandra. The sequence continues at coordinate 15,239 of JADLZK010011652.1, forward strand.
ATTGTCACAAGGATATCTGCAGCTCCTCAAATGAAGTTGATACACTTCCTAGACGCATAGATAGCACCGGTGTTGAAACCTCCAGGTATCAAATGAAGAAAATTTGCAATGCTCAAAAGCCAGCACACGCAGGTGTTGAAATGCAATAAATGACCTAACTTGTGGATGGTCTATATGAATACCCTGAGTGAGATCCATTGTTCTTTTTTCCTGTAGCTACCCTACGTGGTCTGCTTTCTGATAATGTGCCATGAATGATCACTAGCTAACAAAGTTTCCTTTATCTGACATAGAAAGGATGAGATCGAGCAGGGGCGGGCCTTCTTGTATTCTATGGTACCTGGTTGAATACCCAATTTTTTTTGAAAAAAGTTTATATATATTCTGTATACATATTTGTGTATTGAAATAAAGAAAATACCACCGTCAAGGGGCTCACGGCGCAATGGCAAAGGCCATTGGTTGGGGGGCTCCCACCTAGGGTTCAAATCCTTGGATGCGACACATTATCCTGGATTTATTTCAGGATTTTCCGGCGCTATGCATTAAGTGGTAGGCGACGTCCTCGTCGGAACTTCAAGATTTGCCGGCTCAGTCCTTCGAAGGTGCTCATAGGGGTAGGTTTGCGTACGTGTGTTCATAAGGGTGAGTGTGCGTGCGTGTTGAGCGTCTGTGTTGTACTGTGTAATCTCAAAAAAAAAAATACCACCAAATTGAATACCCTATAAAACAATCAGCACAAAAACATTTTTTTTGAGGGGAAGCAAAAAGAAAAAACATACGGTAATGCTGTGGATTAGACGTCCTAATCCTTCCGCACCCGATCAGACGCGCGCTTGCTGGGCCCCTATTCAAGTCGAGCCGCTACTCAACGCTGGCCTGCTACTCAATCGATGTGGATTCAATAAAAAAAAACGAATCGACCCAGCATCCTTTCCCCATTTCGCCATTTCCACATCGCCTTCCACCCGCCGCATCCTCGCATCGCCCGCGCGAGGTGCGCTCTCTTTGCCGCCCCGCCGCCGCCGACTGGATCCCAGCAACCACGCCTCTCTCCATCAACTGGATCCCTCCATGGCAGGCGAAGTCATGGCAGGCAAGCCGAGGCCACCTTCTCCCTCGGCGCGCGGCGGCACGGCGACCCGGCGGCGCGGCGCTCCTCCTCCCGGCGTGCGGCGGCACCTCCCCGCTACCGCCTTCCCCCTCAACGTCGCGGAGGCCCTCGGGCGCGCGGTCGTCCCCGACTTCTCCATCCTCTGGTCCTCCTGCGCCGTCATCTTCTACGTGGGACGGCGTGGCCATCCGCGAGGTGCCCCGGTCGGGCGCCATGGCGGGACTACCCGTCAAGCCAATGGTCGCGGTACGCCACCATCCGGGACGGGTCCACCTGGGCCACCGACAACGGCCGCTACAAGGTCAACTACCGCCGGGACCCTTCACGGCCGAGTTCTCAGGCCTTGTGATCTGCGGCTGCCCGCCCGCGGACACCGTTGTCGGTGGTCAGAGCGGCGGTGACCACGTGGCGATGCTGCGGCTGCAGCTGCAACGAGGATGTTGCAAGAAGTAGGTTTTCTTGTTGCGTTAACTCTTTTTTTGATGTTGCATGAGCATGATTGTTTTTGCTGATGTCGCAACAAGTGATTTTTCGTGTTGCATTAGTTTTTCTTTGATGTTGCAACAGAGTAGCGGAACCGATGGGATCTTGATGCCAAACAGGACGATTTCGATGGTGACGACGCACCGAGAGCTGTCTTTCCACTGCCCAGCAATATATGTGGCCATCCAAGCTGTTCTTTCCCTGTACGCCAGTGGTCGAACAACTGGTATGTTACTGCAATTAACATGTTTCGTGTCAGCATTTGGATAGCAATGTAGTGAGTGACAACAATCTTTTTTGCAGGTATTTCCAGAAGCCTTGTTGCAGTGGCTGTGTCCATATGTTGCAAAAGTTATATGTGCTTGTTTCATAAGCCTTCTTTTCCATATTTACAAATTTTTGTTCATTAGGTGTCAGCAAACTGTTCTATCAAATGAGCCATACCGAAGTTAGTGTTACTTTTAATCAACTCTACAGTACTCATTTCCAAGTGATGCTTGTATACAACATTTTCTTTAATTAAATTTGCATGTTTTCAGACCCGTTGATATTTTGTTCAGTTAGTTCTTTTTCCATTGTTGCACTTTTTCTCTCTCCAATTTATGCACTTAAGAAACGTTTTTTTATTACCACGTTGCACCTGCCATACCAATATGTTTCATTTAGATTATGTTATATGTTTCATTCTCTATTAGACTAAGCTATTAAGTTCTTATATTTGTTTTCTTTAGGCCGCCTTTTGTTTGCATACCTGGATTTCATGTAACCTATGATGACTTCTATGAATCCCTCAAGCCAAAGGGACACATTTCTAATACAGTCATGACAGTGTGAAATTACCGCTTTAATCATGCTTGTCAAGAGTCTTGGAAACATGATGACGACCTTGTCAAGAAATTTGCATTCAATGCTATGCACGCAGTAAGATCTTAAAACTTTCATTTGAACCGGTCCATGTTTTCCATTGTCCATATTCCCTTTTAATTTGTACTCCTGCTTTTGTTTCAGCATTATATTTGCATTGTTTTTTGCAAATGGATATGTCCATGTTTAATTATCTATATGTTCATGTTACATGTGGTGATCATACAAGTAGGAAGAGTACCATGCTGATTTTGTATCAGAAATACCATGGTGCCAACTGAATAATTATATATTAGAAGAGGATTGGTGGGTTAACACCGACATGTACTTTGAGCAGAGCTTCAATTTTATGTATCATTTTACTCCTGCTGCCTGCTCTTGATTTTCCTAATTCCAATTTTGAGTGATGTGTGTCGAATTTACTATGTGTATGATCCTGCACGATTCTGAGTACAGCCTTATTTCTACCCCTATTTCAGGGATAACTGTGATGTGGCAGCAATATTTCAGTATATGATATGATTATGTTGTTTCACCATGATTTTTGAATTGTCTCCAAATTGGTGCGTGCATGTTTCATTAACTAAATGTGATTTTTATTTTATCTGCACATATATGTGTATGACTGGTCCTTGTTCCACCTTGATCCTAGTTATCCTTTTTCTGTATCCCCTGCACATATATCCTAGTTTTTATTTTCTATGATCTTTGGTGACATTTTAATTGGGCATGTTTCGTTACGCTGTCTTGCGATGTTTCAGCACGATATGTCTAGTGTTTCAATCTGATATGTGTACTTTCCATTTCTTTTATATGCAGGAACTACAGGAAGCATGTGGTTGGCCTCCTCCTCATACAGCCATTAAGCGAGATCTCAATTGATGACTTTGTCAAGGAGAATCGCTAAATTAGCCAAGGAGATCTTATTGCTCTGCGTAGTTAATCTAGTGATACTAGAGTTCATTGTAGTTGGGTTTCTCATCTCTAGATCGTGTTCTGGGTGCTACACAATTGCATGTGAAGTATGGCAAAAGCACATGAGTTTCTGTTATGCCATTTTCTTCTAACTGTAATGGACAATGTTGCAAAAATGTTCTATTGCAAGTGCTTAAATCATATGTTGCAATTCTGAAAAATCCAAATTAATAATTTTTTTGCAGCTACTTCCATCAGTTGTTTCAGTGGTTCGAAATAATATGTTGCAAGTACTTCCATCTTTTGTTTGCTATGCTCCAGAACACTATGTTGCAATGCTCCTTATTATAACTTGAGAGTGTCTGATGGACCATATTGAACTAGTATTATTTTACTGTTGCAAGTACTTCCTTATGATGTTGCAATGCTCTGACTTGAGAGTGTCTGATGGACCATGTTAAACTAGTATTATTTTACTGTTGCAAGTAGTTTCTTATGATGTTGCAATGCTCCTTATAACATGAGAGTGTCTGATGGAGCGCCTCGTCGAGCAGCTCAAGAGCAAGGCGGCCAGCAGCACCATGGACCCCAAGAGCTGCTGGAAGCTCGGCGAGCACCATGGCCAGTGGGCGCTGCAGCGTGAGGGCCTTTTACCAGCAGTTGGGCTGGAGCGTCGACTGCGAGTTCGACGAGAGCATCCTCCTCTGGCACATCGCCACCGACCTCTGCTTCCACGCCGCAACAACCCTGAGAACGCTGATAGCGGCGGTGGTACGCCGGAACGCCGCCAGGACGACGCGCTGCCGGCGCTGAGCAGGGAGATATCCAGCTATATGCTGTTCTTCCTGGTGATGCGCCCGTTCATGATGACGGCGAGCATCAGGCAGATCCGGTTCGGGGACACCTGCGCGGAGGCCAAGAGCTTCTTCCGGTGAGCCGGCGACGAGGCTGGCGGCGGCGACGAGGCAGCTGCTGGAGCTGGACGGCGCCACGGAGGCCAAGCGCTGGTGGCTCGTCGCCAGCGTGTCGGCGGAGATGCTCTGCTACGCCGCCGGCAAGTGCGGCGGGAGCGCCCACGCCCGGCAGCTCAGCCAGGGCGGCGAGCTGCTCACCGTGGTGTGGCTCCTCATGGCGCACTTCGGCGACCAGTAGAGGGTGGAGTCCGGCCGCCAGGGCCAAGCTCGTCAACTCGCGGCGCGCGATGGGGAAGAAGCCAGTCACGCGATGGAGAAAGAAGGGGATGTGCTAAGCTGGTTCTGCGATATATTTGGGCCGTAATGTATCTGGGCTGCCGCGCGGGCGTCCGACGGATGAAATTTCCCAGGACGTTAGGTCTGCCCAAAAACATATGTTCGTACTCCTTTTCCTCCCACCTGAAGGCCTAGTAAGGCCCACCAGCCCAGGATCCCACAACCAAACTATGGGCGATCCCTGCTAAATACTATGGGCAGGCTGCGTGCTTCAGCAATCGTTTTGCACTATATTACTACCAATCGCGTATCATCACAGTTGTTTGTTTGGAATGTCAAATAAAGCTTCATTTTTTATGCTTAACATTTCGGAAATAGTCCCTTTTTAGGTCTAGAATTGTTATCGAAGTATGAATTTTGCCCTCAAACTCTAAACCACATGTGCACGGCCCTCCACTACAAAAACGGACATCTTTAGCCCTTGGCTTGTTTCAAAGGTTGTTCATATACAAATATTTTATCTAAAAATAATCAAATATTACATAAATCTCTAAAATTCATAAATAGTTCTTTTTAAATCAAGTAATATAAAAAATTTGTACCAAATTTTTTTAAAGAATATAATCCATATACTCAAATAAATTTAGTTGTGAATTTTCAAATATTATTTTGTATAAACTATAATCTATGTGTTTGAAGATCTCATATTTCGTATTCAAAGTTTTCGAATTGTTATGTTCGAGCGAACTCGGACGAAGACATGACAAAAACCAAAGTTTTAGTAGTCCTGCTTGGGCCAAGAGATTATCATGGGATTATCATGGGCTTTCATTTGCCACATGTAGTAGTCCGTCAAATCTGATATATAGCTTTATAAAAGATAAAACATGTAGTAGTCCGTCAAATCTGATATATATGTTCTAATGCTATATACATTGTGCAGTGCACCAAACAACCTGAAGGAACATTATTATGTGGGTTCTACGTTTGCGAGTACTTGAGGACCTGCAGTAGATACAGCGCAAGCTGGCGGCAGCTCAAGAAAGCACAAGGCTGGTGGCGAAAGGCCCGGGTCGACGAGAAAAGCTACATTCAAACAGTAGCTGACATATGTAAGTTCATCGCAGATGCCTGCGTGCATGAAGGGCGGCCATTCTTCAACGAGGAGAGTCCTTTAGCGCTGCTAGACAAGTTCCACAAGATCAGAAACTGGAGCACCGAGCTACATGTCCCGGATTACGCGTTGCCAGACCTATTTGGATTAGGGGCCGGGGGAAATGTAAGTAGCGGACTTATCTGTAGTACTTTCATCAAGACATGCATGTAATAACTTTAATGATGATGATGTTGGTTTCCTGATGATACGATGGATAAGGACGAGACGAAGAACTCGATGGATGTATGAATGTGTTATATATATGTTTGTGCTCGTTAATTAGTGTTCTTTTGTTTCTATATGTTTTATTTCTGATAACTGAATTCCTTTCAAATTCAAATGATATTGCAGATACTATTTTATTTTTCTTAAACTGAAAAACATTAACAGAGGCGGGCAGATAATAACAGTCCGCTGTTTGTTAATATTTTAACAGAGACGGTTGGCTTTAAGGCGACCGCCTCGGTTAATATCTTAACGGAGGCGGTCATGTTATGGTAACTGCCTTCGTTAATGGTCATTAACCGAGGCGGTTGTCTTTTACTGGCCTGCCTCGGTTAATCGATAAACCAAAGGCTGGCGGGTTGCCCGCCTCGTTAGGTCACCAGTAACGGTGACCTTTCGTTGGAGGCGATTGCTTTGCCCACCTCACTTAACCAGTTTTGACCGCCTCCATTAAGTTTTTCTGTACTAGTGGATTATATAAATTATCCACCTTTATCATTATGAAATATATGCAAAGTAATATTTTAAGTTTCAATTTAACATATCCATATATGTCGTTGTGAAAGATAATATAAGGTATCGCCTTTATATTTGTACATACCTTAGCCATTATAAAAAATAAATAAAAAATCTCTGAAATCTACACGTAAATAGTAATATATATTATTACAAAAAAATAAATCATGGGCCACAGAAGATGGATCTTCAATTATTATGCAGGAGATTGTTATTTGTCTGGATCGGTTTTTTTTTTTTTTTTTTTTTTTTTTTTTTGGGTCTATTTGTTCTTGTCCAGTGAGTGTGTATTTGGCAAGGAGTTGTCCGGGAGCAGAGGGAGCTCTCCATAGCTCGGTGTGGGTGATTTGGATTTCGCCTGTAAATTTGTTTTTTTTACGTATGCTGGTTTCCTTTCTTCTTCTAATTACGACAAATATCACGAGCTCCATTCAAAAATAAATAAATAAAAAGGAACTCTCTATCTCTGTGTGTACATGTACATGTACTACTCTTCTTCTAATTACGACAAATATCACGAGCTCCAATACTCGACTGATGATAGCCACGAGCACAGTAGTACATCAGAGAAGCTAGCCTCCACTGACGTGACGACGACGACTGACTCCGCTCACAGGGTCTTTCCTGCTTGCTAACAGTGATTCATGCAGGCTGCACGCAGAGGAGGGATGTAAATTCGATCATGGCTCCAGCAAACGTGTCTTTTTAGGACCTCTTGTGTCTTGTCTTCCATGCTTGTGAAGATGCAATCACGGTAAAGGTGTTTGCCTTCACCGACTTTTGGTAAAGTTGCTGTTCTTTATAGCAGAAGACTGGGCGCCATTGCGGCAACAATGGATGTACATTTTTCACCGACTGGCAAAGCAATGTGATCATAGATGGGTTGCTGTCAGCTGGGCCTGCAGCGACGCGCTGTGTAATAAACTATGTGACAAAGAAACGCAAGGACAAACAGACTTGGCGCTGCCAATTCGCCGGGGCGGATGGCCAGGGCAGCAGCACGCCGGCTCGGTAATTCAACTGCAGGAAGACGCCACTGCCACTGGCGCTTGTCGCTGGACCCTCGTAGCTAGGCATCTCCTGACGAGTGCGGAGTGCCTGCACAGCCGAACCCTTTCATTTGCATGTATCGTTATTTCAAAACCTGAGCAGTAGGCAATGGCAAGGAAAGTGCTCATGAAGATACTCGGAATCGCGCGCGACACACAACCTAGCACCAGACAAGTTTACTAGGAGGCTTTTTGTATGTGTTGCCTTTGTCGCCGGCCAAGCAGGAAGCCGTGGACGCTTATTTTCCAGCGAGGCATCATGGGCGAGGCCGGGTTCCCTTGTTCTTCTTTAGATAATGGAATAAGTAATCCCTTGTCTAAAAACAATGTCGCTCTCTCCTGATGATTTCTTTAGATAATGGAATAAGTAATCCCTTGTTCTAAAATTGGTAGCCAGCTCTCTAGGCTACCATTTGGCATATATTCAGGAAAGTAAGAGCTTTGAACTCTTGTCCTAATGCATCAAATGTTGAGCAGGCACTGACCTTACAAGATTACGATGCCGAGTGTTCCTCAATGTCTCACACTCTCTAAGTCTAAGGAAGCTCTTTGGGGTGCCAAGTTGATCCAGTTTGAAAACTTTGACAGCAACTGTATGTTCGTCAAACCCAAATCTACCTTTGTAGACTGAACTGGATTTTGCTGAACAAAGTAAGTTGGTTAAAAAAAAAAAACCATTTGTAGCTTTGATTGAATCGGCATATGAGAACTTCAACTCCTTACGAGATGGATGAGATGCTTTGTTTAGCTTTCTTTCTTTTCTTTAAAAGAATGACAGCTAGAAAAGATAATAGGAATAACGGAGAGTTGAAAATCCTACTATCTTCAGAATAACTAATGCTCGCCTTATTTTTGATGTCCCTGTACTGCTACTGCATCGTGGCAGCTGTAGCAAGGGGATATTGGCACATAACAACTTTGTTACCTTGAAGGAACACCTCTCCTGTGTTCTGAAATATCCCACTTGATGGTCATACACAAAAACCATGAAATAATCATCGTCAAATTGTTTTTAAGTGTATTTTTTAAAATAAAACCGTGGCAACGCACGGGCACTTTACAAGTAAGATCATAATGCTGCACAACACAAGTAAAACCAACCACATGGCAGGTCATGTTGATTTGCTGGGCTAGAAGTTAGAGAAGCGACTGGGCCACCAGAGACGACTAGGAGCACTGGCAAGCCCAATTATATTTCTGTTTCGCAGGCCCAGATTGGAGGAAGCAGTGTAGGCCCGAGCAACGGTAGTGTCCTACGTACACTCTTCTTTCTCGAAACAAAGCAAGGCAGGATAACCTCAAAAAAAAAAAAAAAAAAATAGAGCAAGGCATGAGGGAACTTGTAGGAGCCTATTCATGCGGGCCGTGCTAGGGTCCCGACCTGATCGGACACCAGCACCCGTCCCGACCAGGTCGCACGGCCCAGGCCCCCTTTAGCTCCCAGCCCACCTCACGAGCTCCAGCCCAGGTCCCTTTAGCTCCCAACCCATCTCGCGTTCGTATATCCAGCCCAGGTGCGTTCCCGCGTGCTTGCTCCAGCCCACCTCGCGTTCTCAGCTCCAGCTAGGGCTGGATATCGAGCCTGCTCGGCTCGTTAGTGGATCGACTAGTTATAGCTCGGCTCGTTATAGCTCGACTTTGTAAGACCCCAATTTCAAGGGTCCTTAATTACTCGTATTTGCACGAGGATCAAGCACAAATACGTTTAATTAATAACAGAAGTGGACACAAATTTAAAAAGAAACACCGAACTTTATTGATAAGAATAAAACATAGGTTCCTACAAGCTGTGACTTGAGGGTCACGAATTATAAGGTTAGAAGTCTAGGCATAGTCCACGCCATAGCCGCGTAGCGGCATCTTATTACATAGCAGTCCACTACACGATATATCCTATCATAACATAATACTACCCCACAGCATAGGCGAAAGCCTGGCTTCAACATCACGGTCCTAAGGTCGTACGTCGCGCCTACTCCTAATCGTCCTGGTGCGCCCCTTCGTCGTCGTCGTAGCCTTCATTGGAGCCTGAATTAGTGAGTCAACAATGGGTGAGTACTTTCATACTCAGCAAGCCCTAACCATGGTTGGATAGATAGATATTATAGGTTGGGCCTTAGTAGAGTTTAAACTACTCTCACTAGTTCCCGAGTTAGTCATATTAAAGTCACAGGTTCACATTTTAGGTTAAACAATATTAATAAATGGATCTAATCATAGGTAAACTAGCCTAGCATTTGCCCATTTCAAGGGCGTGGCTATTGAATAGATTCAAACTCTGCAGAGGTGTACAAATTTCCCCACACGGTAGGCGCAACTCCTTCCATGATCAGTGGCCGAAGAAGTCCTACTGAGATCCCGTACCCGCATGGGTGCTACCCTAGATATCCATATAATTCCTACCACGGCTTCTCAGGGGTTGGAACGTACTACAGAGGATGTAACCTTGTATGTAACTTCAATGCACACTACGGAGGCTACCATCCCGTAGTACCGACGGTAGATACAACCCAGTACGTAGCTTCAATGCACACTACGGAGGTTGTCATCCCCACCCACGTAGCTTCAATGCACACTACGTTATCACAATCATAATCATAATCATTTGCGCACGTCGTCAATCCAAGGGCTTAACGTGGAAGCGAACCCGGCATCCATGCCAACCAGACCACGGAAGATCACACAGCATCCCACGTCGGCTCCTGATAGACCGTTGCTTGCTTGCTTCCGGCCTCCTAGGTAAGGAATTATACTTCAACCTAACGGGGTGTGAGATCAAGTCACCCCATCCCGATGTGTGGCTGTACAGATAATCACACTAGGTAGATTGACCTACGAACCGGTCCTTGGGGAGGTGAGTATCTCTCCGCAGGAATCTCTCTCTATGATTCCCGAAACGTGTTAGCCCACCTCCTTGTGGACTAACACCACCCACCTCTTTTGTTGGTTAAGGTCAGGTTATAACACCATATTATCTTATCTATTTCTTAAGCTTACTCATTATCACATGCACATATAAACATAGCAAATTATTATAAAGGTGGAGGGGTAGGGATTAGGACTTGCCTTCATTGTTCACTCCGTCAAGCTCCGCGTCATAGTCCGGGTCTTCGTGCTCCTGGTAGAGATCTTCGTCTGCTCTCCATTGGGGCGGCGCACGCAAAACTTACCATTAAAACCACACTCAACAAATAACATAAAAAGCGAAGGTAGAACACTATGGTGACACCATGATAAATAGATAGAGTTTTATTTTAGAGGAATTTTGGTAGTGGTTTGACATAAATCGGAGTTAGAATGTGGAAGTTATTAATTTCAGAAATTTATTCCTAGTTAATAAACCAAGTTGTATTTTTATAGCTATATTTTATGGTTCATTAATTGATACCAAATATATGATAAAAATCCATATTTCCTCTAGTTTATTTACATATTTTTCTAGGAATTTTCTGAGATTAGGAAAATAGGTTTTCGATACTGCGGTGCACCAACCGGTGTACCCGGCATTTTTTAAGCACCCCCGCCTTTGTGTGAGGTAGAGAGGGGGCGTGTGTGCGGTGAGTGGGTCCCGCCTATCGGGCGCTCCCGTCTTCCCATCGACGGCGTGACGCCATTTCCCCCACCCGATCCCACGGGACGAGAGAGAGAAGGAGGGGGAAACGGAGTAATAGAGGGACAACGTCATTCGCCGCTTCGTCATTACCTTTGGCGGTGGCGGCGGCTCGCCGAAATCCGGCCTCGGGGATGGACATCGTTCGGGGCTTGCCGCGTAGGCTCGTCGGTGTCCGCGCTGCCATCCCCGCATCGGTTAGGGGTGTTGGACCGGCGGTCGAGGCCTAGCTCCACGGCAGCCGTCTCCGCCGGCGGCTTGACCGGCGCGGCGCCACGGTCTTGTCATCACAGAGGAGGGAAAGGAGTAGAGGAAAGGGGTGGAATCGAGAGTGTAGCTATCGGGGATACTCACCTGCTCTCCAATTTTAGCCCTAGTTAGCTCGCCTTGCCTATTCCGACCGGAGTTCGCCGGCGGCATCGTCATACTCCCAAATTGGGAGAAAAGCGGATTGGATGGAGGGGGCAGGAGAAGAGGAGGAAGTGAGGGGGAGATGGTGCGTTTCCGAAGCTCGCGGAGGCTCGGACCTTGAGGTGCGAGGTGGATTGCTCGCCGGGCGGGGCTATTTATAGCTCGCCAATGGCGGTGGTGCCGGTGGAAGAAAATATCTTCTCGTTTACTCGCGCCGGCAGCCGTACCCCCGGCGGTGACCTCCTGGCCTTTCCGGCTGACCTCGCCCGTGTTCACCTCGAGCCACAAGAAGGCGCGGTTCGTCGTCTCGCCCCTCGCCGGGGCCGACATCTCGACGGCATGGGCCGCGTTTGCAATCGTTGGCGTTGAGGAAGATGGGGAAGACGATGGCGAGGACGAAATGACTATTCGGGGAGAGGTCCGCGCGGTTGTTGTACTCGTCTCCTTTCCCGCTGACCTTGCTGCGTATGACAGAGGGCATGGAGGTCCCGCCGGGCGGCGACAGCGTGCCCGACGCGGCGGGGAAGACGGGTCCGACTCCCGGCCCCGGTCGCCAATGAGGGAGGGAGTGGGCGGCCTGGCTCGTTATTAGGCCTGGCCTTGGCTCGGCCCGGAGAGAGGAGGGAGGAGATGGAGTGGATGGTGGGCTGGGCTGGAGAGTAGGGTGAGCCCGTGAGCTCTATTCCTTTTCTTATTTCTTTTCTTTTTCCTTTTTCCTATTCTTTCTTCCACTTAACATTATTACTAGCACTTCCAAAATTCGAAATGTGGTGTCATCATTAGTTCTAAACACTCAAGAACATGATTCAAAAGAAAGATTTAGAAGTTCAAATTTTTTATGGATCTTAAATACACCGTAGAACATCACATCTATAATAACAGAACATCTCATGTACACCGTAGAACATCACATGTATGCTAAGTGAATATCTCCAGATACACCATAGAACATCACGTGTATACTAAATGAACATCCCCAGAAACACATCACATGTATTCTGATTGAGCATCCCTAGATACAACATAGAACATCCCATATACACTAAGTTAACATCTCTAGATACACCACAGAACATCATCACGTGTATAATAGGTGAACATTCTCAGATACACCATAAAACATCCCATAAATAAATAAAATAAAATACAAAGATAGAAATAGAAATTTTAAAAATAATGAAATCCCATCAAAAAAGAAAAGGACAAAATAAAGGAAAAAGGAATGTAAGAAAAAACAAAAATAAATGAAAAAATGAAAAGGAAAATATACACCATGCATCCATCTCCCACCTTTATCACGCATATACATGCAGTTATTTGACACATTAAAAAATTAACTACCCAATGACTATAAATGGATAAGCGCGTGTAGGAGCTCACGACACTACACTAGTGTCCATAATTGACGTGGATATAGTGTAAATAAACAAGAATAAATCATATAACAACCCATATATTTTGCGTGAACATCACAAGTATCTCATAAGTACAAAAAGTAATATCTCATAAGTACAAAAAGTAATTAATGTAAAAAATAATAAATAGAAAACCACATAAAAAGAAAAGAAAAAGAAAAAAAAAAAAGAAAAAGAAAAATAAAAAGAAGGAAACTGAAGCAAGCGTACGGGGGTGGTCGGAAGGCCGAAGATTGGCGTAGTCACGCTCGTTTACACAAGTTGGATTCGTGCATTCATTTTAGCGCGGGAAGTAAAATTAGAAGATTGGCGGGCATTTCGCGTTGATTTGCGTAAAATTAGAAGTAAGTAGAATTTGTTAAAGGATTAATATGTAATCAGCAAGGATCCTAATCACAATTATTTTTTAAGATAATGTACTGTGTACTATTTTTGGGAGAACAGTTTTCATCTGCTAAATTTTATATCTTACTATTACTAATTGAGGCTCCAATGAAGGCACCACGTTAATCCTCACCAGTCTTATTTAGAAAAAAGATAAATGCTAGAAATTCTCACATTAATTAGAAAAATCCGGCCGTCAATCCATCAACCTCTAACAATCTTAGCCATTCGATCCGTAACATTTCCTAAAAAAATTACCCACAATTGCCATTATAAAAGTACCATAAAATAACCCCTAAATATACATTAAATTTACCCACCACTGCCATTAAGATAAATTAATATATTTTTTTAGTGATTCACGTACATAAAAATCCTACGCATCTAATCTCAAAAAAAAAATCCTACGCATCTATCAAAATAAATCTACGTATGCCATTAAGATAAATTAATATAATTTATTTTAGTGATTCACGTAAATAAAAATATCCTACGCATCTAATCTCAAAAAAAAAAAAAAAATCCTACGCATCAAAATAAATCTACGTATGTAGGTACTTATTGTCGCCGGTACTTCCTCTTATCTCTCTCTCATGCGCTTGGAAAACTAGCGCCACCGCCGCCGCATCCTGCAATCACGTCGAGTTTCAATCTGGAAAAAAGGAAGCCAGAACATTGTGTTGCTCTTCCTTCCATTAGATGGCATTAAACGCAAGCATTGATGGAGAAGTTGCATGAAGTACGAACACTTTGTTTCCTGATCCTGGGTAATCTAATTGATCTTCTGTTGTTGTGGATCTGATCTCAAGGAGGTAGCGTATATGTATGTACCATTACCACAGCATCATTGACAAGCTGATGAGGCATTGATGCAACTGACCTAGAACTTGTCGTTTGCCCGTCCTTCGTCGGCATGAATGTAGATGCACAAAAAGCTCATATGGCCAGACATGACAACAAGAACCACGTAAATACGCATGGACCATGGATGAGGGTACTGAGCTGTACGTACAATCGTGCTCGCTTGCCATGTCCTGTATCCGCGACAGCTACGAGATAACAAGCATTCTACGGCTAACAATCCTCGGTGTATTGAAGCCTGAAGGTGGTGTATTGAAGTCTGATGAAGCTGTTATCAGATGATGCAGCATGGTGACTCCATACAGGTCAGAGCTATATTCTGAATGTAGAAGTTATTTCTGGTGCCATTTAGCCTCTGCGTGGTAGATTAATGTTCTCAAATAGAATAATACATAGGAGTAAAGTTCTGTTTAACTTTTTTTTTTGGGGGCCAAGTATTTGATCGACTATATAATCATTGATATATTATATTGATAATGCAATCATTATAATATTCTATTTTAATATCATTGCTATTGTTTGTACAAATATGCAAAAGTAACCTCGAATATTCATGTAAAATATATTATTATGAGAAATAATATAAAGTAACCCATAAGTTTCTATCTAATTAACCACCTACATTATACTGTTAGCAACAATACAACATAGTGCTAATAATTATGAAGAAGTTTTCAAAAATACTTTTATGATAGACTAAATTGTTAGGATTAATTAGTATTAATTAATTAGTGATCAATTAGGATAATTGCCGTCATTAGCAATTGCTAATGATGATAACCGTTTAGGCCCCTTCGAAGGCTACGTATGGGGCAAGTTTCACCTTCGGTCACAAGCACCTGTTCACATTGTATAAATCATTTATTCCATCGACATTTAGAGTTTTCTCTTAACATAAATTATTCACTCATGTTATTATAAATATACAAAAAAACTAACTCGAATATTAATTTGTGTAACGCTATTCATATATGTAAGTACATGTAGCAAGCATGCTGATTTTCAAGCCAAATATATGGTTGAGGTTTTGGGAAAACATATGGTAATCATATATGAAGGTACAACCCAAAGGGTGAAACCTATACAAAGTGATTGGCAACTCAACCCCATAATAAGCAAATAACAATAGCTAAAATAATTAAATGAGTATTGTGTAAAACCTATTAACACATGAGAGATCATATCAACTATATATCTCTTTCATTGTGAAAGATTAATATAAATAATGACCTAAATTTATAACTAAACAATCCACCTTTGTTATCTTTTATAAACCATCCATGTCTACCTTTATGAAAAGATAATGTAGTGTAGCTCCTATGTGTTTAGAATGCTCCTAAATTAACACTTAAGAATCGAAGTTATCCATACTTATCATTATACAAAAATATCTTTCAAATATGCATGCAAATACTAATATAACATGGAAAACTTATGAAAAATAGTCCAATATTTGTAAAGTATGATATATATCTTTCCAAGATCGAAGTTCTACACTCTTAATACAAACGATAAACATATGCTATGCTCCATCATGTAAATCAAGTAAACATGTACACATTTGCACAAATATTTAGTTTTAGCGCTAACCAAACATGGAAATTTGTCCCTTAAAAAATCATAGCTTAAACAGGGACAACTCATATTAATTTGGCTATCAATCCTTAAGATTAGAATTTAACTAAATATATATTGCGCTAAAGAAAGATCAATCCTAGAAATTCTCCCCAAAACAAAAGTGTGTGAGAAATGATACTAATAGTCAATTGTATTTTCTAAATAATTACCCATATCTTTGATCATGTAAACAAAATAACATACGAATCTATTTAAATTACCCACCATGGAAAACATGATAAAAAACTAAATTTACATCTAATTGCCTACCTACTATTAAGAAAAAAAATTATTGCATAATCAATTAAATTTGCATATAAAATTATCACTTCATATTTCAAAAAAAAGCTAGCAACATCTTTGCCACTTTTAGTAACTATATAAAACATATATTAGTATTAATATAATAGTGCTTGAAATAAATATATGCATGCATGAGCGATGAATATTTATGTTATGTTTTGTTAATCATAAAAGTAATATTATCTTAACATCTTAGAACTAATGATACTAACAAATAATTTATATTTTTTAAGTTTAGGTATTTAGACATTTTAAAGATGCGTAACTTCATAACATATCAGCAACAACAACAACCACAATATTTAATCATAGAGTTTCAGTTCAAAAATATAGTAAAGATAAACTTAGGTGCCATGAATATTTGGAGAAAAAACTATGGATATAGATGAAAAATATAAAGATTAATTGATATGTTTGTGACAACTAGATGGATATAAGATATTACTTTTGTGTCTATTATGTTAGAAAATGAGCAAAGAGAAAATCATGCAATTTAATATTAGAATTTTTATTAGCCAGTGGTATTAGACAATAACTAATTCTTATGTCTCAAGATTCTGTCCGTGCGAGAGCACGGTTGATGGACTAGTGTAAAAAACTAATATTAGTCCATATAGATTCAATCAAACGA
Source organism: Hyparrhenia diplandra (assembly GCA_015847255.1). Taxonomy (NCBI): domain Eukaryota; kingdom Viridiplantae; phylum Streptophyta; class Magnoliopsida; order Poales; family Poaceae; genus Hyparrhenia; species Hyparrhenia diplandra. The sequence continues at coordinate 31,983 of JADLZK010011652.1, forward strand.
AATAATAACATTGATATATTTCAAATGCTATGGTTTAGTCTAATGGGAATCCTTAGTAGCTGAAACATGCTAACAATTAGTATCATTTTTTCTGATACAATCAAGCAGTGCATGGGTACAGTAACATTATTCCAAAAATGGCATTGTAATGGCCAAAGATGGAGAACTAATCCATGCATATATACATATACTATTTAATGTATACTGCAACTATAGGTATCATGCTCAATTTTCCTAGATGCTACTGCAGGACGTAGCACACAGTTGGCTGGTTTGCTCAACATCGTCTCTTGACTGTTGACGACCCTAAATGAAAAGGTCTATCTTGCCCCTTGAGGGAGGGTTCAATTCAGAACTTGAGATCAATCTGATTGAAGGGCAAGCACATGATGCACCTAGCGGCCACACCTACTCAAGTCTCTAGGTACACGGCAGCACTCAATGCTGGCCTCCTTGCATACCTCAATGAGAAGAGTCCATGCAAAATAAACCAAGCCACCAAAATGGAGCATATCATCCACTATCTAGGATATGCAAGATTGAACTGACCTTTAGATGACCTGTAGGTTTGAAACTGAAACAATCTGGAAGAATCTTTAAATGTGGACAAAAACATCCTGTACCATATTGGGAAAAGGCAAAACTGTGTCCTTCCAAATTAAACCAACCAACCAAAAATTAGAAATAATTTTGGCGATTGAAACCATCTTGCTGTCGATATGAACGGTAGCTCGATGCAAGCAAAATCTCTTGGTCTCTCTATGTGTTTTCGATGATTTACAAACAATAAATGATAAATATCATCCACTATCTAGGATATACAACATTTAACTGACCTGTAGATGACCTGTAGGCTTCAAACTGAATCAATCTAGAAAAATCTTTAACTGTGGATCAGGACCATCCTGTAGCAAATTGTAAAAAGGCAAAACTGAGTCCTTGCAAATTAAACCAACCCATCAAAAATTAAAAATAATTGAGGTGAATGAAACTATCTTGCTGTGAATGTGAACGGTAGTTCGATGCAAGCAAAATCTCTTGGTCTAAACAATAAATTATAAATGGAAGACACATTTACACATCTGGAATGCAGAGATGATATCTACCAGGTGAAAGAAACCTATGGACTGCGTAATCTTCCTGACTGACAGGAGGGAAGGAAAGATGCAGGAAGATATGTTGTAGGGAGGTACCTGATACAAATGGAGCTCTGATCACTTAAAACATAGCACGGTGTCGTTTTCTCCTGCAATGCATGTTAAAGCTACTCAGTTCTGGTATTTTTGAAACAGTGAGACAAACAGCAGAGTACTTTATGATAGATATTTAATAAAAAAAGGAAAACAGTCAACTAATTTGACAACACTTACATGGAAGAAGCCACTGTCAAAAATCTTCTGCAAGTTATGGACTACTTGATCAAGGAAATCTACATCCTCAACAAACATATTAAATACATCGACCTCTGATTTTACTTTACTCATCATCCTATGAGAAAAGACCAAAACTGATCATTTTTCTGCATACGCTTATCCTGTTAATAATGCTAAGGTAAGGTGGTGTCTAAGATACATGGGTGGACAAAATACAACTGATAGAATTTTTCCTCAATGGAAACAAAAGTTATGCTTATCCAGTTGATAATGCTAAGTTAAGGTGTTGTCTAAGATATATGGGTGAACAAAATACAACTGATAGAACTTTTTTCTCAATGGAAAGAAAGTTACGTAGATTTTTGCCTAGCATTGTGATATTACATGCATATTTGTTTAGCAACCTCCACAATTTCATGACTGAACATTGACCCACAGCTGAAGCATTTTTTGGATTTGTTTGAATATAGATATGACCTATGTCATTGATATTAATTTTATACTATCAAAGGTATAATTTTTGTAGAAAAATATTAATCTTATCACTCTACATTCAATACACTTTTCTGATTCTAGCCATTAAATCACAATTAACTAAACATTGCAGTATTCGACTTTTCAATATTTGAGTAGGTCAAGATCTGTGCATTCAGCATTATATCCACATTAAACAGTCCACATATCACCTTAGATGGTTCAAACTAAATGAACCCATTACATTACTAAATAAACATTACTACATTAGTACCTTGAGAAAAGTGATAAGTGGCTTCTGACATTGCCGTTGTGCCTCAAGATTTCATCCAATAATATGAACACTGAAAGCCCCTCACCAAGCAATGCGAAGACTGTCCTCAAATCAAAACTTATATGAATGAGTTCAATGGCCGAACATTCTTGTCCCACACTGAGCAGATCACATCACGTTGCCGGAGCAGATTCCCTAGACTTTCAAAGAAATCAAAGCCTTGTTTTTTAGAAAATAGTAGATAGATAACTTCAATGTTTTAAACAGTAAGGAAATGAAAAAAAAGTCCTTCATTAAGATCTCAAGCCAGCGGACCCTACTTTATTTTCTCTGTTTGGTCTATGCAACATATGTGCTAGAAAAAATATTCTAGAAATTGGGAGACTTTAATGTCTGTGAGATAAGTTTGGTTACCTTGATGCCACTTCTTCACGCATGTGCGGCATGCCTATTATTAAATGGGACACAATAGCAATGTACAAAGGTTTATGTTTTTGAGAGGAACCTGATTCGAAGAGGAAAAATCTCAATGATTCTGCATCAACTGTGAAGACAGTGGCTCAATCAAGCAGTATACACCTTTGTCTAATCAAGCCCGCAAAAAATTTGGGACCATTTGCAAATTAGTGCGCGTCGTGAATCAATTGGAATTGCATCACAGGAGAATAGGATTCTAACTCTGCCTGCGTTGGGTATAGGAATTTCAAAGGTAATAGCAACAGGAACGGCGGATCGAGGCCCAATCGTCGCGCGTCTGTCAAGGTTGCCGCCATCGTCGCGCCGCCCGAGGTGCTCGAGGCCGCCGCGTCATTTGGGCATCAGGAGATGGACGTGAACGCAGCAGCCGAGGACACCGAAGCTAGAGGAGATGGTTGTGCGCGACACGGCGGAGATCGAGGAACTCAAGCCGCTCAGCGCCGATGGGCGGCGGTCTAGGTGCCAGCCCCATGGCGGAGCAGCAGGATAACGCGATTGAAGAGAGGGGGAGGCCGGGCTCCCCGACGGTGTCGAGCTCGCCTCTCACGCCATGCGCGGTCGTCGGGGCCGCGGACAGGCCGGCCTCGCCCTGGCCCTGGACTCGATTTCCAGCGGCGGCGGACTCGATTCGGCAGCGGCGGCGGCGACTCGAAGTCTTCCTCGACGGCGGAGGACTCTCTCCCCTTGCGCGGCTGGTACCCGCACCCGGCGCATGGTCCCCGCCGGTGCATCGCAGGCTTTATGGTGACGGCGAGTGGGTGGCGGCGCGGAGGCGAGGGGTGGGCGAGGGGCGCTGGTGGGAGCCGTCGTGGGAGGACGCGGGCGGCAGCGTTACGGCATCTTCGCGGAGGAAGATGGATCGCCGCCTCGGAGTTCGCGCCAAGACAGCAGCGATGACCGAACCGGCGTGACACCGTGGATGCCTGCATGTATGCCCTGCATATTCAGAGAATTCCCCTCATGGGTCTTATCTTTATAGGGGTTATAAATATGTAGGGCGGTGAGCTGCGCTAAGAGCGTGGATGAGCCCGGAGCCCGGCCAGCAAGGCTATGCAATATTTGAATTTTTGCCAAGTGAGTGCACGTAGATGGAAAGTTATACGGTGAAGAAGTCGTAACGATAAACCTATCCCATAAACTACCAGTTCAAAGAAACTGCACTATCCAATGAGCCATTTCCTCCTAGTAAGTCCAAATAAAAATCCAGCAAGTGCAGAAGCTTTGAACGGGATTTGCCACACCACCATGATAGTACTTGTAGTAAAATCAGTCTCCTCGTGCTAACGACAGACTCGGTTCACGGGATCTCCTCATGCTTGGCTGGGCATAGCATGACGTATGCAGTGACGTGCTGTAATTCAACAAGACGCAAACGCAAGGACGAACACATTTTTGCATTGGTTGGCCACTTGGCCGGTGCAGGGTTGTAGGGCATCAGCACGCCGCTCCTTGTTTAGATGGCTAAAAATTGGAACCGCATGTCAAATCGGATTTTGTAGCATGTTTTGTTTGTTAGTGGTAAATATTATCGTATCATGGAGTAACTAGGCTCAAAATAATCGTCTCGGAATGTACATCTAAACTGTGTAATTAGTTATTTTTTTTACCTATATTTAATACTTTCCAAACATATGTCTTTTGATGTATTTAATGTGATGTGATGGAGAGAAAGTGGGAAAAATGTTAGAAATTTTAGCCATCTCCCACTAGCGCTGGTCGGACCCTCATCATGGGCATCTTCCTGATGACTTTGATGAGTGCGAGTGCCGTTGGTCTTCTGGCAAAAGCCATGTGATCATGAGAACGCAAGGACCCTCATGCAGTGACTTGCTTGCCACATGGCCGGCGTAGGGGCACACAGGCGGCAGCAGCTCTGGCTGGCTCAATAATTCACTTGGCGCTAGTGGCTGGACCATCATAGGCATCTTCCTTGACTTGACGAGTACTCCGTCCGTCCCACTGAGTTTGTCACCCCGGGTTCCGCATATCATTTTTTTTCGATCTTCGCCTAATTCAAATTTTTGCATAAATATAAATTACTTTTATTACGACTTATTTTATCAATTAAGATACTTGAATATTGATTAATTTATTTTATGATTTGCATAAATATTTTGAATAAGACGGATGGTCAAACATGAAGTTTAAAAGTAAAAAAACGATTTAACTACATGGGACAAAGGGAATACCTGCCCTGCACCCTTTATTTAGATTTCAATCAAGAGAAGTTTGGCTTGCTCTCCTAGCTCTGCTTTCTTCACTCCTCTCCTAGCAAGCAAGGTGACAGCCATCAATCTTCTCCTCGCTCGCAAGTGCGAAATCTCTCTTGGTCTTCAACCTTACCAATATTCCATACTGGCGTTGGCATGGATCTTGTGGCCGGGCCAGTGGGCAGCATCGTCACCAAGCTCGGCGAGCTCCTGCACGGGGAGTACAAGCTGCGAAGGGGCCTGCCGAGCAAATCGAGTATCTGAAAAATGAGCTCGAGAGTGCCCACACGGACTCTCTGCAAGGTGGGCGAGACGCCGGCGAGCATCTGGATCCACAGGTCCGTCGCGGGTCGGGCGACGTAAGAGAGGCGCCCTACGACATGGAGGATATCCTCGACGCCTTCCTCGTCGATGTCGAGGATGGGGCTACCCCGCTGAGACTAAAAGCAAGAAAGACTTGCTTAAAAGTCTCACGAAGAAGATGGCCATCCTGTTGAAGAAAACAAAAAAGCACGCCACGACATATCGCCAAAGACGATCGAGGAGATGAAGAAGCGACTCGGGAGGTGTCGGACCGCCGCGGCAGTACTCCATACCGTTTAAAGTGGCTGCACCGCCACCAAACCGGATCCTCGCCTTGTGGACATGCACAAAGAGGCAAAGACAGATTATCGGCATCGAGAGGACAAGGGCGGAGCTCGTAGCCATGCTTCGATCATCGACCCACGGCCCTCGAGACGCTGCCGCCTCCAGCGGTAGCAACCGGACCAAGATAATTTCTGTTGTCGGAGTTGGAGGTCTGGGCAAGACCACTCTTGCCAAAGCAGCATTTTAACGAGCTGAGTAGGGGATATGATTGTCGAGCCTTTGTTTCGTTGGCGCAATCCTGACCTACTGCAAGTCTTCAGCAGCCTCTTCTTCAGCTTCGACCGAAATATGTACCAGGCCATTCGTGATGTGAAGGACATACAACTGCTCATTGGCGAACTCCGAATGTTCCTTGAAAACAAGAGGTTTGCATTAATCAGTAGTCACCTGATTACCTATAGTTTCTCTGTTTCAATTTATGATTCTATATATGCTACCCTGCTTGTTCTGTGTGGATACTATTTGGGAGCATACATAATCTGTTTCATCTTATGATTACATATACATCACACTGCTTTTTGCTGTGTACATACTATTTGCATACGTTTACCACCACTTATAATTTAAAGATGTTTCCTTTACATAAGTATCAATGACGCAATAGTGGTACAACACTTCTCCTTAGGATATTTATATTTGATAATACAAATCTCAAGATGTTTGTTTTTCATTATGAATCATAGCTGCAGTTGTGGCACAGTACTCCTTTTCTTGCTAGACACTATATATTTGATAATAAAGAATTGATGAAGTTTCGACGGTGACATTGTAACTATTTTTCGAAAGATCGACATTGTAAATCTTGGACTTGGAAGTACTTCCACACCCGTGAGGTATGATCTAGGCTGCTGTCGGCCTTGGGCTCGCTGACAGCACTGCCTCAATAGAAATCCACTTTGTTGGATAGGTTGCTTCACGGGAAGGCATCGTTGCCGTAGGAACTGAGTAGGAGCTTCAACTCGTTGGTGCTACTTCTCCTGGTGCCAGTCGAAAGAGGGCGACCACCGTGCCTTGGACCGACGTTCATCGACGCCAGGCTGCTCACAGTCATCTTCGAGAGCACATGGCTTGCAGCTGGCTTCCGCAGCCTGACGCTACTCACTGCACTTATCGCCTGAGCCGTGCCTACTCCCCCATCCCACCACTATTCATTTTGTTCGTACGACCTTTGTATCCACCACTAGCTGGTGATTCGTGTTTAGTGTGCCCTCCAGGACGGGAATGGCCTCTCACCACACCCCCTTCGAGTCTGTAATCTTCTTGCATGCTTTCGAAAAAAAGTAGAACTAGTATGTAATTTTTGAAGACTAGATTAAAATTGGACATCAGCAATATTCAATACTAGTATAGTACAGATGTAGTGCCAGTCTTCTCCTTTATAGACAATAGATGCTCGAAGGTTTCCTTACTAACTCTTGCTATTTATTTGTGTTGTCTTGTTTGCACTGGTAGGTTCTTCATCATTATTGATGACGTATGGGACATAAATTCATGGCAAGCATTAGGATCAGCTTTGCATCAGAACAATAACAGAAGTACAGTAGTCAAAACTACTCGAAATCTAGAAGTAGCCTATGGCGATGAAGTTTACAAGCTGGGTCCTCTTTCACATGGTAACTCAAAGAAGCTCTTTTATATAAGGTTATATGGTGGTGAAGATAAATGTCCTGCTCATCATCCTGAAGAGGCATCCCAAAAGATTTTGGACAGATGTGGCGGTGTGCCATTAGCTATCATCACAGTGGCTAGCTTGTTGGTTGGTAAATCTAGACAGGATTGGTTTGAGCTTTGCAGCTCTCCTGGTTTCTATCGTGGCAACGACAACAAGCAAATAGTAGATGAGACTGAGTGGATATTGTCCCTTAGCTACTATGATCTTCCTCCTCATCTAAAGTCCTGCCATCGTACCTAAGTGTGTATCCCGAAGACTATGAGATTGAGAAAGATTCTTTGATATGGAAGTGGGTAGCAGAAGGTTTTATAGAGAAGAAGATAGGAACAAGTCTGTTACAGCAGGGAGAGGAGTACTTCCATCAGCTCATAAACAGGAGCATGATCCAAGGGGTGGAGTCTGAAGATGACGGCATCATACATCACTGTCATGTTCATGACATGGTCCTTGATCTTATTCGTGGTCTAGCAAACAAAGAAAACTTCATCACAATCTCAAATGATGATGGAGGAACATTGTCACGACAAAAGGTGCGCCGGTTAGCACATCAGAACAGGATACTCTTGGATCAATCTCATCCTAACAGTCATAGGGACATGACACAGCTGAGGACGCTGGTTGCCAATAGATGTTTCATCCGCGGTTTGGTGTTGTCTCCAAACTTTAAACTCCTACGTGTGCTAGCTTTAGAGAGGTGCAAATTATCAGTTGAATTTGGGAATGACTGGAATGAGCTTGAGCATCTTGGAAAACTAATTCATTTGAGGTACCTTGGGCTACGAGAGACAAGGGTCCGAGAGCTCCCGGAGGCGATAGGAGCTCTAAAGCTTCTACAGACGCTGAACTTGGAAGATACTGGAAAAAATGGTGTGGATGTCCAACTGCCATCAAGCGTTAGCCTGCTAACGCGGTTGGTGTGCCTGCGATGTGACCGTTGGATGAGCGTGCCGGATGGGTTCCTCCAAAAGGTGACGTCACTGGAGGAGCTAAGGATGGGCGTGTGCCAGTTGTCTTTTGAGTCCAAGAGGCAATTTGTCAAGGAGGTGGGCAACCTGAGCCTACTGAGGGTGCTCCATGTGGATGGCGTAGACACGCTGGATGAGAGCATGCAGGCAGGACTTTCAAAGTCACTAGGCAATCTGAAGGAGCTCCAGCATCTGGACTTGGATTGGGATGAATTATTTGAAAGTAACGATGCCTCGACAGAGTGGGACAAAGTCGTGCTTTCGGAACACCTCAGGTATCTACGTATAAGAGGCATCGGGTTCCCTTGTGTGCCATCATTCATATATCCCACGCATCTCCCCAACCTTTCCTACTTGGAGTTGATTGTGCATCATATGGACGAGGCAGGTTTGAGAGCTTTGGTTGGTCTCCCAGAACTCTATTACCTCTGTATTAGTGCCCATGATAATGATGGGACGGCTTCTTCACATAAGCCGGCTACGGTAATTAATATTAGTGCTCATGATAAATTCTTCCCCAAGTTGAGAAGCCTCATATTGGTTCGCTGGATGGTCCAGTTGGCGACCAACGGTGACTGGACAAGTGCTTCGTTGAGCCTGTGGAGGGGAGGTCAGGATCCTAATGCTATGGTATTTGATTACAAAGCAGAGGATGGGGACCGCAACAGCAGAGTAGAACAGGCCCCTGTTGTTGTGATGCCAAACCTCCACGTGCTTTTGGTTCCATGTCCCAGTCAGGGCTTTGTACAAGGATGGACTGGCTACCTGTGACAATCTCGGCTTGACTTGGAGTGCCTCCTTCGCTACGCACTGTGACGGCATTTCTAAACTGTCTTGATGCCTTCCCTGATGACGTGAACAAGGCAGAGGCTGAGCTCAGGCGCCTGGCACAACTCCATCCCAATAGCGCCGCACTCAGATTGGAGGTATTCAAAGTTAGTGAGGATATGATGGCACAACCAATACACAGCGACGATGAAGATGTACGTACGTACCAGCTGCCTAACATGTTTTTAGTTAATAACCACACATTCCATTCCCAATTCCACTAACTATATTATTATATCATATGCAGGAAGAAGATGAGAATGAGGTAATCGACGAGGATTCAGAAGCCTCGGTGTCTGAAACACAAGTGGAGGAGCTAATTCACTAGTCATCGTATCAATAAATCCATCAGTATATATAATCAGTGCCAGTGAAATGACCATCCAGAGCATCCTAATATAATCTTTGTTCATGGAGAAAATGGCCTCGGCTTGTGAGTCCTGTGTTTCGCTTTTGTCGACTCAGGAGTATTATATGTCTTGTTGTGGGTCTACAAAATTTATATCACAGCTATGTTTTCAGCCGAGTAATAAACTAGGTGGACATATGCATTTGTGTGCCTTAAGAAACCCTGTAATAAGGAGAACATTTGTTTTCAAGTTGTTGTTGTCGTCTGTGTGTAATCTCAAACCCATAAGATGCTGAACATTATTGTAATTAATCATCCAAGACAATCGTGAGATATTTGTTGTCACATGATCAGGTTTCTTTCTTTCTTTCCTTTTAAATTTGTTTAAATGATCTGCATAGTTTTCCTGCTGATTGTACGTGGTGCACGAGAAGTACGGGTTGGTTGATTTCAATCTCCTGGTTTGCATGTTTTACTGATTGTATGTGTGTTGCCATCCTCTCTGTCCTGTGCCTTTAAATATCTGGTAGGCAGTAGGATTTGAATAAAATGTTTTGCTATCGTGTCTGCGATCCTCTATGTGCAGTTTCAGTCCTCTGGTTTGCATCTTTTACTGATTTTATTTACATGGAGGCGTATCACCCCGGCATGATGCACCGCCCTCTCTGTCCTGAACTAGCTGCTGATAAAGTCGCTGGCCGACGCCACGATGAACGCTAACGTCGACGTGCACAAAGTGGTCATCAAGATTGGTCTCACCTTCTCTGACAAGCAGAGGGAGTCGACTTGGCCTGCCTCGACGCAGAGTGAGTTGATCCACGGCGCCTTGCCGAGCTGCTGATGTTGTCCTCAATATTCATCTCCACTGGGTGACGAGACGTCCGAGATGCCTCTTAGATTCCTCTGTTTTCAGTGGACATTGCCTTGTTGATGGTCGCACTTCATTAACGAATGAAGACAATAGTTTATGCCTACCTGAACACTGTTAAGAATGTGAATGCTTCCTCAATGCAGCCTGACATCTGAATATGCAGCCTCAACGCAGTGATGCTGATACAGAGCAGAGTCGGATGACGTGCTTCATTTTGCCGTAACAGTCATGCACAGTGGATGGTATGGCGTGATCAGTCGTGAACACAGATGAAAAAAGATTTTTTTTTCCTTCTTTCTATATTCATAAGGTAATGTAGGCAGGAGCGAAACAGCACCAGCAGATCAATTCCCGGCTTCTGCATGATACCAGAGAGCAAAACAAGAGCAGCGGCAGCAGCTCAGTTGAAACTGGTGATAACATGTAATATGCAGTGTGAGTTTGCTATGAAACCGGTGAAGGAAAAGACAGTAATCTGTTTGAATATGTTAATCGCCTCAAATTTCGAATAAGCGCATCGTGCTCACTACTACAGTACTTTCTTCAACTGCATTTTCAACATCTTGAACTCAGTTGTATTCCAGTTTTATCTCCTTAAGAATAACATGACTAGTGTGATGACATGGATGGATGCCCCTGAGTTCACCACGTTACTATTCTATTCCACTTTTTAGGTCCTTAATTAAGAATCATTTCCATTTGTTAATCTTCTAGTTATCATTTTTATCCATTTGTTACTAGCACAACTGATGAACTCTATTTGTAGTTGTCAACTCTCTGTTTTATGTCCCTAAGAATCATTTGCATTTACTATTATTATAGCCATCATTTTTATTTACTATTATTATAGCCATCATTTTTATTCATTTTTACCAGCACAACTGGTGAACTCTGTTTCTTGCACAGATGCACTCTGTCTACCTAGTCTGATCTCAATATGGCTCTCCCCGATTCAAATTCCAGATAACGGTGGACAAATATCACCCAGGTGTGGTGGTGTACCGCCCTCTCTGTCCAGAGCTAGCTGCTGAGAAAGTCGCTGGCCGACGCCACGATGAAGGCCAGCGTACGTCAACATGCCCACCTGACCACAGTGAATGCTAGAGGTTACGCAATGTACTACGGTTATACGCTATGCTGTGCCAAATTAATTTGCAACCTGATATCTGAATTTGCAGCCTCAATGCAGTAATAGTGATACCGAGCAGAGTCGTCCGAACCGTGACTAGGGCTCTTCTCGGATTCAAATTCTGAGTTATTCCTAATAGTTGACGCAGATTCTTTGTTTCGTACAAGTATGCACCAGATAATGGTATGGTCCACCACATTACCATGCGGCCTAAGCCACTACTTACAACAAGTTCGTTTTCAAGATCTTGGCCAAGGGCTAGTTGATTGTCAGGTAGAAGCCCCGGCATTTCCACCGTGCCTGATGTTGTGCTGTAAGCCTGTACACCAAAGGAGATCTGTCCATGCTCTGAATCTTTGTGGCTCCATTTGGCTTGCTCAAGGTTTCTGTTTACTTGTGCGCTTTAACCTCTCTGTTATTTTCTCACGCCGAGGTGCTGCCTTTGCTAGTTGTTTGTTTTCTCCGAATTGCCATATTGTTTTTTAAGACAATTGCCTGATGTTGTGCATTAGTTTGCACAATGCCCAACGTCTTTATTTCTTAATATTCTGATTGAAAAAGGATTTCTTGCTTTTAGTATATGAGTATTACAGTTTGTTGAGCCATGGTGAGTCCGTAACATGACCAGAGTAATGCCACATTGTGTCTGAGGAAGAGCGATATGCTCCAACCTCTCTTCTCTTGACATTAGTCTCCCGCTCCCTACATGCACAAGCTAGAAATTTGAATAGGGTGCTAGCTCATGCATGGAGGCGGTACTCTGAAGACTCTGCTACTCGCCCGATATTATTCTCTTATTAGTGCTTGCATCTGCTTTTATCTTTGATAACAAACACTGATACGTGTCTATATCCGAACGTAGGGATGCAAGCGGACTTGTCTGGCCACTTGTGCGGGTCACCGTACAACGAACAGATAAAGCTCAGCTGCATCATGAGTTTACTTGGGTCTCCTCTCTGTTTGCTCTCGGCCTGTTCTGTTTCGTTACGGTCAGTATACGGCGATCAAAGTGGTACCCTCTGGCTCTGTACCTATATCCCTCTGCTTTTATCTCTTCGATAACAAGCTCTGATACTCCGTGAACTGCTGCTTTCTTGCATGCTGCTTGTGCGGGTCACTGAACAACGAGCAAATAAAGCTCAGCCACTTCATCAGCATGTGATTGAATCAGCGTTGTTGGGCCAGCTTGACTGCTTCAAGGATCGTTGTTGGGCCCAGTCAATCAGCTTGATTGACATGCAACACGACTAGCGTTGTTGGGCAAGACAACCTGATTGACTGGGCCCGAAGTTGGAGAAGCGAGTGGGCCACCATTAACGTTCGTTCGTCTTGGATCAGCTTAACCTACTGCATCTCTGCAACGCTGAGCCCATCATCGGGCCCACGGAAAGCCAATGTGTTCGAGTCGTCGTTTGGCAAGGCCCCGTCCCTGTGGTGGTGCAGCCCACGCGATAACTTTGGCATATATGTGTTGAATCAGCCTAGCCCGTATATAGTGCTGGGCCAAAAGGAAGAGTGTCCAGCTTGAAGGATCGGATTGCATTGGGCCGATCCACTGACAGATACTTTCTTTTTTTCTGTTTCATGGCATTTATTTTTGCATCTGCGCCACAAACAACAGATTTCTCGCTTTGGAGTTGGACCACCACCTGGCTGACGTTAAAACAAGCGAGAAATTGATCTAGTGTGTAAAGAGCAACTAACTTCGGTGCTCGCTGTCGAAGTCTATATACTAGCTGGCATCCCCGTGCTTCGCACGGGGTTTGTCATATGTATGATCATACTTGGTATTTTAAAAACTTTAGTCCAATTATCTGTAATAGGGTTGCATCTGTCGTATTCTCTTGCGGCAACGATAATAATTTTCTGGAAGTTTTTCTATAACTGGAAGATGGCGTTTTGCTCCTCCGTGTACAATTCCTGGGGTGTCCGTAGCAATTTAATACCGGGTGACGCACGGGGTGCAGTTACCAGATGGACTGACTGGGCTTTGCTGGGATGGACTGACTGGGCTTTGCTGGTGCATCCATGCACCGATCTGGTGGTCTTTCCCACTTGCCCCTTTATTCTAGTGGAGAAACGGGAGGTGGGTTTCCAATGACATGTGGGCCCGTGAGGGAAAGGATAAGGTGTGCTGCTCACGGGATTGCCAATTAGCCATCGTCTTCTCCATTCAGCCGACCGGAACAGAGAAAGGGGAAAAGAAAATAGAGAGAGATGGCTGGCTGCGGCGTTGGTGGCCGGCGAGCACGGGGACAGCGGCGGTGGGTGGTGCGGTGGCGCGTGCGTGGCATGGCGGTACGCAGCTCCGGCGTGCGTGCTGCTCGGTGAGCACATGGCGGCGGTGCTCGGCTACCTCGTCTCCGGTGGCCATAGCTGCCTCGTCGTCTCCGGTGGCCCACGGCGCGGCTGCGTGCTGTGGAACTCCCGGACCTCCCGGTGGCCGTACGGAGCGCCGGCGGGGCGGGCAGTGAGTGGCGTCGGCGTTACGGCCCGTAGGCGGCTGCCTCGTCTCCGGTGTACGAACAGCGGCGCTGCAGCGGCGTTCACCCGGGCGGACTTCGGCGTTCGGCGGGGCGGGGGCGAGGGATGCGGCAAGGGGTCGGCGACGGCGCAGCGCAGCGCCGGGAAGACGGGATGAGCGCAGCGTTGCGAACCTGGTGTGGATGATTCCAGAGACTCGACGCTTTGGACGGCTGAGATCGTGGCAAGGTCTGCATCGGACGGGCGCCGAAAGGGTACTGTAGATATACTCACAAAAAGTACTGTAGTTGTACAGTACACGGGGATCCCTGTGTTTAAAGGAGTTTATAGATATCTACCGTAAACCGGAGATTTCGTGAGAGTGAAAAAAACGCCCGGGAAAAAGCGGTTTTACTCTCACGAAAAACAATGCGTGAGAGTACACCGTCACGAATAACTTATCACGTATTAGACTCATGAAATACACACTTTCGTGAGAGTTCACCGCCACGGATTAATTTCATGAGAGTTCACCGTGACGGTCACTCTCATGAAAATAACATTGGTACCAGATTTACATCGCTATTTTCATGGCGGTTCTTTGTGTTATTTTCGTGAGAGGCCACCTTCACGAAGTTATTTTCGTGAGTGGAAGAGTATTTCGTGAGAGCTCACCATCATGAAATTATTTCATGAGAGGAACGATATTTCGTGAGAGCTCACCGTCATGAAGTTATTTTGTGAGTGGAAGGGTATTTTGTGAGAGTTCACTGTCATGCAATTATTTCATGAAATTTATGGTATTTCGTGAGTCACACCACCACGAAAAAATATGCTCTTATTATCACAAAAAGTGTTTTCCTGAGAATCAATCCCGTCATGAAAATTACACAACAGTAGTATCTCAAACCAGATTTCCAATGCACACATGATCCAAATGCCAATCCAACACAATTATAATAAAATCCAATACATGCCTATAAAATATGGAACTGATTCCAATTGCTATATATTGTAACTCCATCCAAGTGTACAACCATTACACTAAAAAGCTTACTAGCTCATAGTCCTAAACATCCAACCTGACAAGTTCCAGCACATAGTCCTAACCATCTAATATAACAAGTTAAGTCACATGTGCGGGGCATCCACTGAAGTTGTAAACAATGCCTTGAATAAACAACTGGTGCATATAATCCTACATGTAATTCCCAGTTCATGATGGCAGCAGCTGCAAATTCAGTCTGGGCAAATTTTCCAAGGCTTTTAACCTGCAACAGTTGTTGATTAACAAATCAAGGCACGAAAGTGATCACATAAATACATTTGCATGACGAGTCATATGAAATGGACACATATGTGTATAAATGGGCAAGCCTTTGTCATATCGGGCCTCAGTCCATACATTTCTACTGAACAATGGATGGCTCTAGATTCAGAAATTTTGATTCAAGAATATTAAACTTGCAGTACTTGTAGCTAAGCAACAACTTGCTGATTCGAAAATAGAATAAAGAGAATCATATATCTTATATATTTATAAGCTGAAAAAACTGTTGAGGCAAGGAACAATATGTAGTCCAAAGTACCTACGAATGTACAGGTAGTTGCAATGTGCACATGCTTTTTTTGGGAACTACAATATTCTATTCTAATCATGCATAAAAGACTGTAGTTAGGTTCATAGTTTGAGGTTTAGCAGAAAGTACAGAAGTAGGTCTGTCCAAGCTATTACCTTGAAAGATGAACTACTTCATCTAGGAAAAAGAAAAATATAACTTTTCTTTGCAGGCTGGGTAAAAGATGGGGAAAATACTAAACTTGTATTTTAACAATTTAGCAAAAAAAAAAAGGAACTCTTGAAGCCTCTATAAATCATAGAAGGACCAGCTCTAAAAGAATGCCTACAGTTTACCTAAAGCCACAGTTTCATACTGTTGAGCGTTGCCACCACATTCTATCTATTAATTAAGGTGCAGAAAAACACAGAAGTTGGGTTATAAAAATAAAGAAGGATGAGTACCTTTCTATCTTTTATCTTTTTTTTCCAGGACAGTGTTCTTCAGGTTTCTGTCGTCTTGAAGCTTCTTTTCAAACAACAATAGCTACCAAACAGAGCAAGATTTATGACTAAATGAACTACTCAAACTGAACTGCCTTTTGCATCGATGGAAATAAGGATGACACCAGCTATATTTAAGGTTTTAAACTATATTGATAGCTAATTGTGTATTATTCTGTAAGATAAGTATATTGTCAACAAACAAATGATACTTGCTGCGGTATATTGTATTCTGGATTGCATAAAAACAGTTGAGCTTGTATTCTGGATTCTCTCCAACTCATATAATTGCACTGCATCTAACAATGTAGCAAGCACGTAATAACAAAGCTACAAACATACCTGCAGAATTCAAATACGTAACCCTTTACTGCCTAATAAAATTGGATGTCACTTTTATGTGTGCCTAGTTGGAGATTAGCAGTTTAATAAAAGTGTACATCGCACTCTTGTAGCTCACTAGATATCTAGTGGAAGCAGCTGGCATCAGCTAACTTGAGTAAATAAGCATACAGACTGCAGCGCACCGACAGGTGACAGCACTCAGCACCCAAAGGAAAGTAATCAAAGCAGGTAGTGGTAGGAACAATAGTCAACACAAGTGTGGTGTGTGGATGAGCAGAGCACATACAGCGGCAGATCTGCATCGTCTCCATCCCAATCACCGCCTCCCTCGCTCCTGACATGCTGCAGGCGGTCCAGCTTCTGCTTCCAGCCCTCCATCCTCTCCTTCCAGGCCACGCTGCCGTAGCCGTAGGCGGCCAGTCCAAGGATCTCGGTTGCACTGCAGAGAAAGCAAGACGGTTGACATGAGCACACGGCAAGCAGTTTAGACGTTTGACATGAGCACCAGCATTGGCAGATTCCATCACGAAACCGCGTGAATCACGCACGCACCTGGAAGGTTGGGATCTGCGAAGGGGAGCGGGTGGATTCTCTTGCCCCGCGTCGATCCAGCCGCCGGAGGAGCCGCGCCCAGCGTCGATCCGGCCGCCGGAGGAGCCGCGCCCAGCGTCGATCACCGGAGGAGCCGCTCCCAGCGTCGATCCGGCTACCGGGCTCCAGCCCCGCGCCACTACCGGGGAACCCCGCGTCGCCGCCATACCACCCTGCCACCCGGGATACGTGCCACCGCGCTGCGCTGCTAGAGGGGCACATCGTCGAAGAAGCCCCCATGCTCGGTCCGGTCATGCGAGAGAGAGAGAGAGACGGAGACTTGTGGTGTCGGACGAAGGTGAGTGGATGAGGCTGAGAGAGAAAATAGGAAGTTAGGGTTTTGGAGGGATGAAGAGTTGCTTATATACCTGTGCTTTTGATCCAACGATCCTCATTCACCAGGGGTTTATCTAACGGCTGCAATACATCAGGCCGCATAGTGCTGGGCCAAAACCGTTGAATGGGCCGAATAGTGCTGGCCCGAAAAATCAGGAGAGCAATTTTCTTGAGAGTCTATCATCACGAAAATTGTAATTTTAATTTTAATTTTAATTTATCAAAAGATTCAAAAATTTATATTTTAGGCACTTTGTAGTGTGCTATCTGCCTCAAACTTTTTCTAAGGCTTCTATATGGCATGTGTGAAGGCACTGCCAAGTTTGAGAATTTTCTAGAATTATTTGATAATTTTTCTCGATTATTTTAATTACCGCGCGACTTCTCCGGTAATTATCGTTGAACAGCGACCACCCCCGAAAAGACCTGAAACAGTGCCAAACTTTTCTGCAAGGTCTCTTGTGCCCTAGGAGGCAAAACTTGTGGAGGCGGTGTGAAATTATTGTGTTTTCAAAGTGTAATTCAACATATTTGGTCAGTGCGCGGCAAGACGAAAAAATACTGATAATTCTAAAAATGACTAAAAAACCTAGGATTTTTGCGTGGGGCCATATTTTGGGTGTAAATAAACCAAAAAAAAATTTGAGGAAGTTTGGACATAGGCGGAGCAGACGTGCTTCACAAAGTGGTATATGGAACCTTTCACGAACCCTATCCATACATTTAGGTTTCTCATGGTTGTGTGCCCTGCGGCGCTTTTCAAGTGTGCTATCGGCCTCAAACTTTTTTGAGGCTTCTATATGGCATGTGTGAAGGCACCGCCAAGTTAGAGAATTTTTGGTAATTTTCTATGATTATTTTAATTACCGCGACTTCTCCCGATAATTTATACGTTGAACTGTGACCACCCCCGAAAAGACCTAAAATGGTGTCAAACTTTGCCACAAGGTCTCTTGTGCCCTAGGAGGCAAAACTTGTGGAGGCCGATGCGAAATTATTGTGTTTTCAAAGTGTAATTCAATATATTTTATCGCATGACGCGACACGTAGAAAAAATACAATAATTTCAAAATGACTAAAAAAAACCTAGGATTTTACGTGGGGCCATATTTTTGGTGTAAATGACCACCAAAAAATTTGAGGAAGTTTGGACATAGGCGGAGCAGACGTACTTCACAAAGTGGTATATGGAACCTTTCACCGAACCCTATCTATACACTTAGGTTTCTCATGCTTGTGTGACTCGCGGCGCTTTTGTAAAAGTGTGCTATCGACCTCAAAATTTTTTCGAGGCGTCTACATGGCATGTGTGAAGGCACCGCCAAGTTTAAGAATTTTACGGAATTGTTTGGTAATTTTTCTCGATTATTTTAATTACCGCGCGACTTCTCGGTAATTATAAGTTGAATCGCGACCACCCCAAAAACCTGAAACGGCGCCAAACTTCACCGCAAGGTCTCTTGTGCCCTAGGAAGGAAAACTTGTGGAGGCCGGTCGAAATTATTGTGTTTTCAAAGTGTAATTCACCATATTGTGTTTTCAAGGATTTTTTATGGTATTTCGTGAGAGTGAACCATTCACGTATGGATTTCGTTAGACTTTGGTATTTTCATGAGAGTTGACCTTCACGAATGGATATTACCACCAAGTTTGCATCGGTGTTTTCATGATCGCTTTTTTATGGTATTTAGTGAGAGTGAACCTTCACGAATGGATTTCGTGAGACTTTGGTATTTTCATGAGAGTTGACCTTCACGAATGGATATTGCCACCAAGTTTGCATTGGTGTTTTCATACTGACTTTTTTTATGGTATTTAGTGAGAGTGAACCTTCACGAATGGATTTCGTGAGACTTTTTGGTATTTTCATGAGAGTTCACCTTCACGAATGAATATTGCCACCAAATTTGCATCGGTGTTTTCATGACTCTTTTTATGGTATTTCGTGAGAGTGAACCTTCACGGATGGATTTCGTGAGACTTTGGTATTTTTCATGAGAGTTCACCTTCACGAATGGATATTGCCACCAAGTTTGCATCGGTGTTTTCATGACTCTTTTTATGGTATTTCGTGAGAGTGAACCTTCATGAATGGATTTTGTGAGACTTTGGTATTTTCATGGGAGTTCACCTTCACGAATAGATATTGCCACCAAGTTTGCATTGGTGTTTTCATGACCCTTTTTTATGGTATTTATTGAGAGTGAACCTTCATGAATGGATTTTTGTGAGACTTTTGGTATTTTCATGAGAGTTGACCTTCATGAATGGATATTGACACCAAGTTTGCATCGGTATTTTTTTATGAGTGTTTTTATGGTATTTCATGAGATTAAACCTTCACGAATATATTTAGTGAGACTTTTTATATGTTCGTGAGAGTAATCCTTCCGAAAACAGCTGATTTTCATGACGTTGTGTAGAGTACTCTCATGAAAATACGTTTTCGTGGCGGATTTACATCACTCTCATGAAAATATTAGTTTCATGAGAGTTTATTTTTTACTCTCACGAAAAATCGCTCCTCTCACAAAATATCCAGTTTTGGTAGATCAGTGAAACAGCACAAAGCACCTAAACTCCCGGCTTCTGCATGCTATCAGAGAGCAAAACACCAGCACCAGCTAAACTGAAAAATGTTGTAGACGCGTTGAATTCACTAATGCCATAAGTTGCAACCTCGCCAGAGATTCCACGGGCCGCGGCTCGGCCACTGGTTGTTCATGAGACGCACCGAAAGAAGGCCACGGATGATGGCACAAACAAGGAAGGACCCATGCACCTACTCTTGTGTCTGCCGTGAATTAGGGATTTGATTTTTTGTAATGTTAATTGATTAATTATTTAATCTAAAAATCAATGGCCCATTTTTTTTTTTTGACTTAATGGCCTAAAAAATGTTGGGTGGAGCACCGGCCGGGTGGCTGCTTTCGGCAGGAGATGAAGTCTGCTTTCGGCTGGTTCACAGGCTTTAGCGAATCTGACACAGCATTTTATTTGTTTTGTGACTCTACAAGTGCTTTACGAAACGGCCTGGGACCGGCTGGTCACCAGAGCCCAAGTAGCACCGACCTCAGTAGGAGGTCCCAGTTCAAATCCCCACAGAAGCCTGGGACCTACACGTGCTGGGAACTGGTGTCCGAGACCATCTCTTCAAGGCAGGTGCCGCCTGTGAATGTAGGTTGTAGGGTCTGCTTTGCGCTTATAGTTGGTGTGTGTGGTGTGCGTGGGTGTCGAGTGTGTTGTGTAAGTTCAGATGTTACAACTTGTACTTGTATGGCAAGGCAATCTTAAAAAAAAAAAAAAAAAAAAAAAAAAAAAAAAAACTCTACAAGTGCTTTCATGTTAGGTCAAGTCGTCCAGGTTTAAATAAATACTAGTTAGAGCCCCGCGCGCTTTTGACGGGTAGATATAGTAGTTAAGCGAAAAATAATAGGAGATCACATTTGTGGTTTATCCATGTATTACACTTAACCGAGATCTTACAGTGTGTAAACATATAAAGCTGCATTAGGGTAAAATGCAATTATATTGTTATGAGTAAGTTGAAAAATTCTGCAGCTCGGCACCTTGGTCCGTCCTGAGTGTGCCAATGGTGATGAGATTGGTGTTGTAGACAGCTAATACCAATTGAGCGGAATGTATGCGCAGAAGCTGTGATGAATTATTGTTCAATTATAATATCTGAATGGGTAGTGTAATGGTTCTTTTTCGAAGAAATTAGGCATTATATGAAGTAGGGATCGTCACATAAATAATTTTTTTTTTTTTTTTTTTGTAACATCTTTTTTTTTTTTCAATGTAGGCACCTGCAGTTCAGCATTCTGAGAGCGAAATGAGCAGCATCCTGTCATCAGTTAGGGTTGGAAGAGTTCGCTTGGCAGAATTTGCTTTCGGAACCTGTTGTAGGTAGCAGATTTGACGAACTTAAAATAACCCAATACAAAAGAACTAAATGTGAAGTGCAGTAAATCACTAAACTATGCTTCAAAATGGCCTCCAGTTTTCCCCCTATAGGGTAAAATGGGAAAATTCGAAGCAGATGAGAATGATCGCATGATGCATCAACCTACAAAATCATATCATTTTTTATAACCGCCAGTTTAAAGAAAGGATACGTGTACTTCCAACAATAATATCGGGGACCATGCGCCTTGGATACATATTTAGAAAAAGGAAAAAGTCTATATATCACACCCCCACCTATGGGAGGTGGACTATATAACCCCCCAACATATGAAAGCAGTCTCTACATCACCCCACGAACTTTCTAAAACCCGTCGAATTACCCCCTAAAGCAATTTTTAAAAATCATAGAAAAATCATAAAATGGAAAATCCAATTGTGTTGGACTCGGATGAGTAGATCTACACAATAAACATATAATATGGTATGATTTAGTACATTTTTTTTTGTTGTAGCTTTAGATCTATGTTATTCTTCATAGCTGTAAAAAATGTACTAAAGCATTTCCCAGCGAGGAAGGAAGCCCTCACCACACAAAGCATTCACTACCGAACCGGGGTGATATCCCGTGAGTGCTTCGCTCACGGAAAGCCCGTTTTATCACGGGGAAAGGATATCCCGCGGTAAATCACGGATAGCCGTGGACGGGAACGAAATCGACGGAAATTACCCTTTTCCCGTGAACACGTGTCATACCCACGGATATCCTTTCCCGTGATCCAATTTAGCACACGGGATATACTTAACGGGGGTGGCACCGTCAACGGGGAGGGGTAAAACCCCGTTATGGCCTACGTGGGCTTTGTGGCATGAAACGGCGTTTTGGAGTGATATCCCGTGAGCGTAACGGTGCAGCTAACGGATATCCTCTCCCTTCCCATGTGTCAAAGTGAGTTCACGGGAAATCTTTGGTCAATTTCCCCGTGAGCGGTGCCACTCACGGGAAATATTTGGTCAATTTCCGTGTGTGGCTCACGGGAAATTGACCTTTTTTTTTCTTTCTTTTTTGTTCCAAAGACATTGTTGACACATATAAATATATATATATACATACACAGATTTCATAATATCCATAATATCACAAATATAGCTCGATAAATCCATAATACCACATATATATTACATAACATCCAACAAAGTCACAAGTTCAACCACATGTCCATGAGTGCAACCACAAGTTCACAAACTCACATAAAATCGAAGTTCACAAGTTCAAGTGCACAAGTTTTCAACCTAAATCATGACAAATTTACGGCCACGCGCGTTCCCAAGGGTCCGGTTGAGATTGGCTCGGAGTTGGGTTCTAGGCATGAGAATTTTTCCCGCACGTAGGCAAAGATAAATAGTTAGAAATTTGTGAGACAAAATTGAAGGTAGAATCTATTAACTTGAAAAAGAAGAGAAATAGTTAGAAATTTCGGCAAACACCTCCCCGCACGGAGGGCTTTCCAACTGCAAGAAAACAACGGCTCGATGGCCGACAACCACATGTCCACGTGCACATCTCATGGTGCATTCAAAACTTCGAGATCATATCCATTCACATTCATATATGCATATTTCGAAATTTACGGAGACAAACTCACGGGGAGAGGCTCCATGCGGTGGAGGGAAGATCGACAACCGACCGTAGACGGGCGGTGGGGACGACGACGGGCGGCGGGACGAAGACGGGCGGTGGCGGGAAGGCGATCTCCGGCGGGGCAGCCGCACACCAACCCGCCACCAACACGCCTGGAGGTACGCTTAGAGAGCTTCCATGCTCTTCCCGGTGTCGATCCGCCCTCTCTTGCTCCGCTCGAGCCCTCTCTTGCTCCCATGAGCCCTTGCCCGCTCCCCTCTCCCTCGGCCTCCTCCCCGTCGCTTCCTCTCTTCCTCTATCGGGCCTATTTCAACACAAAGTTAGAACACGGAGAAATAGTATTCAACGATAAATGAACCTTAAATAAAAATATATAAACCTCAAGTCCGAGATCAGCCCGGTAAGTGGTTGGCCGCTCGCGTATCACCGGGCCTCCCGAGCGTGCTCTGAGCTCGATAGCTTCTTTTGTGTTGTGCGGGTTGATAACGCTATCACCTATATAGTACCGCCCGTGCTTGTTACCTCCTCCGGCGATCATGGCGATGTCCCCTCAATGTTGTGGGCGGGGATCGAAGGTTTCTCCATCTTTGCTCCCTCGCCACTTCGGTGTACCTACCGATCTTCTTCGTAGGCGGTCGGGTTGGTGTAGGCTTCGTGCCCAACCTCGGGGTTGAAGACGACCGCGGGATCTTTATACTCGCCCCGTGTGGGAGTTAGCAAAGGCCTCGAGCGTGCTGATTTGCGTGCCATGTGTCTCGCTCCTCGTGTGTGAAAAAGAAAAGTAGCTAGAATGGTAAGAAAGTATTGAGTTGCACATCGAGAAAATAAGAATTGGATAACACTTACATATCTAGCTTGGTAGGTCGCGAGATTAATGTTGCCTTGATGGTGTGGTACACTGGCATCATGGCACGCCGGTCCCGTGGTCGTTGTGGGACGCCCCGATAGTCTCGACGACGACCCTGTCCACCCAAGCTCCCAAAGAACGCCTATCGCGACAAGCACCACCGCTGAATCACCTACAGGACACCAAGTATAACACAGATTATAAAAATCACATTAAGCATAATTAAACTTAGTATGAGCATTCAATATTTACCTCCATGTATTGTTCTTTGGTCGATTCGGCGTTTTCCATTCATGCTTTTCGAGCCTTCGGTCTCCTTTTAGCGCGTACCACGCCCCGACGGCGGGCCGCCGCGTGCCTCGTACCACATGTCCGCCACATGCTTGAAACAGGGCATTTAGAGCCACTTCCTCCGCCTCAGCCTCGTATCCCTCCTCGCACTTGAAGTATTTCGCACATAGAAGCAATGTAATAAGTCATTATTTCTAACATTAGAATTTGGAGCGATGTATTTGTACAAAGGCGACATAGACTTACCCAAAACTCTTTGACCACACGAATGGCCTTGTTATTATATTTTATGCCCTCCTCATCATAGTTGTCCCGAAAGTTCACAGATCTTTGGTGGAACGACGTGACGGGATACTCTTCTCCGTCGATTTTAACAAGGCGTGGTAGTGCTTCCTCATCGGAATACCAAGAATGCCGGGCGGGAAGGCGGCCCTTGAACCGAGTTCGCGGTGACAACAAAACCTCTGCCCAAATGATCAAGAATAACTATTAGTTCCTATTACGATTTTGGCGAAAAATAAGAAAGTAGTGCTAAAGTGTAAAGTAAATTACCTTGGTCAGGCTTTGGTCTTATGGTCGGTTTCTTACGCTCCTCACGAGGTTGTCGATCAGGGGAGTCCGGAGGGGCCTCGCAAGTAGACATGCCTCGAAAGGCAGGAAGAGGAACCCTCCCGCACTCGGCTAGTCCCTCCTCGTGGTGCGACGCCGAGCGGTCCGTGGCTGGTGCGACGCCGAGAGGTCCTCGCCCCCTCCGCCTCCGCCTCGCCTCCTCCTCCTCCTCCTCCTCCTCCTCCTCGTGCACAACCGGGGTGGTGGCGACGGTGGTCGGGGGTGCACGACGCCCGCCCCGCCCCTACCCCGTGGCGGTGGTGGTGGCTCGACGCTTCCTCTTCCTGTTGCCCTTGCCCTAGCGGGCTACACTTTTGAATTTCCCGGTCATTTTCTTGAATACATTCGCTCGAGGCATCTTTTGAATGACCCGCAATTAGATAGAACATAATTAGTAAAAATGCAAAATTAAATAGAACATAATTATGAAGAGATTGAAAACAAATAATTAGAACATAATTATTAAGAGATGCATAGTATTACATGTATTAGAAATAATCCTCATCCCCCGTCACGATTTTGCACTTGCCGGATCATAATCCTCATGATCACTATCATCCATGTCTATGTCTTCCAACATATGAAGATTGGCGGGGATCCATGGGAGGAGGAACGACGCCAACACCGCATTTGTCCTTAAGTAATTTCTCAAGTAAGCGTAAGTCCTTTGCATCTCGAACCTCCTCGTCCTCCTCATCATGAACAACACTTTCATTGTCTACTTCCATTTCGTTGGGCCCGGTTATTTCTATCACAAATTTACCTTGTAGCCCTTCTTCTTGGAAGAACTCTCCCTCATATGTGTTTGCATTAAAATGGTAATCGCCCCTCGTTTGGGGATGTAGTCTACCGTGTGGCAATACCGCCTCGCACAACATCCCAACCCTTTAGCCGCCGTCGCCCGGCAACACCATGGGAGATACTAAACTTGTGTGGCATGTTGAGCCACAATGTAGACATCATCTCCGCCATCGGGAATCTTGTCGAATCCGAACAATCCCAAGTTGTTCGAGGTCCGAATTTGTTAATTCGGGATCAAACCAATGGCACTTAAACACGACAGAGCAACCCGTTTAGAGCCGGGAAATGGAGTTCGTATATTTCTTCAATTCTTCCATAATAACCTTTAGTGCTAGTTCCATCATCACCTTTAGTGAAAACTCCGGTATTTGTGGTTTTTCGGTTTGGTCGATTCTCGCTCATAGCTCGTTGTGTGGTAGCGATATCCATTCACGTCATAACCGGTAAATGACCTAACCCCGGTCTCAAAGCCATTGGCAACCTGTATGAGCTCGGGATGCATACCCGGATCGGTCGTGCACGCAAGCTCAAGCGAGGATATATGAAATGAGACGGTTCGTTAGCATATCAAACGAGACGTTATTGAACATGAATTGACAAGACGGGCGTTTGAACCAACAAATGAAATCGGGTTTTCCATCGCCAAAGACTCGCCAAGCGTGGTGTCCAATTCATGTGCTTCAGCGGCGTTCGTTGACGTTTTAATTGCCTTTGAAATTTCCTATACCAACGAGAGACAAAAGGGTTGGATGTAGAATATTAAGTAGTAGAAGACAAGTCCTGGCCGGGCTTAGAGTTGTGACTTCATCAGTATGTAAGGAAGCACTTCGTCTAGGTTGAAAAGTATATAATTCATTATCTTGATCCACTCTGAATTTGTCAAGGTCTTTATTTTTGAACCACTTGCCCGTCCTAGTTCTCCTTGGAAAAGGCCGAGGGTTGATTCATTGTGATCGCATTGTAACGAGGGGGTGGATAATGCGAGCTAGGAAGGTTATCACCATAGTATTTTGATGTGAAGTCGACACCTCCTGCCGAACCTTTGCTTCTCGCGATAGAAGCCTCAATCTTACACTTATTTTTACAAATGGACCGAACATGCTTCGTAACTCTCTCAATAGCATAGCACCAAACTAAACGTGCGGGGCCACCCACCCTTGCCTCATATGGAAGGTGCAAAATCAAATGCACCATCGAACGAAGAAGCCCGGGCGGAAATATCTTCTCCAACTTACGGACCAACACGGGTGCCAATTTTTCCATTTCTTCTAGTGTGGTCCGAGATAACACTTTAGCACAAAGTCTGCCGAAAGAAATTGCTCAACTCGCCATCACATGCCGGACATGATCGGGGACATAGCCTCGAAGCATCACCGAAGAAGCCGCTCCATCCATATGTGGTAGTCATGACTCTTGAGCCCAATGATTCGCATAGTGGATAAGTTCACTCCCCTCCTCAGATTCTTTGCATACCCATCGGGGAACATTAATTTCTCAAACCATTGCAAGATTTCCCTCCTTTGGGGCCCGCTCAACACGTAATCGGCCTTAGGTTTTTCCATCTCTTGCCATTGCTAGGAGGCTTCATTTCTTGCTTCGGGTCCGTCACACAACTCGCGGATCAATTCTAGCCTTAACGTTGTCCTTTGACTTGGCCGTTTCCATGAATGTTCCAAGAAAATACTCGGCGATGTTCTTTTCGGTATGCATTAAATCAAGGTTATGTGGAAGAAGAAGGTCATCATAATAGGGAGCCTCTCTAATCGACTTGTGAGTCCATGCATGATCCTCGCCATAACCTACAAAGACACCATTTTCATCGACCACAAGAGTCTCCACTTGAGCACGCATACCTCGGCCAGATGTCATCATCTCCGGTTTTGGGTCCGTGAATTTGGAGACCTTTCATAAAGTTCTTCTTGTCTAGCCTCGAATGCATGGTCGAGGGAGGAACTGCCGATGCTTGTCGAACGCAGTAATACTTGCCACCCTTCTTCAACCGGATGAACCTCACGGCCCGTCTTGCATCCGGGCAAGGGAACTTGCCGTGCACACACCAGCCACGTAATATCCCATACGCCAAGAAATCATGCGGGGAGTAGTGGTACCACACGCATATCCCGAAATTTCTCTTCAAAGCTCGATCAGACGTCCAAAACCCTTCATTCCAAGCTTTGATCAATTCATCAATCACAGGTTCTAAGAACACACCCATTTTATTTCCCCGGTGGCCGGGAATTATCAAAGATAAAAGAATGTTCTTCGGTTGAAAAGACGCCCGGAGGCGTATTGTGGGATAACGAATCTGAGGCCAACAAGTGTATGGGGCAGCCATCATTCCATAAGGATTGAACCCATCATTTGCGGGCGCAACACGCACATTACGAGCCTCCATAGCTTTGTCGGGATGAATATTGTTGAAATGGGTCCATGCTTCGCATCGGATGGATGTACCATCTTATCGGGCTTGTAGCGACGCCCATCTTTGTGCCATGTCATCTGCTTTCGCAGACTCCTCGGTCATGTACATCCGTTGTAACCTCGGTGCAAAGGGAAGGTACCGTAGGATTTTCACGGGGACCTTTGTCTGCCTCTTCTCACCGCCTTCACCGTGGTCTACCTCTATGAACCTTGAGGATTTACACTTTGCACAAAGGCGTATCATCTTTGTACTCTTTTCCTAAATAAGACGCACCCGTTCTCACAAGCATGTATCCGCCAGTATAGCATCTTGAGTACCTTGAGGAGTTTCTCGACTCATACATGTTCTTTGGCAAAGACGTGACTGGGCGGAAGCAAGCCCCCAAAGATCGCCAACATGTCGGTGAAGCCGTCTCGACTAATATTGCATCGGGCCTTCAAGTCCATAAGGCGTGAAATGGCATCTAGTTTGGAGACCTCACAATAGTCGTGAAGGGGTTTTTCGCGTCGCCGCAACATGGTATAATAGGCCTTTGCGGTTTCTTCGGCTCCTCCTCCCCCCTCATCCCCAATTCCTTGCTCAAAGTTTAGGCATGAAAGTCATCTATCATGTCTCCTATCCCGGCATCGAAGCAAGATCATGGATGCGTTTGCCTCACGACCTCGTCTCTCATACGCTCTGTTTCACCATGGAAGATCCACCGCCTATAGCCCCCCCGGCCCATCCATCCATACTTGGGAAGATGTTTAGACATGTCCTCCTTACTTTGCCTTTTTTTATTGTCACAATTCTTGCGGGGACACCAAACCTTACTCGCACCTCGAGCATTCTCGAAAAGCATAATCCACTTAAAAGCACCGCTCTTCCTAACCCATTCACGGTCATAATCTCAAAAAAACTCCTCCGACCATCGTGATATCCACGCACGGTCATCCATTCTCTATCATTTCGGCGAGAATATAAGAATGCAAAGGTGCATCTACACAACGATCCTACCATCTAGTAGGTGAAGATAGGTCCTAATCCCACCCGAGGATGCGTAGATGAGGTCCGTTCCATGCTCCACTCCTATCCGAGACAGAAATTTCGGCAACCTTTCGCTGTTCTCCGAATACGTCCTCCCCGAGAGGGGAGCCGTGGTATTCGAAGAACAATAGGGAGATGCTGCCGAAACTCAATCGACAGAGTGGAGCACGGAACGGACCTCATCTACGCATCCTCGGGCTGTCCAAAAACGTGGACAATGAAAACAGTGATACGGTTATAGGTATGCAGGGATGCGCATACTTTCAACCGTATCTCTTTCGAACGGGAGACGCCTAACCGAGCTGCGATCTAGCTACGACCATGGCACGGAAGGAGGGGATATACCTAGGGTTGCGGTGGAGTCGGGCTACCCGACGAGGAAGAAGATCGGGGCCGCCAAGGGACTCCGGCTCGGCAGCGACTTCGGCGGCCGGAGGGTTCCTCTCGCATAAAAAGAACCACGAGGGGATAAGTTCAAAATTTCGGCGTAACCTCCCCACGCACGGGGAGGTTTCCAATACATGCAAACAAAACACACGGCACGATGGCCGACAATCACATTCACATCAAGGGCACGATGGCCGACAAAAACATTCGAGGGCACGATGGCCAACAACCTGCGGCCGAAGGCGACGGCGTCTTTGGACGGACGGCGTGGGCGGTCCTCCTCCCTCTCTTCCACCGGCGGGTGGCAGCGGTGCGAGGTCGCAAGGGTGGCGGACACGCCGGGGCGGGTGGGCGGACCTCCTCCTCCTCCTCCTTCCTCCTCCTCTTCCTTCCTCCTCCTCCTCCTCCTCCTCCTCCTCCTCTCCTCCCTTCTCCCTCCTTCCTCCTCCTCCTCTTCCTTCCTCCCCCCCTTCCCCTCCCCCTCCCCTCTCACTCCTTCCGGGGGCCGGGCTGTAGGGGGGCGGGGGCCAGTGGCGCGGGGCGGGGCTCGGGGGGCCGGGGGGGGCAGGGGGGGGGCAGCCGGGGCCGGGCGCCGGGCGGGCGTGCGGGGCGGCCGGCGCGGGGGGCGCGACGCGGGCGCTGCGGTCGGGCGGGCGCGACGGGCGCCGGTGGCGGCCGCCCGCCGCGTTGCCGGCAGCCAGCCGGGGCAGGGCCGCCGCTGGCAGGGCGCCGGACGGCGTCGGGGCGGGCGTCGCCGGGTCGGGGGGCGGGCGGGAGGCTGGGCGGCGGACGGCGGGCGGCGGGTCGCCGGCGGGCGGAGGCCGGGCGGCGGACGGCGGGCGCGGCTCCGGCGGCGTGTGCGGGCGTGTGTGGGTGTGTGTGTGTTAGAGTGTGAGG
Organism: Hyparrhenia diplandra; assembly: GCA_015847255.1. Classification (NCBI taxonomy): domain Eukaryota; kingdom Viridiplantae; phylum Streptophyta; class Magnoliopsida; order Poales; family Poaceae; genus Hyparrhenia; species Hyparrhenia diplandra. The sequence continues at coordinate 61,878 of JADLZK010011652.1, forward strand.
TGGGAGTGGGTGGGGAGGCGGTGGTCGGGTTGACTAATTTTTTTTTTAAAAAAACTCTTTCCCCGTGATGGATCCGGGGGATCACGGGAAAGACTCCTCCTTTCCCGTGATCCCCCGCATCCATCACGGGAAAGAGGAAAAAAAAAGGTGAACCGCCACGCCCGGCGAGGTGGGTCCCGCCAACGATTTCCGTGAGTCGTACACGCGGGATCACGGGAAAGATCCTAGATTTCCGTGTACAACTCACGGGAAAGGAGTTTTCCGTAAATAAATTTTATTTCTATCTCTTTCTTTTTCTAGCATATATATTTTGAAACTTTGATCATGATAACTTCATAAATACCTTTCCACATACACTCACCAATCCTAATTTCATCCTTGCGCAAAAAATTGACCATTATTTCATGTGGTTCTATCTCTATTTGCATTTACTTAACTCGCAACAAAAAAATTATAATAATTATAAAAATAATCCAAAAAATTCTCGAAAATAGACATGACACAATATTTGAGGTCTATTGCATATAGAAAAGTTTCAGTAGCCAAACCACAACTTGATCGTCACATTGACATGAAATCACACTAGATCACTCTCAACAAACATGAAGCTTCTACGTAGATGTTGGAGCTTGTGAACATCGTATGTGCCAACTTGTGCGAAACGTTCCCAATTTTTTATCATAGCCTCGGCATAAGATATCATGACATATTATCAAATTTCATGATTTTTTGCACATCGGTTTATTTTCTAGAATTTTTAAACCACTCGAACAGGGATTAGAGTTGATGATTTCGTATTAAGATGTTCCAGATTTCATTATTTTTTTAAATGCAAGGCCTTACATTGTGTTGAGTATGAGGAATATAAATTTTCTACTAATTTTTTCAAAAATTTGAAGCACTTGTAGTTCAAATTTGTTCTAATTTCATAAATTCCCATAAAAGAGAATAATTAACTAAATATATCAAATAAAGTCAATAATTCACAAAACTTTAATATTGAGTGTCATATGATGTGCAACAAGTGTAGAAAAAGTTTGGAGATGAAAATCAAAAAAAACATTTCCGTGAGCTTCTTTCCCCGTGAGCGGGTACACCGCCACGGGAAATGGGGCCCTTTCACGGAGGCCTACTATTTGGCCCACGGGAAAGCCTGCTCACGGAAAGGGATATCCCGTGAGCTTGACGGTGTTCTCACGGGAAATCGACACGTAGGTGACGGAGGGGGCGGGGGCTCACGGTGGTTAGCTTTCCCGTGAGCCCCTTTCTCACGGGAAACTGGATGGGGCTTTCCCATGAGCTATGCCTCACGGAAATACGTTTTCCCGTGATCTTTTTCTTTCCCGTGATGTTTTCTCTTAGCTCACGGGATAGGTACTGATTTCCCGTGTTTTGTTCCTCTTAGCTCACGGGAAAGAGTTTACACACGGGATAGCGCTGGAATCCGGTAGTGATTAGAAGCCCGCTGAGCTTACTCTGTCCGCTGCTTCCAGAAGAGCCCGCTGTAGCATTTCCCAGCAGAAGGAAGCCCTCACCACACAGCACTAGAAGCAACAGCAGCAGAACAAAGCGGAAACCTCGTCGAACATGGCAAGTGCGCCGCGTCATGGATGGATCGGACGTGGATGAATAAATATCCTTTTCGCTCGTAGTAACGACTTGAAATATATTCAATGACCAGAAGCTAGCCAGAACATGCAGTTTGCTTGCATTGGTAGCATATATGTAGACTATGGCAGCACATGCTTTCCATCGGTTGGTTAAACGTGGACTTTGACTACGAGTTTGTCCTATTAAGGTTATTTACTAGGTGATTCAAGTTTTATATTTATAAAAGATTTTCAAAAAGTTTAGATTTTTAGTGGTTTTCAAAATTGGTCAAAACATAGGGTGTTACACTCTACCATCGCGAACAGCGTCGGAGACGATGCTTGGGGGACGGTGGCAGACGGATAGATGGCGGCATGGATGGACAGAGGCAAAGACAGAGACGAAGAATGAAATCATGAACCCAAGCAAGAAAATATTCATCTAACCCTAACTATACTACTCAAAAAAATATTCATGTTTCGCCAAAAAAAAAATCACTAAGGGATCTCTCTGTGTTTCGCGGATCGTACTACTTAGTACTAATATGCCCAGGCGTGCTAGTGTACATCCATATACAAAATTAAGTAAAATGCGCAATAATACACAAGGAACACAAATTCAGAAAAATATCACTTTATTCATTCATTTGAGAATTACAAAGTACAATTTTTTTCACTTTAAAATATATTTGCACCGAGTTCCATCTAAGAATCGAGCATTGTGTGGCTTACGGTTCCTGGGGCCTTGAGAGGCCTCCGGTTAATTACATCCACGACGTTGGGCGCAGAACACCTCCATTAAGCTATGCCGACGGTCATCATTGTCGGCCCGGATAAATAAGAGTTGACTCCAAGCATATGCATAAGCACAAACAAAAAAAAAATGGCGAAGTGCTAGAGCCTCATCAGCCTCTAGCAAAGGTATCCGCCTCGTCGTGCGGAAGTCAAGTGTTCGGCCTCGTCGGTCACGAACAAGTAATACCGCCTCGTCGATCGCCGAAAAGAAACGTTCTAGCCTCATCGGTCAGGGGAAGAAAATGACTTTTTATGGTTCACCAACTTTGATGGTGCGGAAAGGTGGTGTGGTAATTGTAAGACTTGTGCTTATGAGATAGTTAGAAGATTTCTCCTTGCGTAAATTTCGGAGATCGTTGGGCCGTCACAAATGGGCCAAACAATAATGTTGAGCTAGGCTTGCGACTTGTACTCATGTACTTTGCCCACGTACAGAATTGCCTGCATGGTACTGTAGACTTCTACTTGCTTCTCTATTTGTTTTCTTGCCGTGTATACTGTACATGTATACGTATACATATTCCTGGCTGCTGCTGTTTGCTTGTCAAGGTGGAGCATCCGCCGCACTGCTCCGCCGGCGCGGTAACCATTTCTGCCGTTCCGGCCATCGCCGGACTTACTGTTGACGGGCACTTTGTCAATCTGACGGGCACCGTATTTGCCACGGCCGTAGATGCACATACGCCACTGCAGTGGATGCTAAAACTGCGTATTCGCGCGTCGTCGTTGATGTGCAGCGTTGCCGAGCCGCCATAGGCACGCCTTTGCCGTCGGGCCGTAGTGTAGTGCACTGCATGCACGCAGGGCGTTGTCGCCGCCGGTACATGAAAAGGGCAATCCCAGATGGTCGCCGCCGTCGAGATGGTTGCCGGCGCCGTCATTGTTCCAGCGTCGCGGGGCTCCCTGGCTGGCCGTGAATGCAATAATGCATATGGATCTACACCACAGCCATGCACAGACGTAAGACAAGATAATCAAAACATATAAAGAGCGTCACCCTCGAAGTGAGCGGCCATGGCGTCGTTGATGTGGAGGGACAGACGCCAACGATGCGGGTGTTCTGTAGACGTTCGACTCGCCGGAGATGATGATGACGTACTCGCCGGCCGGAGATGATGTTGACGTACTCGCCGGAGAGGATGAAGTGCTTGACGACGAGGGGTCGACGACGTCGTCGCTGCTGCGCTTGCCGGCGATGCGTGTGTGTGCAAAGCGGGCGTGTGTGCAGCAGCCTGGCGTCGTGGAATGGAGCAGAGTTGCTGTGCTATCCCTTCGTAACCCATCTGATGACGCGCAAGTTTACGTGCACGGTCTTATATATAACCTGACCAGCTGACTAGTGGCCCGCTACTGGACACGCTGGCGTGTATATATGATTTTTCTAAAGCTTCATCACCCTGGAGGCGGTGGCTTCATTTCCGCACGTGTGGTGAACACTGATCGTGCGACCAAAGAGCTGGGACTCAACTTGGTGCAACTTGACTTATTAGCTCTGGTTCATTCGAACGAACTATCTTTCCTTTTTTTTTTTCTGGCCAACCATCCCTCCAGCACCGTCGTATTTTGCCAGTAGATATTGGCCGCTTTTATTTCTGCATGGCTATGCTATGCTCGGTATTGTGTTCCAATAGGGCCAGAAGCCTACATTCGACCTGAGGTTTTTATGGCCGCAGCTTCATTTGCCCAGGGAATTTGACGGAGGATTGGGCTTGCTAGCAGCCCATTTGTATCGTAGTATTGATGACATTCTTCGCTCCATCGTTGAGAGTAATAGCTCAGCTAGCGAATGTGGATTGCCTTTGCCGGCCCATTTTATAATGGGGTGGTATGCGTGCTATTGGAAGGCCTTGCCGCAGCAGCCCGTCTCCTTGTCGCTTAGCACAAATTCACCACCCTTTATTATTGATGTCTCGGATGATTCAAGAGTGCAAATTAGCCTGCAAGATGCATCGGCTATTTCTTAGGAAGATTGAGAACTTGTTTCCAGAGGGCCAATCCAATACAATTGAAGACAGGCGAGGGGCCGAGAATGACAGGAGGCCACTCACACTTTTGGAAGTTGACATGTTGATCAATTGCAGCTTGGGTGGGATTTCCTATCCCCGTTGCCAACTATACCAAAAACTGGTGTATGCTCCCCATAGATTTGCACGATGTACGTTTAACTGCGATCAAGCCGGTCCGGATTTCACCATGGATAATGTGCTTGGCTACCCTTGTGCTGATATGGACAAGAATCTTGGTGTGCTGAGTCGTCGTCTGTTGGCACATTGGCTGCCGCATGGGCACACCTTTGAGATCCGGCCGCAAGACACATTACTAAATTGCTCATCAGGGTACATGACATGGTCTGCACATTCACTTGGCTTTTTACAGGAAGCATCAAGCTTTATCAGTGGGATTGCAGCAGCTAAAGTCAAAAAATGCTGCACCGATTGGTACGTGCTGCTATTTATTGTTGCCATTTTTTTTTTCACATATTATATTATATTTCTAACTACAGTCCATCGCTTCTTCTTTAGATCTTGATGGCAAGGCTTTCACCTCTTTGGATCGTAATAAACCTGAATCCATCGTTCTTGGGCTCGCCTGTGCTCGGAGACAGTCAGATCCACCTTCCCGCAATGCTGATGGCGTGCGACCTGATGCTGAGACAGCATGTCCGGCTGCTAGAAATTTTTGTACTTTTGACCGGAGTGTACTGCCAGTCAAGTTTTATTCATTGGGTATGACACAAACTTATCGTAGAATTTGTGTGGTGTGTGTCGTGCTCGTCCGTGGTATATTAGCTCCCTACTGTAGCGTGTGTAGCAGATGCATCTTTGTCTCCTGATGATCCGCTCTTATTGTATTCAGTCCGATAACTTGACGAATAGCCACTATATTTATGCATGGCCAGGTGCTGTAGCTTGAAGCTTCGTTCGTATGCTCAGACGCTGTCCATCACCTGGCTGCTGTAGTTGTTCTGCACGTCGTCGAAGCGGTTCCACACCATGACGCCGCCGTAGTTGCCAATGCCTCCGATGGCAGGGATCACCGTGTTCGTCAGGGTGCCGGGATCGATGTAACCCGCGGCCTGGGGAGACGCTGGGATGCCGAGGTAGAAGCTCCCCGCCGTGACGCTGCTGGTCCACATGTTCCAAGCGCTCACCAGGTTGGTGTCGTCCCCGTTGGCGTACTCGCACCCGGGGTTGTTGTAGAACTGTATCCACACATTGTCGAACTGGCCCGTCTGCAGCGCCGGCCCCAGCGACGCGTCCGGGTAGGGGCACTGCGGCGCCGCCGTCAGCAGCACGCTCCCCTTGCCCTTGAGCGCGTTCGCCAGGTCGTCGTAGTGCGCCGACTGGCTGTTCTCGATGTCAAAGTCGATGCCGTCGAGCACGGCGGCGCCGAGCGGGCGGGGCGAGCCACTGCCGCCCAGGAAGTTGTCCCACAAGTAGTCGGCCACGCTGTTGGCGTCGTCGGTGGAGGAGAGGCCGTAGCTGCCTCTGTTGCCGCCGATGGAAAGGAGCACCTGGATGCCCTGTGACTGGCAGGTCTCGATGTCGCTGCTCAGGCCGGTGCAGCCGCCGGAGCCGGGGTCACAGTGTCCGGCGAGGTTGAGGACCGGGGTCTGTCCGTTGCCGAAGGTTGTGAGGAACGCGAGGTTGACGTAGGCGTAGAGCCCGGAGTTGCAGGCGTCCGCCAGGGTGCCTTCGTTGCCGTTCTGGCCCCAGTACACTGCGATGTCGCCAGCACTGGTGGTGCCAACCATGGCAGCAACGAGGAGAAGGGGCAGAACAGGAGCCCACTTGAGATTAGCCGCCATGTTGCTTACTGGTCTCGATGATGAGTCGAGGAAGCTTCAGTTGCTACTTACTTTGGTTTGGTGCCTTGGTGGTGTAGTGGTAGCATGGAACCCTCTATATAGGCGTGGATGGTTGAATCGTTCCAAGGAGGCAGAGGAAACTAACACTTCGACCTGCAGGGCCCTTCTTGGAATTTTTCAGAAACCACAATTGACTTGCTGCTAGACTTGTAATTCAGTTTTTGAGGAAAATCGTAATCGTTGGGCATGTACATCCTTTTTCAGTGTTTAGGCTCGTTTGCACACTGACATGACATCAAGTACAAAATACTTGAGCCTTCAATTAATCAAACATATAAAAATAGAAAAATTTCAAAAAAAAATAAAATTGATAAAAAAAGATTTTCACATTAAACTTAAGCTACACTAATCCTACATTGGAATTGCACGAAAATAATCACCATAACTTCAATACAAGTAAAGTGTAAATCTAGTATAGATTCATAGTAACAGAAATCAGATTCTGGGAGAAAAGAATTTGACTCGAATATATTGAATGCTAATTAGGAAAAATAAAAGCAAAGGAGATGAAAGCAAAAAAAAAAAAAAAAAAAAAAAAAGAGGTAATAGAAACAACATTTACAACCTAGCAATATAGTGAAACTAAATAAATTTCAAGTATTATACCGAAGCATATGCAAAAGAAGAAATAATCAGAGTTAGAAAATCCAAAAATTTTATTATGGATCGCAAAATAACAAAATATTTAGGCTTCAATTTACAAAATGGTGAGCAACAAAATGTTGGGCAACAAATTGTTGTTCAAGAAAATGTTGTGCAACAAAATGCTGGCGAGGTATATTATAAATCTAGCCTCTTATGACTTTAGACATTATTCCATTTGTATATGTTAATGAATCTTTATGTTTGTAGCCCTCTGGATCGACGAATCCTAGAAGGCAACGAGGCCTGACCAAAATGTTGGAGGGACGCTTCATAATCTCACAAGTCAGTGACATTGGCGAATCGTTTCTGCCAAAAGCCCATGCAATGAAATTTGTAAATCACTATGGAGTTATTGTTAGGGGCTCCATCTTGATCAGCATCCGAGAATGGAAATAGAATAACGAAGATCATCGGGTCAGATATGTCTCTGATAGAGAAAAGGATGCTCTTTGGAATGATCTGAGTGGACATTTCAAACTGTCACAAGGGACAAAAGATGTAGTTAAGACATGGGCTCTGGAGAAGTTGGCCACACAATTCCAGAGCTTTAAGAAGAAGTTGTAAAATGAATATGTCAAGAAGAATCAGACTCCGGCTTTCACTAGCCATTACACAAAGTTAAGGGACCACTGGAAAGATTTTGTGAGGTAAAAGACTTCAAAGGGGGTGACGTGCGGGTGAGAAGAAACCAAGAGGATGCACGGCAGAAGAAGTACCATCATAGACTGGGACCAGGTGGCTGCAAGTCTGCCATTACCAAGTGGAAAAGTATGGAGAGAGAACTAATTGCTAAAGCGATCAGACCTACTACCTTGGATTGGCCTGAACACTCAAAGAATTAGTTTTACCGGCATGGGGAAACACTTGACCCAGAGACCGGGGTTTGTACTTTTGGGGAAACAATCCAAGCAGCAGCACAAAGACTTCAAGCAGCTATAAACGCTTCTGCCGAAGGCCAGTTCTAGCCCAATCAAGAGAAGGATGAGCTGACTTACGCCCTCGATAACCTTGAATATCCTGGTCAAACGCGAGGCAAAGGAATGATTCCATGGAAGGTTGGCTTCCCTGATGACACCGATACCTACAGAAGCCGTCAGAGAAGAAAGGATGAGGAGGCAGAGCAGATGCGCAGGCTAGAGGTAATGGTGCAATAAGTGCAGGAGCAAGAGGCCCGCCGAGAAGCCAGAATGCAGGAGGAAATCAAACAGTAAGTGGAACTAGCACTTCGTAGCCAAAGGCGGACCACATCAGTAATCACTAGTACCGAAAACTTTTTCCGTGACGGGCAGATTTCATTATGCGTGGCGGGCAAACCTGCCCGTCACCCTTCAAAGGTCACGGTTAATCAATGATTAACCGTGACGGGCTCCTTGGCCCGCCATGCAAAATAGATGTACCGTGGCGGGCGTCTTACGAGCGCCCGTCACGGTTAATGATTTCAAAAAAAAAAAAAAATCCTGGACAGGCCCGCCGAGCCCATCCAGGCTGCAGCGCCGCCGCCACCGCCGCTGGGTTCTCCTCCACCGCTGGACGCCGCCTCCGGCCTCGATCCGGGCGACCGAGGGGAGGCCGCCGCCACGCTCCGCCCGGAGATCCGCCGCCGCGCCCGCAGATCCGGGAGGAGGCCGCCGCCCGCCGCACCCGCCGGAGATCCGGCGGCCGGGTAGGCACCACGCGTCATGCCACCGGGAGGAGGCCGCCGCCCGCTGCACCCACGCTGGATCCGCGCCGCCGATGTCCCCGCCGTGGAGGCCGCCGCCTCCTTGTGCCGCACGCGTGGATCCGCGCTAGCAACCACCGCGTGTTGGGGCCGCCCGTCTCGGGATCCTCCACCGCGCTGGGGCTGCCGTCGTGGATGCGGCGCCGCCGCGGTGTTAGGGCCGCCGCCGGTGGAGAGAGTGGAGGACCGAGGGGAGAGAGAGTGGGTGGCGAGGAGAGAGTTGGGGACCGAGGGGAGAGAGTGGGTGGCGAGCTGCTCCATGCGCGAGAAGCCGGGGAGGGGATGGAATCTGGAGAGTGGGGATGGAGTGGTAAACCCTAAGTGTTTGGTTTTATATCCGCACATGGCTATTGGGCTATACCGGGCTTATTGGGCCTCTCGCTTTAACCGTGCCCGGGCCTTTAAAGGCGCACGCCACGGAAAATTGATTTTGCGTGGCGGACACCTTAACACGCCGCCGCTATTTTCCGTGGCGGGCGTGTTAAGGTGCCCGCCATGGAAAATTGATTTTGCGTGGCGGTTAAAAACACGCCCGCCACGCAAAAGAAAACTGGACGTGGCGGGGTATTTTCCGTGACGGGCAAAAAAAGTGTCCGCCACGGAAAAGATTTTGCAGTATGTGGGTCCATGGCTTGCCGCGGTCTCCGTAGTAGGCTTCCCAATCGATAAGTGCCGAATTAATATCGCTGATGGCAATGATTGGGCTGGTACAACGCCGGCCACGGTGAGCTTAACTGCCTCATGTGTCTAGTATTCATGGGCTGAGAGCAATGCCCGCCACGGAAAATTGATTTTGCGTGGCGGTTAAAAACACGCCCGCCACGCAAAAGAAAACTGGACGTGGCGGGGTATTTTCCGTGACGGGCAAAAAAAGTGTCCGCCACGGAAAAGATTTTGCAAGATGTGGGTCCATGGCTTGCTGCGGTCTCCGTAGTAGGCTTCCCAATCGATAAGTGCCGAATTAATATCGCTGATGGCAATGATTGGGCTGGTACAACGCCGAAGCCACGGTGAGCTTAACTGCCTCATGTGTCTAGTATTCATGGGCTGAGAGCAATACGAAATACAACAGCGACTTGCGAACGAGCTAGAGGCTCAGTGGTAGCACTCGCAGTGGCGAGGCTGCCCGCCAGCGTTCGATTCCCGTGAATCGCAACGCTGGTGTCAGACCGTGCTGCTGTGCAGCACAGTGTCTTCGCCTGGATTAAATTCGGGCTTGTGCCTCTCTTCGCGTATGGACGTTCAACGAATATTACGACGAATTTCATTGTCCCTTCAAGGACGCGATTTCCAAGTCCGTGTGTATTTGTAGGTCCGTTTGTACGGTGGTGTGCGTGTGTGTAGGTGTGCGTATGTGTATGAACAGATACTACAACCGTACCTGCATGAGAGGCATCGAAAAAAAAAAAAAAAGAAATACAACAGCGACTTAGGCTATTTGCCAGCATGGCATGGCTCAGAGTAAGTCCAACAACTTCTGATGCAGAAAAGTTTTTACCATATACTACTAGATATACTCTAAAAAATATCTATCTTATCTTATTGTGATGAATTTACCAATTAATTACTTCAAATGTTTTCACAATATACATGATGCATGCATATCCATCTTACTTGATGAGCTATTAAGAGCAGCACTACTGCACGCACAGTCGTCTGGTTGTCTGGAACCCAAAATTGGCTACACCTGAAAAACGGGACGCAGCGATTCAAATGATATTTTTGGCACCAAACGGGCCACGAATCTTCCACGGATCCACGTACGTGAGGACACATGTGCAACTAGAGCTAGCGGGATTTCTTTCTATTTTCTTGTGAGGACACATGTGCAACTAGAGCTAGCGGGATTTCTTTCTATTTTCTTGTGGGACCTATTACGTACATTGGAGGACGCCAAGTCGTCGACCCTATGCGTTCTTCGATGCAGACATTAGAGCTGCCTCAGATGCATGCATGCATGAATAGTCACTATCTAATGCATGCTAGCGTGGCTGCCATGTGTATGTTGCATACATAATCCATCCATGCCTTGTCTTGCCTTGTAACAATGCTGCAAGCTGGAACATCACTGACATGTGAATAATGCAATGATACGTTTGCTCGCTGAAGGGTCGGTGTTGTTGATTGGACGACAAGAACTGTACATGGTGGTTATAACTTATAACTTACTACCAGACCAGAGCTTTTTCCATTTGGTTTTTATTTTTCATGATGGTTTTGTCAAAATAGTCAGGAATGTCATCAGATTCCAGTCGGTTGCTGAAAACTGATAGGATTGAGTCAATATATTCCTGTCAGCTTTGGGGAACCCACGGGGAAAACACACAAACCATCAGGAACACGCCTGTCATTCCTGACGGCCCTGTCCAACCGACAGGAATCCTCCCACGCGTGGCTCATGTGACCAAAATTGACAGCCAGGATCACTTCCGCACATGGCCCAGTGAAAAATCATCGCGGCCCACAACTTCTACAGCGGGACAAAAAAATCACCATCACCAAACCCTAGCTACATCTGCCCGCCCCAATCTCCTTCGCCCACCGCCATAGGCCACAACTCCTAACATGCCCGTCTCCTCCTCTTTGAGCTTCTCCCGTCGAACCGGGAGCTCCCCCCGCGAACACCATCACCGCCCACGGGCGTCCCCCGATGCCCGCGCCACCGTCCCCAAGGCCTCTTCGACGCCCGCACCACCGCCCCGGGGGACCTCCTCAACGCCAAGCTGCCACCGCCTCGACATGCTCTCCGTCGCCCGCATCACCACCGCCCGAGAGGCACCCGGCTTGCTGCGGTCTCCGTAGTAGGCTTCCCAATCGATAAGTGCCGAATTAATATCGGTGATGGCAATGATTGGGCTGGTACAACGCCGGCCACGGTGAGCTTAACCGCCTCGTGTGTCTAGTATTCATGGGCCGAGAGCAATACGAAATACAACAGCGACTTGCGAACGAGCGAGAGGCTCATGGTAGCACTCGCAGTGGCGAGGCTGCCCGCCGCCGTTCGATTCCCGGGAATCGCAACGCCGGGTCGCAGACCGGTGCCGCTGTGCAGCACGCTGTCTTCGCCTGGATTAAATTCGGGCTTGTGCCTCTCTTCGCGTATGGACGTTCAACGAATATTACGACGAATTTCATTGTCCCTTCAAGGACGTGATTTCCAAGTCCGTGTGTAGCTGTAGGTCTGTTTGTACGGTGGTGTGCGTATGTGTATGAACAGATACTACAACTGTATCCAGATGAGAGGCATCGGAAAAAAAAAAAAGAAATACAACAGCGACTTAGGCGATTTGCCAGCATGGCATGGCTCAGAGTAAGTCCAACACCTTCTGATGCAGAAAAGTTTTTACCATATACTACTAGATATACTTTAAAAAATATCTATCTTATCTTATTGTGATGAATTTACCAATTAATTACTTCAAATGTTTTCACAATGTACATGATGCATGCATATCCATCTTACTTGATGAGCTATTAAGAGCAGCACTACTGCACGCGCCTGATGCGATGCGGGTTGTGCGGAACCCAAAATTGGCTACACCTGAAAAATGGGACGCAGCGATTCAAATGATATTTTTGGCACCAAACGGGCCACGAATCTTCCACGGATCCACGTACGTGAGGACACATGTGCAACTAGAGCTAGCGGGATTTCTTTCTATTTTCTTGTGGGACCTATTACGTACATTGGAGGACGCCAAGTCGTCGACCCTATGCGTTCTTCGATGCAGACATTAGAGCTGCCTCAGATGCATGCATGCATGAATAGTCACTATCTAATGCATGCTAGCGTGGCTGCCATATGTATGTAGCATACATAATCCATCCATGCCTTGTCTTGCCTTGTAACAATGCTGCAAGCTGGAACATCACTGACATGTGAATAATGCAATGATACGTTTGCTCGCTGAAGGGTCGGTGTTGTTGATTGGACGACATGAACTGTACATGGTGGTTATAACTTATAACTTACTACCAGACCAGAGCTTTTTTCCATTTGGTTTTTATTTTTCATGATGGTTTTGTCAAAATAGTCGGGGAATGTCATCGATTCCAAGTCGGTTGCTGAAAACTGATAGGATTGAGTCAATATATTCCTGTCGGCTTTGGGGAACCCACAGGAAAAACACACAAACCATCCGGAACACGCCTGTCATTCTCGACGGCCCCTGTCCAACCGACAGGAATCCTCCCACGCGTGGCTCATGTGACCAAAATTGACAGCCGGGATCACTTCCGCACATGGCCCGATGAAAAATCATCGCGGCCCACAACTTCTACAGCAGGAGGAAAAAATCACCATCACCAAACCCTAGCTACATCCGCCCGCCCCAATCTCCTTCGCCCACCGCCATAGGCCACAACTCCTAACACGCCCGTCTCCTCCTCTTTGAGCTTCTCCCCGTCGAACCAGGAGCTCCCCGCCGCCGACACCATCACCGCCCACAGGGCGTCCCTGATGCCCGCGCCACCGCCCCCAAGGCCTCTTCGACGCCCGCACCACCGCCCCCAGGGACCTCCTCAACGCCAAGCTGCCACCGCCTCGACATGCTCTCCGTCGCCCGCATCACCACCGCCCCGAGAGGCACCGATGTCCGTCTTTGCTATCCCCCGTGAGGGGCTCCTCGACGTCCACCCCACCACCTCCCGAGGGGCTCATAGATGCCCGAGCCGCCGCCCTGAGGGACTCCTGGATGTCCGCGCCACCGCCCCAAGGGCCTCCCTGACCTAATGCAACTGCTGCGCATGACGCCGGCCCCAGGGGCTTCCATCTGCCCGTGCCGCTCAGGTGTACTCTCTCCCTCTCCAACCTCCCTCTCAGATCTGCTGTCTCTTTCCTTTCCTGATGGGATCTATGGCCACAATCGCATAAAACTAATGAGATCTATGTTTCGATTTCGATTTAGAACTAGCAAATTGTTGACCTCATAATATCTTGGTCTAATTTAAATGTTGTAGAGACTGTATCATCTCGACCAAGGATTTGTTTCTTGTGGCTATGTGAGCTTGACTATGTGTTCTACCAATTGCAGTGTTTGGTTACTTGTTGTCCTTAAGTATTTTCGCTAACTCAGTTTTCAAAGCATTTTTGTCATTTCTAAACTCTAATGTCTTTCTTGATATCAACACTTGAATATGTTGTAGTATCCAATTTATCAGAGTGCTAAGGCTTTTCCTTTCTTTTCATAGTTATCCAATTTGAGGGTTTTATTTGGAGCTACGGCAAAATGTCATCAACCAGCTATGTCGCGGCATGCCAAGTTATCTAGGTGGAAAAGCTGTTGTTCAGTTCATGTTATTACTGTTGGGGTTCTTTAGTGTATCCTAGATAATTCTGTTGGTGCTCCACATGGTCTCATGTTGACAAAAAAAAAAAAAAAGATGTGTACTGATATCATCTGGCATGCCTCTTTAGCTTGTGCCAACCGAATACTGCCAGTAACAATAAAAAAATAGGCCAGCTGCCTTAGATTGTGTTGACAATTATTAACCTCTTCCTTTTTTGATGATACTGATTAGATAGTCCGAGGACACTTTTCTTTTGGTTTTCAGCTTATAGCTGTCCCCTTACCAAAATGATCTGGAGGATTATCTTTTTTGCTACTGGACTGACTCAACCTGGATCAATTAGCCATATGTTCGGAAATTGGCTAACTAATCAAAATAAAAGGATTAGAAATTTGATTTGGGTGGGGGTGGCTGCCATGTGCTGGGCTCTCTGGAGATGCCGAAATGATGTTGTTTTTAATCAAAAGAAATCTAATTCTATTTTGCAGGTAATTTTCAGAGGGGCGTATTGGTTACACTACTGGGCCCAGTTGCAGCGTGACGAGATAGCCAAGGAAGCACTCTCAACGATAAGCAAGAAATTAGAATTTATTGCTTTAGAGATATCCAATAAAGGATGGAATCATTTATATTGTTTGAACTAGCCGTGGTCGCACTATAAGACCGTGGCTTTCTCTTTTGTTTCTCGAAAGTTTTGTAATAATTGGCTGTGTACATCCTGGGATGTAGAGGCCGGATATTGTTATCCATTATCTAACAAAAAAGTTGGTAACAATCATATATACTTTTTCTGCGTGTTATGCGATTTCTTTGGTTCTCCTGATTTTTGTACATGGGAATTTATACTCCTCTTTTTGTCATGACACCCTACCTTGGTAATAATTAACTCTTTAATACGCCCTGCCTCTTTGGATAATCAAGAAGTAATATTACGTAACTAAAATATTTTTCTTGAATAATCGAGAAGTAATATTACAGAGAACTAAAATATTTTTCTTAATACTTTATGGCAATTTTGAAGCCCTTTTTAGCTTGCTAGTCTGGTTATTCATTTGAAGCCCTTCCAGAATTCATTTGTAAATACATGCCATGATAATTTGAGTCAACTCAAGTTGAATATTCTAACTCTACTTGTGGGTAACTTGGTTGCCCCATGCTGGAAATGATGACGTTTCTACTTCTTTTGTGTAGTTAAATATGATGTAGAGTGAAACATAGTTAGGAACTGGACCAGCAGTATATGCAGTGCAGTGAACTTGCAAATCTTTGACTTTGTATATAAGATGTCATGTTGTTACTTGTGTGGCGAACAATGACTTTGTACTGAGATTTGGATGACATGAATTTGTGATTAATTACATGCACGTGATGATTATTTGTGTTACATGAATGTCTAATATGATTATTTGGATGACATGAATTTGCGATCAATTACATGAATGTTTAATATGATTTGAGTGGATCTATAAATATTACCAAGCACAATTATGTGTTATATTGGTGGTTATATGGGATAGTTCTAGTACAGATCAAGTTTCCAAACGGTTCGCTTGCCTTTTCCCTGTCAGTTTTGAATGACAGGAAAAAAATGTCCGATTCCCCGACGGGGTGCCTTTTCTAGATGGCCTTTTCCTAATGGTTATACTGTCAGGAGTCCGTTTTGGCCGGTTGATCGTAAACCGCAACGAACTGCCATCAGGAATTGTTTCAAAGGCCATTATTCCTGTCTAGTCTTTTCTGTCAGCCTATTCCTGGCGGCCAGCCTGAATTATATTCCTGATGGTTTTCTGGGTATTCCTCACGGCTTTTGGCTGTCAGGAAAAAGCTCTGTCTGGTATATACAACGTGGAATACTAAATTTTGCTGGTTGGCAGGTTGGTCCTGGCCCGGACAACTGGACGGCACACGTAAAAAAAAATTGATGTGGCGTTTGACAAGGAGTGCACGTGAACCTGATGTGGCGGCTGAGCAATTGGGCAGTAAGAGACAACAAGGCACGCCAACTTTTCTAAATAACGCTGATTGAACGGGGAAAAAATGAATTAATATTACTAGCAGGACATGACTCGTCAACAACCCAGATTCCACGTAGGTCTCGATGCAGGCGTTGAATGGAGCCTTGTGCTAGACCACACCATCGATGAGTTGTCCCGTATGTATATTTGGATTTGGTTTAGGTGCCCATCGGTGTCTAACCATACAAATTCAATGACATCTATTAAACATCCGGAATGGAAATATAATGTAGATTGAAAATTTCGCTGATATTTTTATTTGAGCCCCACGAATGTATATAATTGCCCACCACACACAACATGCCACTTGCACTATATACCACTAGCCTATAAAATCTCCCATGCTCCGCATCTGATAAAATATCTATCTTCTTTGTGGTTAACTTATTAGTTACTCTAGATATTTTTACCATCCATGCATATCTAAAGTTTTATACGAGAGCAACGCCGACGAACAAAGGTGACCCCCCAGGAGTAAGACGACCCGACTACTGACGACGTGCCGATCAATGACAACAATGAAGGCAAGTCCTAATCCCCACCCCTTTACTACCAACTTAATCGTATGGTAATAATATGTGTAGTCACAACTTAGTTGCAATTACATTAACTTGTGAGACCACAATTTAATTGTATTGCATTAACTTGTGAGACCTATATAATATATGATGTGTGATTCATCAACAATTATGCAAAATTTAGCATCACCAATCTCACTACGAACTGCTTTTTGAACATTATCAGCTATAACATTCAATATTTCTTTCTGAATTTGAGGTGAGGTATATTTAGCATTCTGTGGAGCATTACTTAAGACAATAGCCTTAACCTCCTCATCATATGAAGCTAGTAGCTTTACAATTTCAAGAAAATTACCTCTGTTCTTTGAATATTCTGATTCATCATGTCCACGGAAGGGGCAAACCACGGAATGCTAGCCATCGGACAACATCAATTGATGTTTTAAGCCGCAGTCTATTTGCCTTGATTTCTTCGCTTGTTTGTTTCTCAATCACCGGCTCAATATGACATAATCGGTTCTTCAAATTGTCATAGCATTTGGATGAATACTGATGAGCTGAACCATTCTGTCCCATGTGAATTCTCAATGAACAATCTTTTCCCGCCAACACTCTTCCCTATTATTAAATCCATTCACTGTAAACACATCTGATCCTGATTTTCCTACTTTTTTTTTTAGAAAATAAAAAGCAAGGAAGGCAAAAGGCTGCATCTTTTGTTGGTGAGTATTCCAACCAAGGAAAAGAATTAAACCATTTTGACTGAAACCTCCGTGGATGCTTCCCTGAACCTGAAGTAGGGTATACATCCTTAATAAATTGGTATGGACAATGCTTCATGTATGCTCGATAACTTGTTCTTGTTTATCTGGAGGATAAGTCCAAATTTGGTCACGCAAACCTGGATCTCGCTCTACATTCAACACACTATTGTGCGCACAATCTACTCGTTGAACCTTAGCTGCCGGCCGCACAGCCCGCATTGGATCTTCCTCTTCTTCATTATTTTCTTGTTCTGCAGCAAGCCAGTAAGTCGTTTCATCTTCAACAGATTCAAACTCAAAGTCATCTTGCCCTTGATCTGTCGAAACATCAGCGGCGGCGGTGTCTCTCTTGAAAAATTATCAATTGTCGTCCTTTTAATTTTCATGATGATTACCCTTCAATACAAAAAATAATAGTTTAATTAGCCAATTAGGCTATTAGCTCCAAACCGATGGAGATAAAAGATTAGAGAGGCAGATCGGAGAGGCAGTGCCTACCTGAAGAAGCAGATCAGGGAGGCAGAGTGCTGGACGGACGGCTATGCCTGGACGCCGGACGGTTTCTTTACGGCAGCGGCGGCACTGTGGCAGCAGCCACAGCAGATGAATCGCCCTTCGCCCAGAAGGCTAGAACTGCTGTACGTGGCGGCAGTGGCGACGGTTTTGCACTTTGGCTACCTACGTAGGAGACTAGGTACGTACATGGGCTGCTGCCTGATGGGCTGGACCGTATTATGCACAAAATACAGAAGAGTTACTAATTTTTTCACTGAACATTGGGTGGGGCCATGGGCCAAACCCCCCCCCCACACACACACACAGCCATGATCCCGGAAGCCTAGTCCCAGTCGTCGTGGCCTCATCAGTCTAAGGAAGCAGCCAAGCAGGTTAGCCCCGTGATAATGAGTCGTCGTCTCGTCAATCGTCGGTCTACTACAGTTAGGCAAGCTGGTGTGTCGTAGCAGTACAGTGCAGCGCTAAGCTAATCTTTTCTGAGGGGAACAGAGCAGTTCTGTCTTGTCGAGGCCGGCACATGGAAATGGGAGGCCGTCAATACTACTCGCTGGCAACGTCCACACCTAAGATGCTCTTTTCTATTGTCGTACAGCCTCGGATCCCTCTCTGTCTGCCTGGATTGAGTTTTGAGATAATTGCTTATTTAGCCCGAAAAACTTATCTTGCTTATCTCGACCTCTTTTTTTTTTTTCAAAGATGTCTATTTAGTCTCAAAACAAAATTTTCTTGCTTATTTGACCTTCCGTCTGTTTTCAAGGGTTAACGGTGTGAAGTGGTAGCTAAAAAGTCCATTTTACCCTCGACGGGGGAAAAAAAAACAGAGTTTTATTTGTTTATAGTATATTTTGAGTGTATATATATACACACACACATTTGAGGCTGCTAATGGCTAGAATCTCCATTTTTCTATATAATTAGTTTACATACTACGTGTATGTATTCATACTTCCTATAATCACGTATGGTTTCATACTCATTATACTTCATATAATCGTGTATGTATCTGCACATACTTCCTCACCAAAAAAAAAAGTATGAATAAGTACTTTTTTATATGAAAAAGTATGCGTATATACTCTTATATATGCGTAAATGCTTCTCCACATGCAGATTTGTAGATACACGAGGACTTATTAGCATAGCTGAATACCTGACGAAGTGAACTTGCTAAGTAGTACGGCTACATACTCTGAGTATTAAGTATGTGTACATACGTGTACATGTACATACTCCCGGGTACGATACATATGTATAATAAATAAAGTATGTGTGCTGCTTGTTTTCGGAAGCATGCAGTAATTATAAACTAATACTAGTCCAACATGATAGATTAAATAAATTATATGTGCTGCTTGTTGACAAAACTAGGTATATACACATACGTACATATATATATATTTTTAAAAAGGCAAGTACGGCCATGCACTCAACGAACCCGGGATTAACGGCACATCAGTTTTTACATATACTGGATATTTATGTGCTTCCAATGTATATATATCCACTCAAAATATACCATAAACAAATGGAACTTGGTTTTTTATTTTTTTCCAGCCAGGGGTAAAATGGACTTTTTAGCTGCCATTTCACACCGTTAACCCTTGAATACGGACGGAAGGCCAAATAAGCAAGGAAATTTCGTTTTGAGACCAAATAGACAACAAAAAAAAAAAAAAAGAGGCCAGATAAACAAGATGAAGTTTTTTCAGGGTCAAATAAGCAATTATCCCTTTGACTAATGCATGCCGTTTCTAAACTCGAGAGGCGCCTAATGTTATTTTGACATGTTGTAATAACCTGGTCTGATTCCAGTTTACTAAGGACGATGAACCCGAAGTTTATTTCCGTTATCTAAAAAAATGTGCGCCTACGCCACTGCTATACGGTATTATTTTTTTTATTGTTCATTAATAATGTCATTGTTGATGATCTCATCGTCTTATATACCCTGTAACGAGTAGCGACCACCCACCCTCACGTGCATATACCAGGATGGGCCGCCTGCCGGAAAATTAAAATGATGTGTACAGTGGATCGTCCATGTCCTGCGGCCCATATATCCACTAACCCGACCTGTCCTTGCTGCAGATGATGCATGTTCGACTTTTCTTGCTTTGTGCTTTGGGCCATTGCATATAGGAGGGATCTGGAACAGTTGTAGGTCGGATGGAGTGCAGGTTCGTGCAGTGGTTTAACTGACACTGACGAGCTGATCTACATTATGTGCTGCTTGTTGGAAAAATGTCAAGCGACTACGCAATACGCACACTACTACACCAAACTTAATGGAGACGATCACTTTTTTTTTTTCGAGATCACGCCCTTCAGCGCGTTTTTCATTAAGCAGAGGAAACAAAACAAAGTCACAAGACTCTTACAAGGTAACCAAGGTTACCACCCGAAACCTACCAACTACTGGATCTAAATTACTGGGATTACATTGTAACAAACATGCGACGGCCGGTTTGCTGCGTGGACAAAGCCGAAGCACTCAGCGCGCTTAGCTCCTCCTCCAAACCACTAAGGTTGAGGTCCAACATGGTCACATCGAAACCTCCCCCAAAGAACTTATTCAAGCGCCGCTTGCGACCGTCATGTCTCCCTTGAAAGCCGCATTGAATTGGGCCACAATGTCGGGCGGCACGGCGTTTTTCATCCACACGAACTCCGAGCTTCCTTGTGTGAGAACCTTTTGCGCAAGCAACGCGTTAGGCTCCGGGGCTTGGCCGCAAGGCGGCCGCTGCGCCGTAGTGAAACCGGAGTTTTGGCCCCGCTTTACCTTTGGTCGCTTCACAAGGGGGTTGCGATTGGCGGCACAAACATCCGCCACGAGCTTATCCCCGCACCGAACGGGCGTCCTCGGCCTGCGGGCGCGGAAGCGCGGCGGCGGAGGCGACAACCGGAAAGCACCGTCGGCCGGGCGGTGCGCCGTGTCTGCGGGTGGTGGCCGCGCGAAGTTGGTAGCAGGTTGGGGTGTCGGTTCCCCCGTCGCGCGACCTCAAAGATCCGTGAAGGTGAGGTGCACCACACGCCGGGCGGTGAGGGGGATCGACCGGCTCCGACCGGTCCACCGGGTGGCACAAGGGGCGTGCGACGAAGGAGGCCACAAGCTCATCGAGCATCGGGTCAACCCATATCACGAAGTCCGCACCCTTGCCCGACGTAAGCGCTAGTGGGTCCCAAAGGGCACCGTAGCCTCAAAGTTTGTCGTCTTGGAAATTATGCGCCCGCGCCGTCGGCGGCGCTTTGTGGACGCTACCAACGCCCTCAGCGGCGGCACGGAGGGCCGCACTTCCTTGTTCTTGGCCCGTTGAGGATGGCGATGCGATGAGGGGTCAAGTTTGCTCTCTAGCGTGCGACCACGCCGCACTTCCCGGCCCGATGGCCGGAGCCCCGACAACGAAGACAACGCGGCGGGAGTGGCACCGAGCGGCAATGTGGTCACACGCCAAACGCTTGAGCGGAGGCCCACCAACTCGTGGGACGGGTCGGCGACGCCCCGGCGGTGCACTGCCGGCAACGCCCGATGGCGACGACGAACGACGGTACGGAAACCATCGGCGTCGACATCGGGCCGTGGGGGCGTGACTTCGGGGCCCAAGCGTAGATGCGCCTGGATCCTGGCGCCGCTGCGCACCAAGGCGATGCCGCGCGGCACCAGCCGTGCAGCTCCAGCCGACGCGCCGCACCTCGCGACGATGACGCCGCCCTCCTCCGAGCGGGAGCAAGGCGCGCGCCCCTCCGCCCCTTGCAAGACTCCTACCGACGAAGAGTGGCGAAGACGCCCTTGCGGGCGGCGTCCAGTACGACGGACGCTTAGCGGTGCCTGGGGCGAAGCTTCGCCGTCGGCTGGACGCGCGAGGTCGAGTCCGCCCAACGACCGGCCTTCGAGCGCCCCATCAAGGTACCTCCGAGGGACGAATGGGGCGCGTCGGGGGAAAGGGATTTTGGCTGGGCACGAAGGGCCCACAGACCGGCTGCGGCGGTGGTCGTGGCGATGGCGACGGCTCGCCGCTGCGTCTTGCGCCGGCGGTCCGAGAAGGACGAGAGAGGCGGCGACCACGAAAGCCATCCTTCCGAACATCATCCTCATTGACGGAGGTGTCCCCGACGAGACCACATCCTCCAGGCCAGCCTTGGCCGGCGCCGCCTTAGGCATGGCCCCACACCCGGGGCGACCAGTGCGGCCGGCGCGGCCGGCGCGGCGGATCCCGTCCCCCGCCGTCGGGGCGCGCCACGGAGAGGTTGGAGGAGGGGGCCAACGGCGGCGGCGCCACAGAGCGGCAGCCACCGCCATGGGCCCATCGAAAGGACCTCCATCCTTGCAAGACGCCGAGGTGGTGGCCGCCGCTCCGTGGAGGCCATCGGTGTGTACCGCCGAGGCCGGGACGGGCGGCGCCGGCCGGCCGCCAAGGACGGGGGGGACAAGAAGTGGTGGCCGACGGAGCCGGGTCGCGTCCGGCGGGCTGGGGCACGAGCTCCACGGGGGAACAGCCATGGGCGATGGATCCGAGGCCGGGAGCTCGGATCCGACGCCGATGGGTGAGGGGCGGACTGGGAAGGGAGATCAGCGAGGGGAAGGTGCGCCCGCCGCCGCCGCCGGGGAGGAAGGTGGGTCGAGGGGGAAAGGTTCCAACGGTTCCATTTGAGACGATCACTTTTGATTTTTGGAGGCGGGCAAGGCCAACGGTCACTTAAAGTAGTCAATGTCATCGACATTTTGTTAATGGCCATAAAGGACCAATATATGACTGTGTCACTGACTACTCTACACAGCTGCTGGGATCGCCATATTCACGCTGGCACTTTGGCATTTATAAAACTTTATTATATGCGGATCAGCCGGCTGTGAATGCTCAGCACTTGGAAAGACCTTTCACCGTGGTTGGAGCAAAAAATATCGTCTGCGCCATGACCCACAACAGTGCTCCAGGCACCGGCGACGCCACCGACCGCGCTGGAGATCGCCGGAAACGTTTTGTCTGTGGGGGAATGAAAGCCCATAGTCAATGCAAGGGCAGCCCAGCCAATCACTGTGAGGCTCCCGGCCCGGCCGGCCTCTGCCTTCTTCAGCTCTTACATATCTATCGTCAAGCACAAGCCCACCAGGCCCAGCAGCTGTAATTTTGCCTATGGAGAGTGTTAACCGTGTAATTTTGTTCATGCATGGGCCTATACCACTCGCTAGTCATGGGCTGATATATAAGCCTGCTGGGCTCCTCCTGATCGGTCACCCATATTATTCATTTTTACATTCGGTCAGTATACATAGGACTCACCACAATGACCACCATTCCCTGCAGCTGGAGCAAGAGTCTCAACGACCACACCACCCCAGCGAACACAACGACGACGCCACATATCACCCAGAACTTATGCTGAGGCTGTTAAAACTGGGCTAAACTCCTTTGACAATCAAATCATTTCTCCATGTCACCCAACATAGGAGCACAGCTACTGCCATAAAGAACTTGGACTGTATCTCTTGTCCTTGAACGAGGTTGTCGTCTGTGGTTTCAAGAAAATTCACATTCGAAGGGCTGTCTAAATTAATGAACCTACAGCATTGTCCTCAAGGAAGTGATATTGAAGAAACAAAGTCTTGACCAGTTTCTTCCGCTGTTTTGGTTACACGTAACAAAGTTATTTTTTTAGATAATGACACAGAACAAAGTTATAATAGTCCAAGTCCAGGTGTTTATTCTTCGTTTTTCCAGATGTTTCTTATGCTTAATCTGTCCTTAATGAATAGACAAAAATACATTATGCTAGCATGGTGCCATGCCAGCTGCAGTGCTTATCTCTGATGGTTCTGGCGGTCACCCTCGCTGGTATATAAGAGGACTACACCTCTGTCACCATGTCCGGGCTGGGGAACTCATGGGTTTTTTTCTTTCTAAACCAATGGCATAAACCTCCATACCAACTCTCAGCCCCAAGGAATGACTGCGGAAAGGACAAGGACCTGGCAATAATGTAATGACATGATCGAGAGGTTGGGCAAATTTAATCTGTTAACAGCAGAGGATTGGGAGCAGAGGAATTCGAATAAGGCAGGGGAGCAAGCAGTAGGCAGGCAGTTGAGGCATGCCGGTAGCTTAAACTTCATGCGTTTCATCATGAAGCAGCTTGTGGAGGCTCCTCTTGCAGACCAACACAAAAAAACATGTCTCCACTCAACACCCAACAAGACAGACCAGGTTTCGGTGGCTATTCTAGAACTGGAAGATGATCTCATTCACAATGTCGTCATCGTGCTGAATTATATACAATACAATAAAGATATACAGAGGACAAATTATCTCACACTTCCCAATACAGTAAAGAAAATATAGTACACAATGCATGCATAAATCCGTACATGGTTGACAAGTAGTTATATATGATGCATAATGCTAAAGTTGATCATTATAAAGTACGTACTATGTAGTAGCTAGCAGGAGGTGACCAAACACGTTTTTGCATCTCTTTTGACATAAAGGTACGTAAACATGAGCTTGCGTAGGCTAATGATTCATTGTTGCTTGCATTTATCTGCTAGTTCCTCTGCCGCTTGCTTCAATTCATTAACAACCTCTGCCATTATGGGTCTTTCATCCACATCTTCCTTGAGACATCGGACTGCTAGAGCGCCGATCTTGTCAAGGCACTCCATGCAATATTGACATTGTACACCGTCACCATGAGATAAAATATCTTTGTCGAACATCTCCCTTCCATTGCCCTCCTTAAAGGACTTGACAAAGTCTATAGGCAGGCTATTGATTTTGTTTTTTCCATACTTGACGGTCCTCCGGGTGATCAACTCAAGTAGCACCACACCAAAGCTGTAGACATCACTTTTTGTCACGAAACGTTCCGTCTTCATATACACTGGGTCTATGTAGCTCATGTCTGCTGCCACAGCCCGGGCATACATATCGACCGACAAAATCTTGGATGATCCAAAGTCAGAGACCTTTGGTACGAGGTCATCGTCCAAGAGGATATTGGCAGACTTAATATCACCGTGGATATGGTCGTGGCCACTATGTGAAGAGTGAATATGGGCAAGACCTTCTGCCGTGCCAATGGCAATGTTGAGGCGTTTTGATAGCTGCAGAATTCTCATGTGTTTCGTCATGAAGTAGCTTGTGGAGGCTCCCCTTGCTGATGAACTCAAAGACCAACACAGGGATATTTGTCTCCAAGCAACACCCAACAAGGCGGACCAGGTTTTGGTGGATGTTGTGGAACTGGAAGGTGATCTCGTTCTCAATGTCGTCCCCTTGCTCAAGGTTGTTGTTGTCTCTTTTATCAATTTCCCTGCCTGCTTTGTGGGAGCGTTTAACCGCAACTAGCTGCTTGTTGTCAGTGGTTCCCTTGTAAACCTTGCCAAAGGCACCTTCTCCAATGAGGGTGCCGTAATGGTTTGTGATCTTCTCAAGCTGCTTTTCGGTGAATATATTGATGCCAGCAGCACCCAGTATTTTACCACCATTTTTGTCGAAGCAGGCTGCCTTCGTTCGACGGTTTCGGTCTCGGTGAACGGACACGAGTAGGATTGCCAGAAGAAGGCTTGCCACGAATGTTGCTGCAAACACAGTGTCCATCTTCATTAAAGGAACTAACTATGTAGGTGACTGCACGACATTATGTTCCTACTGCATTGTTTTATTTTGTATGCCCCGGATCTAACATTTTTTGAACAAAATTGCACAACAATTTGTGAATTGTTCAACAATTGTCTACGGCATAAAAATAAGGTTGCCTTCTTTTACACTTTTGCTACTATTCCCTGCATCCCATTTCTAGCTATGCACCTATACAAGTGCTTGTCTTAGGTGCATAACACTGGTCAGAGGCTAAGCCGGGTGCGCGTGCGGCGGCACACGGCCAGGTCATAATATTATTTTCGGCAGCTAAGCCGAAAGTGAACACACCCGCTTAGCCCACACGGCCACGTTTTCTCGGCATAGAAGGCCTGCCGAAGTGCCAATATCAAGACTTCGGCTTAGGCTAAGCCGAAGTGTTTTCTTTCCTATGCCGAAGTGTCCACAGCGCACACGGCATACAAAAGCATGTGACGGCGGGATGTTTTTCACGGAGTCTTTGCCGAAAGTGCTAGGCACATGGCAAAGAAAAAACTTTTTTAAAAAAAAATCTTTGCCGAAAGTGTTTTTATATTGACAAACGGCTAAGAAGAAAACCTGTTTTTAAAAAAACCTCTTTGCCAAGTGCTATAGTCCAAACACACGGCAAAGAACTGGTTGTTTTTTTTTTTTTTTTTTCCAGATCAGTTTCACTTTACAACAAATATCACAAATACATATCACAGGTCCACATATATCACAAACACATATCACAGGTCCACATTATCACAAATATTCGTCCTGCACATAGTTCATCACAACATGTCACAAGTTCATCACACATAATTCAACACAACCATCACAAAGGATCCGAAGCTGGTTAACGTGAATATCTGAAATCCCACCAGACATCTCACTCCCAAATGCAAGAGCAGCTCCAGAAGATGATAGCAGATCCACTCTGCTGATACGAATGTCAGCCGTAGGCCTCCCAAAGGAAATGCCATACTTGTCCCATCCGCTTTTCAGTGAAATAGCCTCATGACTGACACTTATGGTGCTGTCTTCAATACATAAGTTTGAACATGAATCTGGAGCAAGAATGAACAATTAGTGAAATAAGATTACTGAAATAAGTAAAAACTTCTTGTCATCGCTGTCAAGTGCATTTAAGAGTTACAAAGTACGACTAGTTCAGATTCTCTGTCAAGGCTTGGAGGAACCCTTGGGGCATATTATAAAGGCTTGGTTGTTACCCAAAAAAAAACAAGAAAAGGGGAAAGGAGAACCAGAGTGTTTCTTCAGAAATCAGGATGTTTTTGCTGCATCCAGCATTAAGTTATTAAATGCTACCAGCAAAAATGAATTAAAATATCTATGCTATATGAAAATGAAACATATTCTAACTAGAGGGGAAAAAGATACCTGGAACTATGCCATCAGTCAGTGGAGCGTCCAGTGAGGTCTCAATCGTCACATTGTGAACCATTACATTGCTAGAGAATACAAAGACATTATGCATTAGTACAAATGCAACTAATATCCACCAAACCATACCTTACACACAAAGCTAAGTTAATGGCATTGCACCTGCAGTACACCGGATGTATGCTCCAGGCTGGTGAATTTAAGAATGTCAAGTTTGAGATCACGATATCTTCAGAATACATGAACTCCAAAATATGGGGTCGACTATGGTTCAGCTCATGGGAGCGCAGCCACTCCCACCATACTAAGCCCTGACCATCAATTACTCCATTGTTCCCTGAATAAGTGGATAAGACATGCAAGGGCCATTAAATTTTGACTATAGAACACAACAAAGCTGACAAATCCATATACAAGCCAGAACAAAGCAATTACCGGTTATGACAACATCAGTTAAGTTGTATCCATTTATCAAGCTCCGATGTCTAGGACCAGGAAGGTCTGTCCCTACAAAGAGCAAGAAAACAAAGAAAAAGATACTTATGTCAGTACCTTTAATAATATTTAAAAATACATTAATCTTCACATCTGAAGAACATGGCGTTGCTTCATTACATCCCAAAATATATATGTGGCGTGCAATGTGAAATACCAGACATGTTTCTGAAGAGTCATTCATGTCTCAAAATGGAGAAAAGTTTGAATAACGACAGATGAAGTGATCACAATCTGAATGACAGGACCTAAGAAACACGCCTAGTCTTTTCTGATACAAGATTAATGAGGTAAGCTTCACTTCAAAACTATGCAAAAGGAAAATTGCCTATTCTTGGCTACCTGCCTCGGAGCAACAGCTATGTTTCACCTCCCCAAAAACTCACTCACTCCATACAGTAAAAGCAAACAGAAACAACTACATCTGGAACGAAACTTGAATACTACTTATCGTGATACCTGCAAAGGATTTTCCCCATGCTCTGAAGCAATAACAAAGAACATATATATAATAAGAGCAAGAAAGATGGTGTCCAAATCCATGGCATGTGACAGATGTCAAAATCACTCCTTCCTGAGGCACATCCAACAACCATATCTAAACAGACTAAGATGACCAGATCAGCAATACCACCAATCCTGCTACTACCAGCTCACATCCAGCCAGCCAGCCAATGCAGGCTGAAAAGGATAGGCACACAAACTCTGAATGCCAACGCAAGCAGCAGAATCTCACCGTAACTACTAGTGCCATAACAACCCGTGACAAGAAACGGAATCGAAAGCAAGCAGTGCCGGCATTACATACCTTTACGCCGATGATGACGGCACCTTCCTCAAGGTAGAGGGTGAGGTGGCTGGTGAGGTTGAGGCTGCCGGTGAGCCAACGTCCCCTGGGCACGTACAGCTGCGCGCCACCCTTGTCGGCGAAGGAGCGGACGTAGAAGACGGCGTTCTGGAACGGGACCGTGTTAAGCGTCCGTCCGTCCCCAACGGCGCCGAACTCGGTAATGGTGACGCTGTGCGGGCGCGACCCCGGCGGCGCCTGGTCCCGCTCCCGCTCCCGCAGCTCGCTGCCGGCGGCGCTGGCGGCGGCGCTGGCGGCCTGCACCGCCACCAATGCTGCCTTGGGGGGAGAGGGCGGGGTGGTGGGGCTGCGAGGTGGTGCGGTGGGGCTGGGCGGCGCGGTGACGAGGTGGGGCTGGCCCGGCGCGGTGGCGAGGTAGGGCTGGCACGGCGCGGTGGCGAGGTGGCGCGCGGTGATGCTGGGCGGCGCGCGGCCCGTGGCGGGTCGGGGCGGCGCAGATCGGGGCAGGGCGGGGCGGATCCGGTCGGAGGGGCGGCGTGCTGTGGCGGGGAGGCGGCGGCGCTGGCTGGCGGCGGCGGGGCGGGTGGGCGTCGGGGTGTTGGGCGTCGGGCGGGCAGGGGAATAGAGTGACGGATTGGGCAGCTCAGTGGATAAGGTGGGCAACCGGATTTTTTAAAAAAATTCCTTGCGAGTGTCAAGTTCACAGCACTCGGTAAAGGAGGAAACAGAATAATAAAAAAAAAAACCGTCAAATTTCTATGCCGAGTGCTCTAGGGTTACACTCGGTAAAGAGGTCATCTATGCCGAGTGTTTTCCTGCCTATACACTCGGCAAAGATAGTTTTTTAAGAAAAATTACCCATCGTTGTTTTCCTTTTCCATAATCTTTTTTCCTAATTATTTTTATTAAACTTTTAAAAATACAATTTCAAATTAACTAAACAATGAAAATTTTATAATTTCATGGAAAACAAACCATTATTTTATATGGTTTTAGGTCAACATTCCATTTATATAAATGCAATAAAAAAATTAAAAATTATCAAAACAGATCCAAAAAATCCCTAAATTTTAACTTGCCACTATATTTGATATCTTTTGGCTATAGAAAAGTTTCAAAGTCAAATCACAATTTGACCATCCCTATATATCCAACACACAGGAGATCACTCTCACTAACTCAAACTTCTCAGTAGATGTTCCAAGCTTTCAAGCTTTATGTTCGTCACAACTTGCTCTAAACCTTCTCAATTTTTTTCCACAGCTTTCACATGTGATTTGACGACAACTCGTCGAATTTCGTGATTTTTCAACTTTGTTTTCTTTTTATACAATTTAAAAATCGTTCACCCACACACTTGGTGTCGTGTTTCTAAAATGAGATGATTGAAAACCGTAATCATACCATATATGGGGCCTTCAATTAGGTTGACTAACATGAACATCAATTTTACACTCAATTTTTCCAAATATTTGAATGACTCGTAGTTCAAATCTCACCCGATTAAAAATATTGTTTGAAATGCAATTAAATAGTTATATATAGCAAATAAATTGAAAAATGCACCAAACTTTGTTAGGGGGTAAGAAATGTGATATGTGTTGAGGAGAAAAAGTTTGAAGGCAATTGGAGAAAAAAAAAAAATTCTTTGTCGAGTGTGCCCCTTGGCACTCTCGGCTTAGAGCCTCTAAGCCGAAAGTTTTTTTTCGGACTTCGGCAAAATAAAAAATAGACCGTGTGTGTGGCACTCTAAGCCGAGTGCCTTACCTGGACACCGCTTTTAGAAGTAACGGAGGGCCGACGGCGTGGGGAGGCGCACGGTTAAAACTTGCATTGGCGA
Organism: Hyparrhenia diplandra; assembly: GCA_015847255.1. Classification (NCBI taxonomy): domain Eukaryota; kingdom Viridiplantae; phylum Streptophyta; class Magnoliopsida; order Poales; family Poaceae; genus Hyparrhenia; species Hyparrhenia diplandra. The sequence goes on from JADLZK010011652.1 coordinate 91,742, forward strand.
AGTGTCGACGTTAGACACTTTCGGCTTATCTCGCTTCTAAGCCGAAAGTGTTTTGCCTAAGCCGTGTGTCACAGTTTTTAGCACCCGGCTTATCAAGTCTAAGCCGAGTGTTTATTTTGGCCGTGTGCTTCGCCCTAGGCACTCGGCTTAGCGGCTCTAAGCCGAAAGTGCCCGATATTTGGCACTCGGCTTAGAGTGAGCACACACGCCAAGGTGCTGTTTCCCGGTAGTGTAATCAGAAAAGTATTTATACATCTTGATTTTCATATAATAATGTTTTTTATCGAAGATACACAAAACTACTAGAGAAATCTAAATATAGTTTCAAATGTTCAACATTAGACTTTTTTTATAGTGGACTGCTAGATTACGGAAAGTTTCAAATGTCAACTTGTCAATCACAATGAACAAGCAAAATATCAAGGACCAAGAGAACAGAAATATCGAATAGTTGCTGCAAACACGGTGTCCATCTTCATTAAAGGAACTAACTATGTAGGTGACTGCACGACATTATGTTCCTACTGCATTGAATTATTTTGTATGCCACGGATCTAACATTTTTGAACAAAATTGCACAACAATTTGTGAATTGTTCAACAATTGTCTACTGCATAAAAATAAGGTTCCCTTCTTTTACACTTTTTTGCTACTATTCCCTGCATCCCATTTTAGCTATGCACCTATACAAGTGCTTGTCGTAGGTGCATAATCAGAAAAGTATTTATACATCTTGATTTTCATATAATAATGTTTGTTATCGAAGATACACAAAACCAGCGAAATCTAAATATAGTTTCAAATGTTCAACATTAGACTCTTTTTTTATAGTGGACTGCTAGATTACGGAAAGTTTCAAATGTCAACTTGTCAATCACAATGAACCAGCAAAATATCAAGGACCAAGAGAACAGAAATATCGAATGGTTGATATAATAGATACTACTAGTAATATGGAGTTGTGACAGATTTAGTCAGCTTATATGGTGACCTGATCTATATATGCTCACCTAATACTGCAGCAGCAGGCGCAGGAAATATGGGATGGCAGTCGCTTCCTCTTCGGCCGAATTTGCATGGACACTCGTAGCTACCATCTGTGTCGACGCACTTGCTGCCACTTGGACATGAATTCGATGTTGAGATTCGCATTCATTGATATCTGCATATAATTGGTTATCACGACTAGACTTAGTTTAGGTAGTATTTACCACAAAGTCATTTTCGTGACATCGTAAAGTAATAAACTCCTCCTGACTTGAGTACTAGCTAGAATATATCCGTAATTTTTGAACTTCCAAATAATAAATTCAGATATGTGTGCCGAATTTGAGCATTAAAGTTTGAAACAAGAACCTTATATGTAGCGATGAACATGGAATTGTAAAGTAATACTATACGAAGTCAACAGTATTACATAATAAATTTTAGACATGGCTAGATTTAATTTCTAGAGTTCGTTCAAAAAATATTTTAAATTTCTACAGGTGGTTTTTGAACCATTTCTCATGATGCATTTATAGTAATAAGGCGTTTCTACACTTGGAAATTTAACTATATATAAGGGTGTTAGGTCTTACTGCATGTCTATAAAATTGATCTTTTGACAAAGTTTATTCATTTGGAAAAAGAAAACCAATAAAATCATTTGTGCGGTACTGAACCATTAGTCAATATTTTTTTTTTCTTACAAAATATCTGTGCAAGTATTCTTGCAGATTGGAATCTCTATAGTGTGACCGACCCATGGTTTTTACCATGGCACAGTCTATTATTATTAGTATACAAGGGGTGATATTGTTTTATATTTACTTAACCAATTTATATTTAGTATATTTGGTCTTTTAAATGATCCAAAATGACAAAGTTGTCAATTTCAAATTTTTTTTAATCTTTTGGAGCTCTGCAAATTTTAATAGAATGTCTGTAATAGAAGACATTTGAAAACTTCAAATTATAAATTAAAGCTCCAGAAACTTACAACAAATATTTAGTTTCCTCAACAATCTTAAACAAAATAGTTGTCAAGTACCTTATTTTATATACTGCTGGGCACAATAATTCGGGTATAAAGTTTATCTTTATTCAACCTCGTAGAAGAAAAACAGTACATTTTTTACTCCCTCTGTCACTAAAAATTAGATTCTTAACAAGTTTCGAGAGATTATAGTATAGCTACAAAATAACCATATTAAGCTTGATTAATTTGAGTTCCGCTATAAAGTTGCACACTAATCGGTGTTTGGGTTACGCGCTGCAGCAAAATTGGTCAATGGGAGGGATGCAGCAGTAAATAGGATGGGAATACGAGGAGTATTAAATAGGCTGGTAGACAGTCATATTCCTAGAATTGACTTATTCATGGACAATATTTTGCTCTAGGAATTGATTTTTTTCAAGGACAAAGGAAGTAGCAATTATTTCTGTGTGTTACGTCCAGGTACAACCACCCCCGTGGGGAGAGGGGGGAAAGCCTTGATGGTGAGGAAGCTTATTAAGGTTTTGGAAGTGGGTGAGATTCATGCATGTGCATGTATGTAGGAAAAACATAGATATCATCGGTATATCATGACTACTAACATCTAACACTACTACTAAAAAAATATTAACCATGGCGGTTTTTTATTAACCGTGACGGTTTTTGCAACTACCATGGAGCTAAGGCCACGGTAAATGGTCCATTTACCGCGGGCGGTTTTTGATGCCCACCATGGTTACAACAACAACAACATAGTCTTTTGTCCCAAGCTAGTTTGGGTAGGGTAGAGATTAAACCCATATGAAACAAGTATAAAAGAAAAACACAAAAAATAGAGCACAAAGGTAAGGTAGAGTTAGGGGTAAAAAAACAAAGAAACAAAGATCACGGTTCGGGCATGTTGTTTGCTAGTCTCCAAGTGCACCTATCCATAGCTAATTCCTTGGAGATATTCTACTCTTTTAAGGTCTCTCTTAACCGCCTGCCGCACCAAGTCGGTCTAGGTCGACATGGTTAATAAAAAAACCAAAAAGACCAGATCCAAACCCTAACAGGCTGGTATCCGGGCGACCACCGTTGTATGCCGCCGGCCGCCGGATCCGCGGCACCGCCCCGCTCACCGCCGGAGAGGCCGCCGGATCCGGATCCGCCATCGTGGACCACGACCGCCACCATAGTGGCCGCCGCTGGAGGTGTGATCCGGATCCGGAGCCCCGGTGTCCACTAAACTAGTTTCGGTAGTCCACCGAGGGGAGACCCACGATGGTAGATTTGTCGATGGGTGCACGAGACCAAGACCAAGAAGGCGGTAGAGACACAAGAGTTAGACAGGTTCGGCACGCCAGGGATGGCGTAAAACCTACGCCCCGTGAGTACGCTTACAGATTGGCTATCGGGATGAGATGAGGTGAAAAATGAGGGAGGTCGCTACCCGCCATATATAGACGGGGGTAGGGTTACGATATGATCTCCGATTAATGGAAAGGTACGATCTATTACAAATTACACGGATTGGAGTCTATCCTATCGGTCGCCGTCTTGAGGATATCCTACGGATGTCATGCGGCAGGCGACGGCCGATGCCTTGACCCGCTAACGCATCTTGTCGTGGGCCAAAGCTGCCCCCGAGGTCGTGGGCCCATGTAGTCCGCCATGGGTATCCGGGTCGTATCCCCCACTGGGGCCGGGTGCCGAGAAGCCTCGCCTCGCGCCTCGCTAGCCGCCACGCCACCCGAGGAGGAGGGCGACGTCGGACCCACCTCGCTGCCTCGGGACCGCCGGGCTTGGTCGGGCTTGGGGGCCGACGCCGGGCTTGGGGAGGGAAGGGGAGGGGCCGGGGAGAGAGAGGAGAGAAGGCAGAGGGAGGAGAGAATGGAGAGGAGTGCGGGCTGAGCCGAGGGGGTGATTGAGAGAGGGTTAGGGTTTGTGTTGCTTTTTATAAGCTCGAGGTAGTAGTGGGCTGGTATGGGAACCGTGGCGGTTTGCACAAACGCCATGCAAAATCAATCCAAAGTAGTAGTGTAATTATCATATAGTACAAATTTTGTTATACATACAAGACCAATAAAAAGTCTCCTGTCCTATAACAATTTGATATAGCTAATGTCCGGGCGACCAACAATTAATTTAGTATACGACTTGGATTAGATTGATCTGATTTCTTTTTGCATGAGGGCACCAAAGACAAAAACTATTTTTAGAGTCGGACAAAAAATATTTTCAAAGACGGACATGCAGCCCGAGTTCGACAAAGTGCCATGATTAATCATAGTTAGTACAGGTGGTGCTTTGGCCCCGACTCAAAATTGGTTAAAAATTAAAAACAAAGTCATCGAGCCCGGTGCCAATCCCACACCGATCCCATTGAGCCCAAGTTTAGCCACTCGCCCAAGATCCTCCACCGCGCGCTTGAGAAGGAACAAAGGAGGTAGCCGCCGGCTGAGTAGAACTACCTTGTGACCACCCCTCGCAAATGAGGGGTGGAATGAAATACATAGGAGCAGAAGGGGATAGCTCACGGTGAGCATGTGTAGGTTGGCCATCCAACGTCACCGAGAATCACGACGACCATATCCACATGTGGAAGAGAGGGAGGTGGTAGCGAGGGAGGTGGTAGCGGTGTGGAGAAAGATGTGACCCCACTTGGTGCATCGGCCGCACCGCCTCCGCTCGGTGCCTCGGTCACCCTGTCGCTCCCGGGCAGCACCTCACACGCCTGGTCATACCTTGCCATTAGCAATATAAAGAACGGATGCAACGGTGGAGAGTGAGCGCAAATCAAGGGGGGGGGGGGGGAAGAGAGAGGAGGTGCCTACCGAGAGAGAGAGAGAGGGGGAGGGAGTTGCAATGGGTTGTTGGCCCTACGGTTACATCACATTTTATACATGTGAGGAGTTGAAATAAGCTGTTGGATTGGACTACGAATAATGAGAGATGAGCCTCTTAAGATGCTCGCCTTTTTGTAATTGACGACGCGTCTGAGATGGTAGTTTATTGTATGCCTCCAAAATGGTCTATCTACCTTCAAAAATCACTATGGATTTTGGGAGACAAGCACATTTCATGACCGCATCTGAACGTGAATAAGATAGTAGGTCTCCAAAAGTTGATCGATTTTGTGGTAGTGTAGTGTGGATATGTTTTAGTCAATCTAATAATGGATGTCTTGAGTACTATGTTAACTAACCACAATGCCCAAGAGAGTGAGAGTAGATTGAAAGATTTTGCCCACGAGCTGGCTAGCTAGACATGTAGTAAAAGACGGTAACAAAATGGAACCAAAATATTGGTATTTTGTAAATTGGTACATGTTTGATTGGCCAGTTTTGAGTAGGAGACGACGTAAGATTTTTTTTTTGAGCAAAGCCACTAGTAACGAAAATCTTTTAGGTGGCGGGCGTTTTGGATTTTGTGTGACGGGTGTTGGTATTTATTAATTGCTAAAAGAATATGAAGGATTCCGCAAGCGCCTGTAATACCATTGTAGCTTTTACCCGGGAGTATTCCAGTATCGTATTTATCCATAGGGAAGCAAAGGTTAAAGAATCTAATAATTCACAATCATGTATCTACTAACTTAGCAAACCACTTGACTAAAGTGAGGGGTAATTGATGATAGGAGTTATGAATAACATCACACACAAGAGAATTCCTATGATAGATATGTAGCTGAGCAAGTTGAGAGGACAACAGGAGAGATCAAGGTTCCTATGTACTTTTCTATTACTTAGGTTCTATGATAGCAATCACACAAAAGCACTTTGGAGCAAAGAGGTCCTTTCCAACTCTCGAAGAAGATTGGGAAGAAGGTAGTTGGGGGAAGGCTGCCAAAAGCTCTACGAAAAACACCAACCCAAACGTGGTGGATTACACAGAGCCCATCAATTTGTCACCCTGGGGCTACCACAACTAACCGTAGGATTGGGCGCAACCTCGGGTAACCTATAGCCTAGACACCGTGTCTATACTATCGATTACTACTCTAATTACCTAGAATAACAAGAGCCCTCAATACGAGCGGAGATCCCATGCAATGGTATAATAACTATACTAACCAATTATATGAAAGACATGAAAGTAAATAGAGAAGATAAATATATAAATCATAAGTCTTACAAAGAAAGGATACAAGACATACCAAACTCAAGACTTCTCCGTAACCGGAGCGTAGCTCTGCTCTCCCTAACTCTCTAGTTGCTAATCTACTACATTGGAGAGTCTAGCCCTAATTGTCTAGTATGGAAGAGAGGTTGTCCTCACATTGGGACACCTCGATGATCAACGCATCAAGAGATAATGAATGGAATGAATTTAGGGTTTCACCCGGGGGGGCGAGGGGTCTTGTTATATAGCCCTGGAGGATGCACCGTGGCCCTCGGATCAAACCGACCTTGATCAACGGCTTAGATCTCTCCTCAATGGCAGTGGTGAACCGACATACAAAGTTGGAGGTCGACAGGTGGGGCCCCAAAGGCCGCCGCGGCCCTATGCCAGTGGGTCCCACCTTCGGGGCTTGTCTTCTGGGGTCTTCTAGATTGTTCTTTCTTGGTAGCCAAGTTGAGTTACCGCGGATAAGTCTTTGCATCGTATGGCTTACAAACTCGGCGTTTTTCTGTTTAATCCCCGAAAATATATAAATCACCAAAACTCGTGGAATTACATTAGTCGGGCCCCTAAACTATGTTGATATTTATTTTAAGCCCTTATTTAATGTTTAGTTGACTATAAAATATTTGCTATAACAGGTGTCAACAAACTCCCCCAAGCTTACCTTTTGCTAGTCCCTTAGCAAAATTAAATTTATATAGTGTTGGATCGGGAGTTGCTACAATGCTTTCACGCCTCAAAAGTACACATGCTTTCAAATAAAATTTCTCCTCCGGATTAGAATAAACTTTTCCAACCTTTAACTCACCCATATTACCTTTAACCATGGTGCTTATAGCCTTTTCTTTGATTCTTGGGCAATTGAAAGATAGAACAATCAAGTCAAGCACCGTATCTCAAACTCTTTGATCAACTATCATTCCGGAGTTTTTACTGGGTTTTCAAAATAAAACTCAGAGTTCCTTTTGTATGACCCTCTCAAGTCTCTCATTTTTAGTATTTGTGGATCCTCACTTAGGCAATAATGTTGTGTTGCCTTTCTCTCATAATATGTGGTATTTTTGGAATAAGGTAGTAGGACACTATGCCTTCTCTCTCTCACCCTATATCTAAGGCTTATATGTGGAGTTCATAGGTGGGAGAAAACTAAATCATACTTACTACGCATATATCATAAGGTCAAGCAATGGATCCAAAGTCACGAGTCATACTGCATATGCATGTGTATGGTGTAGGGGAATGATTATGAAGGTAGGTGTATGAGGCAAATGAAGTGAAAGCTTAATTCTACTTTGCTCCTGTAGGGAACATATCTCTCTTTCTAAAACTTGGAGGTATTTGGGAGAACCTGGGTTGTATATATAATTTTTTTTCTTTCTTTTTTTCTTTTTTTTTTACTTTTTTTTTCATGGAGAGGCGGGCATCTAAGTACCCATTGTTTTGATATCGGACACATGTCTATTTTTTACTCTCCTTTTTATTCTCTTTTTTTTTTTTCTTTTTTATGAATACAACCCAAGCCTCTTTTTGCAATAAACTTGTAGAGAGATAGAAACAAGGATAAAGGAGCTTTTATGAGATGTTGGCTAAGTGGATATGTATGGGGAATATTTTTGGTTGCTCACTCCCAGAGTAGGAGTAGAACTTTTTTTTTTTTTGGTGGATCTATGGTGGATATTTGGTGGATGCGTACTTCTAGGGTAGAAGCAACATAAGTGCAAGTGGAATAGAGTGGAGCTTAAAATGTGGTGTAGTGGAGTAGAGTGTGTGATGAGTAGCAGGATGACAAGTTTCTAAGGGTCGACAAAGATTGACCAAACACAATGCAGAGTAAGTAGCCTATATATATCAGAAAGGGTTTTCCTATCTAAAGAGCATGTATATATGGTTGTGGTAGGAGTTTCAACACTCGTCATACAGGAACTCATCATGTTGCATTTTTAATTTTCAAAAGATAAATCTCCGTAAGTCTAGTATCACTAGGAGTAAGATAAACAACAGCTCAGACTCTCATATATCATGTTCGTCAATCACCTAGACTTGAGCAAGCATTTGCTACCCACAGGTTTTAGGTTGAGCAAATCTCAAGTCAAAGCAGTTTGCATTAAAGGCTCGAGAGAAATTAAGCTTGAAAACTAGGTACTTGAAAGGAATTACGACGGAGCAACTATTCATCATCTCCATGCCTAGAGATTATCTTGAGTTTATTTTATTCTCACACTCTAATAAAGACTCTTTAATAAAGACTATATAGACTCTTTTTTATTTGATTTCCTTAGTTATGCATCTTTTTATTTCTTTTCAATAAAGCAAACATATCTAGCTAGTAGTAAATAAGATATGGTAAAGTGATACTTATCTTGATAACTGGGGGTGCTCCCCAAGCTTGATTTTGAAGTGGCGGTTAATTGATGGTTGGAAGTAGAGGTAGATAGTGATGGTGGGCTGATCTTCTTTGATGATGGACGCCATGTGTGTCATGTCTCTCTTCCTTGGGATCCTGCTGAACTCAAATAGACAACAAAGCTAGTGGAACTAGTTAAGCGTTAGTGGTTGTAGCCACTTGGCTTCTTGTTGCCAAGGATTATGATTATTCCTTTAAGACAGTAGTTCAACAAAGCATTAACATTTTTGGATTTTCTATGCAAATAAGGATGATGATGCATGCATATTTATTTTATTTTTACACCACCACAGTAAATATCCTTGTGGGTTGTTACGCCACAAAATTACTCATATGGGGCTTAGAGTTTTTCAATGTATATGCAACAAACAAATATTTTTGTTTTCTTTTTCTAATGCGCTAGTGTTGTAATGTAAATATGCTAAAGGAAAATGATTATGCAATGCAAGGAAGTAAATATGCTATGCAATTGAATATGGATAACTTCCGATCTTACCTTTCGGCGAGGGTTCAATGTTTTAAGTCCTCTGAACGAGACTTCTTACCTTGTCATTTCCTTAAGTGTATTATTTGATCTTCACGGCCGTGCTCCTTGAGATGGTGAAGGATGGCGTCACCCATGTTCTTGGCTAGTCTTACGAGTTGGAGTGAAGCATCGGTAATGGACGTTAGCAAAGCATCTTTTGTAGTGTGCATGCTTGTAAGACATTAACTTGTTGAATTTTGAGAGACTGATAGGTTTCTCCACCTTTTTGCTCAAAGTGTGTCCTGCTTGTAAAATCATGGTAGAGATCAAGTGCATGGGCTCTGTTGGTGGGAGAACACCAACAGAACCAAAACTTCATTCATTCTTCTCTAACCATAGGCACATTAAACAAGATAGAGTTGATTTCTTATATGCTTTACTTAAACCTAACTTGGGTGACAAGATCAGAAGATTGAGCATGAATGTTGTAGTTAAAACTTTTGGCTATCTTCTTCCAAAGCAAGGTGTGCAACATTTTAGCTTACATGATTAGGACTATGAGATCAAGAGAGTGGTGGTAGAAACAATTAAAGAAACAAAACAAGTTGAGCTAATAAAGCTGGATCAAGCAAGGTTGTTACTAACATGTTTGATTCTTTATTTATGAACAAGCCATAATTAGCTTAATTAATGACAACTTACCTCAAGATGTTACCTTATTATTGGAGTGTGACGGCACCGTAACACCTTGTGGTGGTCCTTTTCTTCTACTCAAAGCTTTCCTTCTTTGGCCTCTTGTCTATCTTGTTCCTCGCTTGTCTCCTTTATTGCATTGTGCTAGGACCTTTTTGCTCCTCTCATGTTTTTTTTTTCTACAGTATTAGTTGACAACACATACCTGAAGGAATATACAAGTAATTTTAAACAAGGGTAGAATTATCACGGAGCTAAAGGTTGCTTCTATGCTACAAAAAGTTTTGGTTGGATATTTTAATTAGCATTTGTTCACCATTACTTTTTCTCTAATGGGTTAATTTTATTTTATACCTTAAGTTTGATTTTAATGTATGCTATTTATAAACGCATTCAAACTTAGAGAGACAAAGTAAATAGTGAGTAGAGGGATTATAGACCGGTGTTTTGGTGTGGGGAGCTTGAGAAGAGGAAGAGATTTTGTCGGATCATCTGTAGAGGAGTCAGCCTTCCTCCCCCAAGCTTCCTCCTTGCGGTCGCTCGACACTTGAAGTCAAGTGTGAATGTTGAAACATCCCTTGATTGTGTTGTAACTCCCATGTCCTTAGACATTGTTCATCCTTTGTTCTTGAATCTTATCCTGCAATATGTTAGTGGACACATACCCAAGGGAATACAACAAGTTTGAAGAAGGGGATGTTGTCCAAAGTTCATATGATCTCATCGATGCTAATGAAAAGATGGTTCTTTGATTGCCTTTTAGCACAGATTTTATTCATCTCATCTTATAACACATATCATTCATGGCTGCACTCTATCAAGGCTCAAGGCAAAGGTAACTTGTAGCAAAAGACAAAGCGAATGATTTGATACTTACAGTTCTTCCATCAATGATGAATGAGCCGAGTCCTTTTGCACAAGGTTGGAGTTCATCATATGCCTTGCTTCATCTTTTGATATGAGTTCATCTCTTGACTTACCCCAATTGGATTTGAGAGTTCTCTGCACGGGTTAGTCCAACAAAATAGCCAATGTCTACACAAGCAATTTTTAGTTCAATAACCAAACTAGACACCATGTCTAATTCAATTAAGGAAGACTTTTTAACCTAAGCACCACGCTTAATTTAAAAGCCTTTGGCAATACCCTATATGCATATAGTAGTACTCCCAAACCAAAGAATACAATAGCAAACAAAGGTAGCATGAACGCACTATAAAGATTTAATCAAATAGAGATGAAAGGAGCATGATCATGGTGAGAATTTTTTTTTTTAGATGCACATGACATGAATATATGCAAGGAATTAAACATGCGTGAGATTAATATGGGAAAACGTAAACTAAATGGAGTGAATGCATGAGTTAATCAAAGTAAACATGCAGTGGTGAATGCAGGAAATTAAAAGGATAACTACTCAAAAAGTTTAAAGTCCATGAGCAAGACTGTCTCACCTTCCTTGATCACACTTACCTTGGCTCACAAGATGAAATTTGTGAGTAGTGCAGCTTCAATGTTCGTCACTTGAGATGTGTGCATTGAATTCTTGTGACGGCGACTTCTCCAATCTACAAATGATTAGAATAATATATATATGAATACGTACCTATGAGATGGCGGGGGTTCCATTGTTGATGAATCTTGAATGACGAGGCACCCGGGTTCTTCAATGATTCTTCTTTCTTGTGGAAGTTTGCTTGGGAAAGTCATAACGGCATCTTTTGTCCTCGTCTATTCCACAACTCAACGTAACAAGGGGGTAATCATACTAAAGCTAGTGATATACTAAATTAGCGGACATCAAGATCATTATCAAAATCTTTACGCCAAATGGTTCCCAAGAACGGCGCGCTAAAAAGCTTGTTGGTATTTATTAAATGCTAAAAGAATATGAAGGATTCCATAAGCGCCTGAGAATACCATTGTACCTTTTACCCGGGAGTATTCTAGAGTATGGTATTTATCCACGGGGAAGCAAAGGTTAAGAATATAATAATTCACAATCACGCATCTACTAACTTAGCAAACCACTTGACTAAAGTGATGGGTAATTGATGATAGGAGTTATGAATAACATCACACACAAGAGAATTCCTATGATAGATATGTAGCTGAGCAAGTTGAGAGGACAACGGAAGAGATCAAGGTTCCTATGTACTTCTCTATTACTTAGATTCTATGATAGCAATCACACAAAAGCACTTTGGAGCAGCAGGTCCTTTCCAACTCGAAGAAGACTGGGAAGAAGGTAGTTGGGAGAAGGCTGCCAAAAGCTCTACGAAACACCAACCCAAACGTGGTGGATTACACAGGCCCATCGTGGTCGCTCACCCCCGAGCTACCACAACTAACCGTAGGATTGGGCGCAACCTTAGGTAACCTATAGCCTGGACACAATGTCTATACTATCGATTACTACTCTAATTAGCTAGAATAACTAGAGCCCTCAATACGAGCGGAGATCCCATGCAATGGTATAATAACTATACTAACCAATTATATGAAAGACATGGAAGTAAATAGAGAAGATAAATATATAAATCATAAGTCTTGCAAAGAAAGGATACAAGACATACCAAACTCTGAAGACTTCTCCAGAACCGGAGCGCAGCTCTGCGCTCCCTAACTCTCTAGTTGCTAATCTACTACATTGGAGAGTCTAGCCCTAATTCTCTAGTATGGAAGAGAGGTTTTCCTCACATTAGGACACCTCGATGATCAACAGATCAAGAGATAATGAATGGAATGAATTTAGGGTTTCACCCAGGGGCCAGGGGGTCTTGTTATATAGCCCTGGAGGATGCACCGTGGCCCTCGGATCAAACCGACCTTGATCAATGACTTAGATCTCTCCTCAATGGCGGTGGTGAACCGACATACAAAGTTGGTGGGCGACAAGTGGGGCTCAGCGCGGCCGCTACGGCCCTATGCCGGTGGGTCCCACCTTCGGGGGGCGTCTTCCGGGATCTTCTAGATTGTTCTTTCTTGGTAGCCAAGTTGAGTTTCTTCGGCGGATAAGTCTTTGCATCGTATGGCTTGCAAACTCAGGCGTTTTCTGTTTTAATCCCCTCGAAAATATATAAATCACCAAAACTCGTGGAATTACGTTAGTCGGGGCCCCTAAACTATGTTGATATTTATTTTAAGCCCTTATTCCATGTTTAGTTGACTATAAAATATTTGCTATAACAAGTGTCAACGGCCAGACACACGGCCGCCCGTCACCTTGGTGAGGTCACGGTTAATCATGGCCATTACCGTGGTGGCGGGCGGCGTGTTCGCCATTATTTAATATCATTAACCATGGAGGGCAACTTAACGCGCGCGCCACGGTTAATGGAATTTTTGCGTGGCGGGTGACGTAAAAGTGCCCGCCACGGTTAATCCATTTACCATGGCGGGCACATTATGTTGCCCGCCTGCATTATTTTTTTTTTAAAAAATGCCAATAGATATCATATATATATATATATATATATATATATATATATATATATATATATATATATATATATATAAGTAGCACAAAGACACAAATATATATCATACATATATATACATCGATCCATACGTATCCATAAGTCGAACAAGTGCGAGCTACATCCATACATACATATATATACATCGATCCATACATAATGTCCTTAAGTTAATATGTGCGAGCTACAAGTCGATTTGCATGAAGGTAGTCTTTAAGTTCTAGTTTGGTGCTCCATTTCCTTAGGTCCTCGTACTTGGAAGCAGCCCCAACTCATCGTCCTCAAAAAGAATGGTTGTCCTTCATGCATGCATTGGTCTAGGACAAACTTACATATGTCTCCCCTTGTTCTTTTGAATCTATCTTGATCGGTTGCCTTTTCCACCGCCCATTACCCTTTGCTTCATTCCACGCTTGAGCCGCATTTGTACTTTCGGGATGCCCTCAGGTACTCACAGACAAAGAAACCGCACAAGTTTGTTCCATATGGTTGCTTGAGGTACTGCACACAATAAAGCAACGTTAGTAGTAATATAGAAGCAATAGGCAGTCGTAGTAAGAAAAATTAGGTTTGATATACGTACCGGGAAATCTCGCCAGATTTTGAGTCTATTTTTATTGCGACCCTTACACTTCTCAGATCTTCGATCATAGCAGTCCGGATCCTTCAAGTACTCCTTGTAAGCGGCATTTAAATGCACTATTGTCAACGATGATATTCGACTCTAGTAATTGAATAAACAGTCCATCAATTACAATTTCAAGTAGGTTTCAAAGTGCGCGTAGCCTTTTGGGTTTGAGCCCCGCAGTGAGTCGAAGATCACGGCCCTGCCGTCCTGAGGATAGATCATAAAACAAATCCAATGTCCTATTATTGTGGGCCCGTATTGGTGAGCCGCCAGGATACATCGATACCCATTTTCCTTGACCTTTTTCATTGCTGATAGTATGTACTGCGATAAGGCCAACTTGTTTGCCTGGAGCTCCTTTTTCCATACCTCTTCTCTCTGCCTCTCCGTCAACTCCACCATATCTGGATGGTCCCTTGCTTTTCGGTAACCGATGATCTGTCTCTCACAAATGTGCATTGGAGAGAGATAAATAACACCTGAGCCAACCTTCATGCTTACATTGGACATCAACCTATAAGGACATGTGGTCGTGACATAAGTACTCTTGACAAAGAATCTATACGGATGCAAGGGACATGTGGAAGTCAAATTTCACTTACAGAGCAAACAAGGTTACTTGGGCGATGTCAAGGTCCTCTCGACGCAGTAGTCTTGCCATGTCATGGAAATCTATGACGAACTGTGCATCAATCTCACAGTGGAAGTACTCCTTAGAAAGATAGACAGAGAAGCTACGCAAGCCACGTTTTGCGCACTTTATATATCATGCATGGAATCTCCGAGCCTCCCAAGACTCCTCATTGATGAGTTGGGCCTTAGGTATCATAAACTTCCCATACTAGTAGTGGCCGGGGCATTCGTCCGAGATGGGAAACAAATGTATTGGTGATTTTGGCTGGAATGGCGAGGCTACAAATGTTAGGTTGTGAAAGGAAGTAGCTAATAACATATTATAGCTCGTTGTTAGCATACACTAGTAGAAATACGCTCATGGATGACGTTCACCTTTGGTCATCAGATGTGTTAAACGTCACATAGTTTCTCTTGTGACGACCTTGTGACCAAAATCATATCGTCACTGGGGTCGCGTCACATTTGTTAATGTGTGACGAAATACCAAATTTGGTCATAGATGTTGTTCCATTCAATGACGATAAGTCCATCGTCAAAGATGTGCAATCATTCTTTGACGATCTATTTTGGTCATGCTTATGCCCCCCGTGTTCGTCACCATTAGTCGCCCGACAGCGTCTTGATCGCGTGCCGCTAATTGGCGTCTGCTCGCCCCTATGACGCCATGTTTTGGTCACCAATTGCTTTTAGGGTATCGTCATAAGCGGTGGTGTTTGCCACGTGAGGACGCCGACGTGGTCGATGACGTGTCGCGTTACGTGGCAGCTACGCCTGCGTTAATTGGTCCACGTGGACCAATTAGAATTTACCATGTGGCCGGGTATAATTGGTCACGATTGGTCACAGATTTATCAATACTAATTGGTCATAGAATTGGTCATAGAATGCGGTTGTGATGTCAATAATATTGGTCATAGAAATGCAGCTAAATAAATTATTTAGTCGCATGCAATTGGTTGTACAAAACCACATAATTTCATAGTTCAAATAAAACCAGTATTGTACTAAGTGCCCAAAGACCACCACTTGAGCATAAACTCAGTTCACAGCACACATTTAAATCGGTTTGCACAAACAAAACAAGAAATACTAAAAAGTTGGCACCAGGGCAACTTAAGTTTCTCGACTAGCCAAAATGAGCGGGCCAAACACAAAGAACACTTCAAAGACGGCAGCCTTCATGTAGAAGGAGGAGCAGCACTAGAACGAGGAGCTTGGAGGTTCAAGATCCGCCCGAGGAGCATCCTATTCTCCTCCATCTCCTTCCTATTCTCCTACATCTCCTTCCTATTCTCGCTCTGTCGCCTTCTTGTACTCCTCCGGTTCATTTTGTTGCCCGAGCAGCCTTTCATCGGGTTCTTCACTTTTCTTCCGAGTTCCTCGAGTTCACCTTCAACGGCAGCAGCCCTTGCTTCAGCCGCAAGTTGTTCCCGAAGCTCACTTTCATTTGTTGTTGCTTTGAATTGGAGGGTTGTGGTGTCTTGAGGCCAACACTCTTCAAGAATAGTTGAGAGCTGGTTTTGGAGAGCACGATGGACACCACATTCACATTGTCTTCTGTTGTATAACCCTCGCAGAAGTTTTAAAAGGTCTGGTTCATAGCCTCCATTTTAGACTGAAAAACATGGGCACAAACCGGTTAGATGTTTTCCAAAGACCGCTATAGAATAAACACAAGACATGGCACAAGATGTTTATAATCAATTAATGCAGACATTGAGAAAATGATTGAAAAATGAGAAGTAAGATAGGCATGTTCATAACATTCAAAGTATTTAGGTCCCGGTTATGAAGGCAACACTTTCTAAATATTTATAAATGCGACTTATGGCGGATTTCGACAACAATTTGTTTGTATTATATGTTGAAGAACCACAACATTACTAGGGCCTATGTTTTTTTTTTTCAAATTAAATCAGAAACTTGTGTTAGCTCTCAGTCAATAGCATGGAATAATAAATTGAATGCTCACCCTTCTTTTGTATTGTTAATGCTTGCGACCATATTAGTTAGTTATTTGACTAGCGGGACAAACCATGACACTTAGTTATCCGACTATAGGAGGACAAACCATGACTCATAGTCACAAAGATAAATAATGATTGTGCATCCAGTTTCTATGATAAGCCCAAGACTCTATTTAATTCCGCACAGATGCGAGGGCATAACTAAGCTCATCATTAAAGCACACAAAGTCGTGGCTGTATCTCATCCTTGGCCGTAAACTTGAGCTAACAAGACAGAACCAACTAACAAATGCACTGAACACTTGATGCTCGGCAAAATACAAAAATGCATTGAATAAATCAAACTAATGATCTTACAAGTGCTTCTCTTGCGGGGTCACTCGGACCACGTTTGGAGCTGGTGTGGCAGGACTTGAAGGCCTCCACCGCATCTAACTCTTGATCATATCTAAGTTGGGTTCTTCCCTTTTTTTTCTCTTCGCTTCATTTGCATGCATAAACATTAACGTAAAAGGTGTCTAAAATGAAGTGCAAAGGCGGTGATTCATGGAAACGTATAGGTAATCGTACAAGGAAATTTACACTTACATAATCATATAGGTGTGCCTCAGAGCGGCGAGAACCGGTAGTCCGATGATACTTCACCTTTATCGCGGTTCTCGCTTGTTCTTTTCACATGTTTCCTACAAGAGAAACTAGATGTCGATGAGATCGTAGATTCAAAATGAGAAGATCGTGTGCAAAACAGAATGTGAAAGAATAATATATGACAAGATACCCATACCATGTTTTTTGGATCAGTCCACTTTTGCAACTAGTGCCCTCCAGCGTTCATCGGTCATGTAAGAAACGGTGAAGTTGTCGGAATCTCATTTGCGGCTACACCATTGAAGTATTTGGCCTTGAGCCGATAATTTTTTTTTATTACGGTGCATCGCGATCAGATCAAGTACAAGCTTCTTTTTGTTGTTGTGTCTTCAGTCTTAATGGCCAAGCGCCCCTACACATTTGTCAAGTCCATAGTTAGTTAGACAATTGAGGTGAAGCAAAGAAAAAGTTTAGCTTAGAAATAGCACTTACGTAAAAGCTCTCCCTCAAATTTCTTGTAGTATTTGTCGTCTTTTATGTATTCTTTCCAATGTGGTAGGACAGGCATGCCTTCCCGAACGATGATGCCACCCTCGATGCAAGCTTGGCTGCTTGAACAGGTTCATGCGGCCTTTTTTGCCATCCTCAACAAGTAATGGGCAGTCTCCTTCCCATAGCTTTTGTCATCTTGTCCAAATTTGTTTTCCCTTATTTGGTGCCCCAGGTCTCCTTGGTGCTTTCGCTGTCTTTGGAGCTACAAAATAGATATCATTTCATGAAATGGTTTACTTTCATTCAAATGAGCAAATTAGATGACATATTTTCTGAAACAATGTTACATGCCTTCGTTTCATCTCTAGTTTCATTCTCACTGCACTGCATTGTCATGAGCAGCGGGTGGCATGCCTTCATCTCGACCTGTGCTCAAATGATCATCAAGTCCAGGTGCGAGTAGAGCTGTCTACTATGCCATCATGACCATCTGTTGGGTGTACAACATTGTGGTCATCAATGCGTCTGTAGCTTGAAGGCTCTTTGAAGATCTTTGTGTTGGTTTGAGCAAGGTTGTTCCTTTTTGTCTCGCCGACCTGCCCTCACTCTCTTCTTTGGACCGAATTCACGGAGGCATGTTTGGTTTTTTTGTTCTTCCTTGAAGTGGTGACTTTCTTAGAATACTATGCAAAAAAAAAAAAAAAGCAAGTGCATTAATAAGCAAGACTGTATGTTACATTGTACTTATGAAATATAGAACATGAATCTAAAAGCAGGATCACATACTAAAGAACGGACTGAAAACGCTTATATGCAATGCAACTATTCCGCATGCACCACTAGGGTGATAGAATAATCACCTTATATGTCACTGGTTTTGGCAGATCATCAGATTCAGCATTGTCATCATCATCATCAGTATCTCCTTGATCATCTTCATCAAGGAGATACTCGATGAATCCGAATCTGCACTATGTTTTTTCCCCTTCGTTTAAAAGAGAAGATTCAGGGTAGAGATTTAGTAAATTCAGCAGCAAGAGTTGGCAGTCCTAGTTCTTGCATCTTCTTGTTATTGTTAGCCACGCCGTATATCCCGGCTTCTCTCATAATCAGTTATTGTAGGTTCAACTACTTGCAAGACAGATAAGAACAAGCACAAAGTGCGTATTAGAAAAAAATAAAATGGAGTTTAATAAGACGTAAGCGGTAGTACCAGTTCCAGGAAATTAAGATTTGAGCAAGGAGTTAGGGAAGAGTATTGACTGATCTAGTATTTATTTTGCTTTTCAAGTTTGAATCTCTACTAAAATACCCAGATCTGCTTAGATGTATTTGCAAAAACTATATGCTACTCAAGACCAAAAGAGGCCAGAATTCTCCAACATCGCCTAACAGTCATTGCATTAGATCTGTAGACTCGAATTCTTTAAAAAAATAGTAAAAACCAAAATACGCATGTCTCATTAAAACAATAGATAACAACACTGCTACAGCAGAAAGTATGCTCTGAAAAGATCTTTAGTTAAATAGCACACATTGTCATGCTCAAAACTGTCACCGGTAGGCATAGACTAGGATACGATATGGGGATAAACTAATATAGTGTATGCAGATGAAGGCATGCAATTCTGAAATGGAACCCATTTGCATGATGTATCCATTATGGACAGTAGGTATATATTTTCCCATGAGATATATAAGTCATCATCCATACTTTATTTTAGAAAATTAAAGAAATTGATTCAAATTTAGAAAATTAGAATTAATGTTTCTAGTTATATATATATAGATCATAATGAAATTAAGGGTTTGTTTGGACCCAACTGGATTACAGTAATCTCGATTATCATATATGGGATTATAATAACATGGATAATGGATTCTAATAATCTAGACTGCCTAGACCCTGAATTAGGTTAGATCATAAATGACTAATAGAGCCCTTGCATTGAGCAGTTTTTTAATACCAACAGAGGATAAGAATAAGATGGAGGGAAAACATATATGGTGACTGTCAGGATTATTGTAACATATATGGTGGTTACAACAGTAAGCGGGCCATTTATTATTAGGATATTCAGAAAATTATTTCAGCTGATTATTATGACCTGTGTCTTAGGCACATATATACATGATAACAGGGCTGCATATATGATACATGATAGCCCATTGTGCAAATTTTTTAATTCCCACAACAACAACAACAACAGGAAAGAATTGGTATGCTCAACAGTCCAGCAAAAAAAAAAAGACTGAATCACAAGGACACTCGTAAAAAAAAAAAAAAAATGTTCATATGTAAGTAACAAGGCGTTTGTTATTATATCAATGAAAGATTTTTTTGAGACAAAAGGATCAGACAAACTAAGATATCATGGCAATTTAGTATCATCATTTTATTTTTTTTTTCACAGAGTCCTCAGGGACAATCAAACTGAACTCTCTTCCACTGGATGTGACTTTTTTGCCTCAGGGTCTAAGTTTTCACAGGAAACTGGTAACATTATTATTTGTCATGTGCACACGAGCAGATATCACTGTCCATATATCAGAAATGTAACAAGATTATATCGTACACTATAAAATCCCAAGAGCGCAGCCTGAAATCAACAATCTCAAAGGCATTAAAAATGGATGTGGCTTTTTACCTTCTTTTTTTCTTCTGAAGTCTGCTTTCTTCTTTTGCCCCTTGTTGCCACCATCGAGCTCGCCAAATCCTGCGACGAGAGAGAGGAAAAGGAATTACAGTGGGAGCGGGAGGGATGCAGATGCAGCATGAGCAGAAGGGACGGAGAAGATCTCCCGCCTCGATCCGGGCGAGAGTCGCCGGCGACGACATAGTTGGCGGTGCCGGTTGCGTGTGGGGGAGGGAGGAGCTCGTCATAGGCGGGTCAATGAAGGGGGGGGGGCTTATGAGGTACCGGGTCGTGGGGGGGGGGAGGAGCTCCTCGACGGGCGGCGGTTGTGCCTCGGCGGCTAGGGTTGGAGAAATGGTGGGAGAAGGAGACGAGTGGGGAATTTGGGGAGGTGTTTGACCTGGGGAAAAGAAAAATGGGAAAGGGATGGCGCTTTTTGTTTTCGGATTGAGCCTGTTTTGGCGCTTTTTTTTTTCACACGCACGCGATTGAAATGCGATCAAATAAATTGGGTAATTTGTTATTATTTTTTTAGATAATAAAGTGGTAGTACAATTAAGTTTAGGATATACATTACAAACTTTCTCGGAATCATTTCAAAAATTTTTTACAACATTAACAAGCAAAATGAAATGTCACTTTGCCGCTTTTTTTAGATTTTTCTAGGCACATATGTTATTTTTAAATTTATTTGTCAAGTAAAACAAGAAAAAATTTATATTAAATGGAAAACACGGTCTAAAATTTTTGCGCAGATGCACACAACATATTTGCACACCTTCACGAGCACACCAAAAAAGATTCACATGATTTTGAGATGGTTGTACCGCTTTCGCGCAAACGAATGAGTCTCTCTCACGAAGTGATATGAACAAGTCTAAGAGAGCAATGCCTTTTGAGCATATGCATGACAAGCTTTCTCGGAAACAGTTCAAATTTTTTTTACAACATTAGTAAGCAAAATGGAGTGTCACTACCAGTTTTTCAGATTTTTCTAGGCACCATATGTTATTTTTACATTTATTTGTCAATAAAACAAGAAAAATTTATATTAAATGGAAAACACGGTCTAAAAATTTGCGCAGATGCACACAACATATTTGCACACCTTCACGCCGACACACCAAAAAAGATTCACATGATTTCGAGATGGTCGTCTTTGCTTTCGTCGCCAAAGCGAATGAGTTTCTCTCACGAAGTGATATGAACAAGTCTAAGAGAGCAATGCCTTTTGAGCATATGCATGACAAGCTTTCTCGGAATCAGTTCAAATTTTTTTACAACATTAGTAAGCAAAATGGAGTGTCACTGCCAGTTTTCAGATTTTTCTAGGCACATATGTTATTTTTACATTTATTTGTCAGTAAAACAAGAAAAAAATTATATTAAATGGAAAACATGGTCTAAAAATTTGCATGAGATGCACACAACATATTTGCACACCTTCACGAGCACACCAAAAAGATTCACATGATTTCGAGATGGTCGTCTTGCTTTCGTCGCCAAACGAATGAGTTTCTCTCATGAAGTGATATGAACAAGTCTAAGAGAACAATACCTTTTGAGCATATGCATGACAAACTTTCACCGAATCGGTTCAAATTATTTTTACAACATTAGTAAGCAAAATGGAGTGTCACTGCCAGTTTTTAGATTTTTCTAGGCACCATATGGTATTTTTACATTTATTTGTCAATAAAATAAGAAAAAATTTATATTAAATGGAAAACATGGTCTAAAATTTGCGCAGATGCACACAACATATTTGCACACCTTCACGAGCACACCAAAAAAGATTCACAAGATTTCGAGATGGTCGTCTGCACGTCTACCAAAGGTTATTAAAAAAGAAATATGAAAATATTTGTCTATGTATGAAGAAGTATTATCAAAAAAGAAATATTATAACCTACATGTTAAAAAGTAATTAAAAAGAAATATTAAAAAAAAAGAAATATCAAAATATTTGAGGAGACAATTTTTACATGTATTTGTGAGTAAATAAAAAATGGCATTAAAAAAAGAAATTTCAAAATAACAAAAAACATGCCTGTATCCGGGTTTGAACCCAGGCTGCAGGGTTCAGTACCTGTAGGTGTTACCATTGCGCTATATATACGGTTATTCGTCAGAAGTCCATCCTATATCTATTTATCGACAAAGTCCATCTTCTGTATAAAAACGACACGAATCCCTGGCTATGGCTCAGCCAGACGCATCCTCTTTTCCCCATCTCGTCCCCCATCTCATTCACCCCTCCCCAACCACCTTCCACCGCCACGTTCTTGTGCCGTTGAGTTTCCTCGAAGTTCGCTTTGATGCATAAATTCTCTTCAACCTTGGCAAGAGTGGAAAATGCCTCAATACCTTATGTGGAACCTGCTTTGTCCCCCGTCTTTCCATCTAGACTCCTTGCAGATGGGCACACATTCAACTTAGCATACTTGGTTGTTTTGAATCGAAACAACACACAATTGTTCTTGCACACATGGATGTTCTCAAATGCAAGTCCCAATTCTTTAAGATATTTCTTGGCCTCGTCATATGATGTTGGCAACTCACTCTCGGGGTGTCCATCCGATATCAGCTTCATCATCGCGGTGAACCCTTTTATTGGAGAGTCGATAATGAGACTTCATATACAACATCCTCACCATAAAAGAAAATTTTGAATGTTTAGAACGCGGCCCGAGCATCGTCTTCGCATCTTGCAAAACTGTTGCAAATGTTGGTCTTTTTCCATCAGCCCTCTCGCCGCAAACAATTCTCCTATCATCTCCGGTACTCCATGATCATCATCGTCAACATCATCGTTCTCATCCACATGTATCCCAAAGTCATGATCATGTCCTTCTACCACCTGATCTATACCCTCATTAATTACAACATCCGCAGCCTCCCATGATGAATCCACGGTGTATGTAGGTGAAATTCCATAAATGTGCAGATGATTTTCTACTTGATTATGATGTATCAGCCTTCGATTATGACAATTAATGCACGCATACAACGAATATGTTCGTCTTCATGGTACCTTTCACTAACAAATTTCATAAACTCTTCAACTCCCTTGACATAAACAGTTGTGAATTGTTTCCCAAAAACCCAACTTCTATCCATCTGTTTTGACAAAAAAAAGTATGAACTAACTAACTGTGATTAAACTAAACAAATTACTAATGCATATAAGAACCAAAATTCAAACCTTCTCTGCCTACGCGACGATCGCCGGCGACCCTGCTCCAAGCCTCGATCAGGTTGCGACGCACACGTCTTGCACACCCTCGATCGGTGGACGCCAAGCACGCCCACGCCCTCAATCAGTCCACGCACTCCACTTCCTCGATCACGTCGATGCCATCTCGATCCTGTAGGATGCCAAGAACATGATGGAGCGCCGCCAAAAAAGGATCATGCGCCGCCGAGAAAAGGATCCTGAGCTGCGGAGTATTGCGTGGACACTGCGCGGCGAAGCAGCCTTGGTCGATGGGCAACGATCTCCGATCCATTAAGTTTAGGGCCCAACCTTTTCAATTATCAAGTTGAATGCATGTATATACAATAAAGTGCATTGTTCCTTCAAAAACTACGGACTAGTCTAGTGGTAACTCAGGTTTATGAGTTCTGTTAGGTCGCAGGATCGAAGCCATGCGACCGCATATTTTTTGCCGCAAATAATAAGCTATGGAGTGGCACTTGGAGGCCCACTTTGAGAAAATAAAAATTTAAGCGGGCCATTTGGGCCACAAAACAGACACCGTCAAGTCTGCGGTGGGCCAAACTTGCCTCAAAAAAAAAAAAAAAAAGTGACCCAAACGACACAAGTTACATACGATGATTACCCAAATTAATCTGTGACCTGCGAATTGGCTCGTAGCCCAATGGTAGGACGGTCCAGTGGGACGCTACCCACCAGGGTTCAAATCCTGGTGCTCGCACCTTTCTTGGGATTTTCCCAGGATTTTCCGGCGTTATGCATTAAGTGGTAGCGGCGTTCCCGTCGGCGACAAAGGCGCCCTACGGTGACCGAGAATCTCAGATCTGCCGGCTGCCCAGTCCTTCCGGAGGTGCTCATAGGGGTAGGGTTTGCGTCGCGTGTGTTCATAGGGGTGAGTGTGTGTGCGTGTTGTGAGTGTCTGCGTTGTACTGTGTCGTTCTCAAAAAAAAAAAAAATTAATCTGTGACCATCATTAGGTGCGCCAAACGATGCAGCACATGGGAATCACCATCTATGACGATGATCTTCTGTTGTTCTGTGTCGTTCCTTTCATTTTCGTCAAAAAACTTTAAGCCAAATCTTGGTCACTTGTAACTTATGACGAAGAATAAAATTTGGTCACAGAATGATATCATTCCATGACCAAAGTAACCAGCGTCACTAGCAAAAGGTCACAGATGATCATTTTTCTACTAGTGATACCTTTCAAACTCAATCGTGTATAGGGGCCTCTTGGGTGGGGCCTGCTTGTTGGGTACGGCCTCCTCTTCATCGAATAAAGGCTTCTTCGGTGGTGGAGGGCATTCGCTAGTTTGAGCGAGGGATGGTCGCGGTGTCCTATGCTCAGCAGCTTTCTCCTTCCCCGGCGCCGGAGGTGTCAGCGGTTGGAGGCCTCGAGTGTAAATGGGTGTCTTGTCCCCTAGTGTCTCCTCCTCAGGTTCTGCCACTGCCTTCTCCCCAGTTGCTTCCTCCAGTGTCTTCTCCGCAGTCCCTGGCTCCTCAGGTGGCGGGTCCGTAGGTGACGGCTCCTCAGGTGCTGGGTCCTTAGGTGCTAGCTCCTTAGGTGTCGGCTCCTCATCAAGAGGGGCTCGAGGTGGACTACGAGTAGGCGGAGTATTCGAACGAGGAGGAGGGTTGTTGCCTCCGTCGTCCCCACCATCATCATCGTCGGGAGAATCATAGGGGTCTGGCGGAGAACACGGGGTCACTTTCGGCTGTGATGTCGATTCTGATGGTGACTTCAAGATTGAGGCCTGAAGTTGAATGTCCTCCTTGTTCCACAGCACAACATAACACATAGCAGTCGGAGGGTCTTCACCCGTTATGAGCTTCATACTCAAGTTCAAAGTCTTCATACTCTGGCATCACGTACCCTACGGTGATGGGGACACATTCGGGAGGGATCTCATGCTCTTCGTACTCTCTGCATTCTCCGCGAGGATGTACAAACCCCTCGGCCATAGCCTTCTTCGTATTTCCCCCCTACCAACGGGCACCAAGAGTACGCAATGTGTCATTTTAGTGACATCATCGATAGGTACCTAGGGGCCAACTGCCTCTGTGCTAGTGTCACTGGCATACCAGCCTAGCGAAACATCTGGTTCCTGATTTCCACCATCTTGGGGTCGTTGCTCGTGAAAGCTTCTGCTATGGACTTACTAATCATTTCTTTCAAGGCCTCATCACGGCCTTCCTGTCTCAAACCTTCCTTGTACCTCCGCCTCGTGTGATACGAGGCAGCATCCGACGGCCATGACTCCACCGTTGCCCAACTCTTCCTCGAGCTCATGCCACGGACGCGGCAAAGTGATGCTCGAGTTTTCCCAAGGCCAAAGTCGGCACATCATGTCCCCAGGCAATTTCGAGGCTCCCGCTGGTCTTAGCCGCAGTGGCCTCGATGACATCCTTCTCTACCTCCTTGATCGAGCCGCCAGCAAAGGCTTTCTCGGCTTCTTGGGATTGTGGCCATAGAGGTAGTCCCTTGTCCTTTCATCGCAGCCTTCATACGGATCTAGCTCCCCGGCTTCCTTTCTAGCCCTTTCTTGGGCCCGCCACGCCGGCTTGTGTCCGGCGTACCCAATATTGCCCATGTGGTGGGGCAGTCGGTTCCTCTGTGCGAGGGCTGTGAACTTCTTGCTCTTCGCCTTTGCTTTGGGCGTGTTTCTTCTTTTGCAGAACTCTTCCCATTCTTCAGCCGAGATCATGTTGTATTTCACCAAGGGTGACCGCCCTTTCAAATTCCAGTCCTTGTGGAGGCTGTACTTCTAGTTCTCGAACGATCTTCCCGCGAGGACATAGACATGCTCCTCTACCTTGTCCATATCGGCGTTGTTAGGATACTAGAACCGTTTCTTCATCTCTAGCCACACCCAATACTTGTCACTTGTCGGGACCAGTTTCCAGTCGTTATAAAGTATGGAGACCTTATCTTTCACTAGACATGAGCACTGATTGCTGTACTTCGCGATGACCTCAATGGGCAGCAATGGCTCGCCCTGTGGCCCCAACTCGAGAATGACATGGACATCACTTTGCTCTTCTTATGTCTCCCATGTTCTCCCCTTCTAAACTTCGGCTTATCACCCTTTTGTTTTCCTGAAGAGGTGGCCGTGGAGGTAGCGGGGGTTGTTGCTCTGTTTCTTGGTCCTGATGGAATTCCAAAGCCCGAGGCACCTTTATGCTTCATGCTTCATCGACCCTCCGGTTGTAATTCGGATCATCTTCCTCCTCCGTATGTTTCCTTTTAGGCCTGGATAGGCTATATGATGCTCTGCTAGCATTAGGGGTTGAACTCGAGCTGGAGCTAGGCGATTCCCATACAAGACGTGATTCCCATGTAAAACCTTTCGGCTGGTCCTCTTGATTCGCCATTTCAAGCTATAAATATCTATTTCATTAGTAGTAGTAGTAGTAGTAGTAGAATAGGAGGAGCAACACGTAGGAGTAGACAAGCTCAATTCAAAATTGCAGAAAAGAGAAAAAATAAATGTGTTGGCTCAGATATCGCCCCCGGGTGATCACATCGCTTCTAAACTGGTTGGTAGTACAAGCCATCCTAGTTTACTAGCTTCCAAGTAGGGGGACATTCAATCATCGTAGCCGCTGCCTCAGCCCCAATAAGTTCATGTCTTTGCATATATGCCACTACCTCAGCACTAATAAGTTTAAAGGGATCACATCATTGCATAAAAGGGTTCACATCTCAAAATTGACAGTAAGTAGAGAGAATAGAGTAGTAGGCACAATATATCTCAAAATGTGTATGTAAGGGCAGCATTGACATATATAGAATGAGAATAGGTAGCCAGTAGCCAACATATGAGATATATATAGAGAACTCAAGCCATGTCCAAAATCAGAGCACTAGCTAGACTAGCCATGTCCAAAAAAGAGTAGTAGGTAGCATTGACATATATGGAATTAGAATAGGGAGCCAACAGCCAACAGCACTAGCTAAGGCATGTCCAAAATTCTACTCATTTTTTTGAATTGATCAGAGCACTAGCTAAGGCATGTCATTACATATGAGATATACAGGAATTCGAAAACAGAGGCAAAAATAGAGTAATTCAAAAATATGCTCAGTTTTGAGAAAACTCAAAAACAAATATGCTAAGTTTATCCAACTTCGCATCACAGGCTGTGGCACATACGCTAATTTCGGATGACATTAGGCCAAATTAATTCGGATCACAGGCAGTGGCATCATAGGCAGGCTCAAAAACTACTAGGGCAGCACCATAGAGACAACAAAAAATCACGGGCAAACTACCGAGGGCACCACAGGCACAAATTTCAAACCTCGGCTAAGATCAATGGATCGAGGAGTGGAAGAAGATGGATGGAGCGGCGCGCGGTGGCCGGCCCACGTGCACCACCGAGTAGTGGAGGAGAAGTTGGAGCAAGCACGGCGGGTGGCCGGCCAACAGCTCGAGCTTCGGCGGATTCGTGGCACCCCGGCGGGACGGGGGAGCGCAAAGTTGATCCACGGCGGTGGCCGGAGTTAGGGGTTCCGCCGGCACCATCGGCGGACGGAGGAAGAGGATGTCGGGGCGCAGGAAGGAGGCGCGGCGGAGGGCGCGCAGCGACGGGAAGGTCGCAGGGACGAATCGCGTGGCGGTGGCGGAGGAGCACGACGGCGGCGGTGGTGGCGGCGAAAAAAATTGGGCGACCCTTCCGGGTCGATTTGAAACCCGTGAAGGATTTAGATTATCCCGAGAGGGTTGCCGGATATATACTTGGGAGGGATTTTTGTGCGGCGTGCACTTTAGGATGCCCGCCACGGTAATATTTAATATCGCGTGGCGGGCACCCAATGGCGCCCGCCACGTAAAATTCTTTAGACAAAATTGTATTTAGAATAATTGATTTAAATTGAGAACAAATTTGGAAAATTGTTTTAATTCAGAATAATTGGATTTAAACTGAGATAAAAATTCAGAAAATTGGTTCTAATTTGAGAAAAAATTCATAAAATTGTTTTAATTTAGAATATTTGGATTTAAACTGAGATAAAATTCGAAAAATTGGTTTTAAATTGAAAAAAATTCATAAAATTGTTTTAGTTTAGAATATTTGGATTTAAACTGAGATAAAATTCAAAAAAATTGGTTTTAATTTGAGAAACAATTCATAAAATTGTTTTAGTTTAGAATATTTGGATTTAAACTGAGATAAAATTCAAAAAATTGGTTTTAAATTGAGAAAGAATTCATAAAATTGTTTTAATTTAGAATATTTGGATTTAAAACTGAGATAAAATTCAGAAAATTGGTTTTAAATTGAGAAAAATTTCATAAAATTGTTTTAGTTTAGAATATTTGGATTTCAAGCGAGATAAAATTTAGAAAGTGGTTCTAAATTGATATAAAATTCATGAAATTGTTCAATTCATCGAATAATTTTGCTGCAAATATCTAATTAACATGTCACTACATTATTACATATCATTTTGTCTGCTGGTGCTTTGGTGATCTTCTTCTCGCCATCGGGCGGGTCTAGGGCATCATGTTGGTCTTGTCGGGATTGATTCTGTCCTCAACGGCCTTTATGTTTTTTGGACGATTGGTAAAGAGATGGAACTCATCGTAGTTGTATTTTTGGGACTCTGGACCCCATTAGCTCCCACGATCCGCCGCTTTCCCCGCCACAACCACATGTCTATTTATGTTCTCTCGCGTTCATATAGTAGGCTACTTGTGCGACATCGGTTGCTAGTACCCACTCGATCATCTTTGTAAGTGACACTTTGAAGGTTCACGTTGGTTAGCCCATAATCGCCCACTACAACTGCCCGTGGCTTGACCCACGGCAACTAAAAACGGTTATCAGTAGGTCACCGCCATAGTCAAGTTCCCATATTTCTTCAACTTGTCCAAAGTATGACATCCTCTCCCCGCCTTGTCGCCGATGCCGTCCATATCGAACACATTTGTTCTATCTTTGTGCTCTTCTTGTCCTTCTCTTTTGTGTGGAACCTGTACCCATTGACGTCATACCCTTGCCAGGTGTTGATCTGAGTGGACGGGCCTGACACAAGCTTCTTCACTGTCTCGCGTCATCTCCCTGGGGAATGTCCTGCTTTTTGAGCCATTGGAGGAAACAGTTCTTGCGTTCCTTGTCGACCCATTCCTCCGTGCGCTTCCCATCATATGCAGCGCGGATCTCTTTGAGGTGCTTTTTATCGTATGTGTCCATCATCACTAACTGTTGAAGGATGTTGTAGTGAGCTTCTAGCACTATTTTCCTAGGTACGTCGGTGCGTGCTTTTTGGCCCGTGCACCCCATCCCCGAGGTTCGCCTTCATGTTGATGGATTGGAAGCCCAATAGCCCTCCCATCTTTTATGTACTTCATGCACCAGTTCATGGCCTCCACGCTTGTGTATGCCTCGATCATAGAGCCCTCTGGGTAAGCACGGTTATGAACGAATCGATTGAGGGTGGACATTAATCGCTCAGTGGTCCACATAGCCTGTAGGTACATGGGTCCTAGCTGTTCTATCTGATCAACCATGTGCATCCTCAGGTGTGGCATAATATCAAAGAACGACGGTGGGAAGCACATCTCTAGCTGGCAAATTGTTTCCACGATGAACTGTTTCAGCGCAGGCAAATCGGCTTTGACAATGACCTTCTGGGTGATTTGGTTAAAGAAGTATGACATCCTTGTGATCACCATCTTCACGTAGCGTGGGCCGAATAGCTTTGATCACAATTGGAAGAAAAACCGTCAAGCATGATGTGAGCATCGTGTGCGTTGTAGTTTGTCATTGTGAGGTCTTTCATGGATACGAGACTCTTGATGTTGGATGACAAACCGGTCGGTACCTTGATACCCCTAATCAACCGACATATAGCCAACTTCTCATCTCTCGTTAGGTTGTAGGCCGCACCTAGGAGTTCGACTTTACCGTTCTGAGGCGGTGTAGGGTGAATTTCTGATCGGATGCCCATGTTAACAAGATCTGTACGTGACTTGATAACATCCTTCGTCTTGAACTTGATATCCATCAGGAGACCGATTGTGCTTTCGAAGACATTTTTCTCAAGGTGCATAGAGTCGATCGCATGGGGTGTACTCAGTGTCTTCCAGTACTTTAGATACTTGAAGAAAATTGACTTCTTCTTGAAAGGAACGGCAGGAGGTGCTTCTTCCTCCAATTTATCCCTCTTTCTCTTCATTGTCTTGGTGGTGCCGTCTTCCGCTTTCTTCTTCTTCTTTCCAAACTCGCACTCCAAGTCCTTCACCATGTCAAACACCTTTGGACCATAACTAGTCGATGCCGGTTCAAGTTGCGGCTCGCACTTGTTGTCAAAGTATTTATTCATTTTTTCCTTTCTATACCTATGCTTTTTGCAAAGGAAGCGTCTGGGTGCCATGTACACCATTTTGGTGGATCGCTTAAGGTAAGTGTAGCGGTATCATTGATGCAAGCTACACAAGCGGTCTTCCCTTTGATCTCGCCCGATAATGAAAAACAGGTAGGGGTAATCGCCGATGGTGACAAAGATGATGGCTTGAAGAGTGAACTCCTCCTTGCGATATGCATCAACCATTTTGACCCCATCATCAAATAGTACCTGTATCTCCTCCATGAACGGCTCCGGGGAACACATCTATATTTTGCGGGGCGCCCGGTCCCGAAATGAGCATGGTCGACCAAAATATACTGCGCTTTTGATACGAGGTGTGGAGGTAGATTGTACATGGTGAGGACGACCGGCCACGCGTCTTTGTGTGTCTTTTTCGGATCACCGAATGGGTTCATTCCGTCGGTACTCAATGGAAACCTAACGTTCTGGGCTCCTTTGCAAACTTCGGGGTAGGCGGTGTCGAAATCTTTCCACTACTTACCATCGGAAGGGTGTCGGCTTCCGTCATCCTTTAGACGATCGCTAGATGCATGCCAGGTCATGTGCTTAGCATCCTCAGGGTTCCCATAAATAGCCCGCAGGTGATCAGTGACAGGAAGGTACCACATCGACAGCGCTGGACGTTTCCTCTGCGTGTAACCTTCTTCTTCCGCGTCCTGCGTTGACATGATCTTCTTCTCTCGCAAGACCGGTTTTCTTTCGCCCCTTCTTCTTTTTTTTCGGCCGTCCTCCCAAGGCTTCCTCATCGAGCTCATCCACGCGACATCCGGCATTCCTCTTGTATCGACTCGCGCCGCAGTGCGGACAACTGGTCAAATTCCAATACTGCTCGCCCCGATATTGGATACAGTGGTTAGGGCAGGCATCGAAATTTTTGAGTTTCATCGCCACTGGCCGGATCAACTTCTTAGCACGATACGTATTAGCAGGAACCTTGTTAGGCGTTGGATACGTGGTAGCAAGGTAACTTACGAGCTCATTGAAGCTAGTGTCAGACCAGCCATGACGTCATCAGCAAATGAAGGTTAAAACTCAGTGCCGTGCAACCCTTCGGACTGCCTTTGTAAAGAAGATCAATTGCTGCCTGTTACATCTGTTTGAAATTCTCCAGCCATTTCGGGCAGCCAAACAAAATGCTTTGTCTTCATCGAGGCGGTTCACCAAATCTTCAAAAATCTGGACATCCTCAGGGTGCATCATAGGAGCCTCCTGCTCACCATCCCCTCCACCACCACCGTCATCGTAGTCGTCGACGTTAGCCGTGCTTTTGAATGTACCAGCTGCTATTGGATCGGCTGGTGGATTTGCTGCTACTAGATCGGCTGGTGGATTTGCTGCTACTGGATCGGCTAGTGGAACTAATGGTGGAAATTCTTTGCCGTGAAAAGTCTAGACCGTATAGTCCTTGACAAAACCATGCATAATTAAGTAAGATTGCACCTTGGTGTCAGTGTCAGCTTTGAGGTTCTTGCAGTGAGAGCAAGGACATATAATCAGCCTCTGTTGATTTATCTCACGGTGTCTTTTGCTTGGGCAACAAACTTTCTCACTTCAGCAATGTATACGTCATCCACCCTCTTCATCTCGTACATCCATTCGGCTCGGCGCCTCTCCATACCTGTCTGCCTGCTCTCCATAAATGTTAAGTGGCGTTATTTAGTACTCAAAGTGAAAAAAAAAGAAGAGGATGGGAGCAGAGAAATATAAGCTTTCTCTCTCCTCCATGAACATGGATCTAGATCTAGATCTAGATCTAGAGGGATCAAAAAGATCAAAAATGAGATTAAGAGAGGATTAGAGAGCCTTTATGTACCACTTGGTGTGTTTTCCTCCCCTGAATCCAAGCTCAAACTCCCAAATCAAAAATTTGGTCAATTTTTAGGGCAAAGCCTCCCCCCCACAAGTTGGAAGAGGAAGACCCATGGAGAAGAAGGTGGGGGTTGCTGGCTGCATTTTATACTGCTTCGGGGATTAACCGTGGCGGGCGCCATAAGAAGCCCGCCACGTAAAAATAATTATTTATCGTGGCGGGCGCTGTAACCGCCCGCCACGGTAAATGGATTAACCGTGGCGGGCGAGTTACAGGCGCCCGCCACGGTTAATCCATTTACCGTGGCAGGCGGGTTACTGGCGCCCGCCACGTTAATCCATTTACCGTGGCAGGCGGGTTACAGCGCCCGCCACGGTTAATACAAAGTTTTCCGTGGTGGGCAGCGTTAAGGCGCCCGCCACGGTTAATCCATTAACCGTGGCGGGCAAAACAGTGCCCGCCCACGGTAAAGATTTGCCACCATCACGCAAAATCATTTCATTACTAGTGAAGGAGACGCCGTAAGCTAGACATGTAGATAGAGACGGTACTCACATGGAATCAAGTATTAACAGAGGCAGTTGCGTTATGTTAACCGTCTCAGTTAATCAAGGTTAACCTATTAACTGAGGCGTTTGCTTGTCTTGTGGCCTGGCCTCGGCGTGCCTTACTTAACCGAGGCGGGCTACGGGCCTGCCCGCCACAGTTAAAAAATCGAAAATGCCTCCCAAAAAGATTTTTGTAGCAGTGGGTGTGTCCTAATTGAGTTAGTAGTACAAAGCTATGACGAACAAAATGGAATTTTGATCCAATTATAGTCACCAAGCAAGTGATCGTGGGCTATTGTATATGCAATCATTTTTAGAAATATTAGGCAGCCAGTACAACATATATATAAAAACACGCACACACACACCGTAAGTACTACATGTGTATATATGGTATATATAGTGTCATCATTTCTCCTAGTCAGTAATCATTATCAATTATTTGTTGAACTGTTAACCAAATCATGCCGTTACAAAGTGGATATAAGATCTAGTCAGTGATCCTATGGGACTATTTGCTATCCTTCAATCAAAACATTAATTTGCTATTAAAAATATAAATAAGAACGCTCGTCATAGAAGAAATGCATGCATAGTACTCACTTCTGCATCCATCGGTGATGTAAGGGTTGCCCGAGTATCCATTGGAGCAATTGCATAGGTACCCAAAACCGTGCGTGGCATTAACACAGTGGCTATTAGCGCTGACACAGGCCGAAGCGGGGGGTTCTTCCTTGAACCCATCTTTCTCTGTCGGGGAAGGAGAAAGTCCATCCGCCCTGATAGCCCAGTCAAGAACTACAGGGACATCTGTCACGGTTCTGTTTCCAAACTTCCTAACAAAGACACTGTTACGAAGGTCTCCCTGCTCGAAATGATACCTAAAACATAGAGCCCTTAGAGTTCTTCACCATGGTAAAAAAAAAATTCTGGTAAAGATACAAGCTTATATAGCATAGTCCATATTTATGTTATGCCAAAAGTAGCTCTCTCTCTATATATTTCTCTCTCTTTCAGAATGCCCATAAGAATATAAACATCCACCGTATACATATAGCTAAATGCTCATAATGGTATTCTAGTTATTACAGAGAAGCCATAAGTTGACCTGGATTTAGTCATTTTGACGTGGTTGTGTGAGATAAAGCTTCCTTTATTATCTGGAAGATAAAGAGAGTATTCTGGTGCTGCCATTCTAACATGCATTTGTACTTGAAGAAAATGCCTAATGGAATTTAGAACTATATAAGACATATGGACTGGCTGGTTGTTAGTTACAGTACATACCAACCCTTCTCGGCGACGAAGGCGTAGCTGCAGGGGTTGAAGCTCCAAACTGGGTTGCCGCGGCTGGTGTTTCCTCTGTTGACGGTGCCCCAGTTGACGACTATATGTGGTTAAGGTTTTCGGGGATGGGCGTCTGGCAGCAGCCGTGCCCGGTGCACCTGTCGCCGTCGTGAGCTGTGGCGTCCAAGCTGACGCAGAAGCTGACGCAGCCGCTGTAGTAGCTCGGGCCGCCTTCCAGCAGCGCAAGCGTGTTGCAGCCTATTGCCGTGAACTCGTTTCGTGCCGCCGAGATTAGGAGAAGCTCGACGTCGTATGTAACACTGGTGGTGGTGCGGTTGTCCAACGAGCTGTAGCAGAGGGACGACACGGGAACTCGGACGCGTAACTTACCGGACTCCAGCGAGATGTCGATGACCTCGGTGTTGCCCAGGTATGGTCTCGGCGGGTTGGAGTCGTGGTTGCAAGTGAGGTTGTATTTGCCCTGCCAGGAACACTGCTCACCGATGCCATATGGGTAGGGAATAATTACCTCACCGCACCTGTCAGGGCAGTCTGGCCGTGGACTCGTTGGCAGTGGCGATGGTGCCGCCACCGTCTTCTCAGCCCTGGCTGTCGCGACCACCGGAACCAGATGGGTTGTCACGGTGGCTGCAAGGAGGAGAAACCACACTGCTTGTGCCATGGCTAGTGTACTTGCAAATGATTATTGCACTGCTAGCAAGCTTATATATATAGTGGAGTACTTTTTAACTTAGCAAGAGGTGCCATTAGGTCTTTATACTCTACAGGTGCTATTTTTAAGTCAAAAAAACTTGGGTTCGGGTCTCAACTGGACCCAAACTGTCTGAGCCGCTCCATGCAGTGAACTACCATAGTGACTGTACATTGACCGTAGACTGGCCCATATGTTAGGTGCACCTCTCCTTATCTTCAACACGTGTGACCGATTCATCAGTAGAATATATATTTCAGAGAGGAGTGGGAGAGATAAAAGGGGAGAAAAATTAAAAAGAGAAATATTTCATAGACACGTGGGTTCTAAGTGTCAAGAGGAGGAATAAAAGCTAGGCGGAGGTGAACCAGACATGTGCCCCCCACATGTTGGGTCTAGGTCAGCGCTCAATCAGCGTGGTACTTCAGTGTACCGAGTGGGTTGAGCTTCATTTTGACCTAGATGACACCTGAAATTCTGTATAGTTAGTATTGTTATGTGGCAAATGCTGGCACATTGATCGAGTCAATTCCATATGGAGGCATATATATAAATACCACAACTATTATTAC
Source organism: Hyparrhenia diplandra (assembly GCA_015847255.1). Classification (NCBI taxonomy): domain Eukaryota; kingdom Viridiplantae; phylum Streptophyta; class Magnoliopsida; order Poales; family Poaceae; genus Hyparrhenia; species Hyparrhenia diplandra. The sequence continues at coordinate 127,337 of JADLZK010011652.1, forward strand.
TCTCTTCTGAGAAAGAATATAGTTCTCGCCTCCTAATAAGTTAAACAACTTTTTAGGTTTATTCAAATCTATTAAAATAGGTTCTGACATATGATACCTAAAAAAAAAGATCTTCCATTAGGAAGAATACATAAAATTTTTCTGTCACTAATTAGAGCCTTAAAGAGAGCCTTTACGTTAACTCTCACTAGATGCACGACAAACAAAGATAAACTCTAAACACTCTAACAATAACTAGAACATCCGGACTTTAATTTGGTATACTCTAATCGTTATAGCCAATAATAGTCATTGGATATATTTTTTGTATAAAAAGTTACCCACCTCTGCCATATGAAAATCACATAAAATAACCACATTATTTTACATCTAAATTAACCACATGCCATAATTAATGATATGATAATTCAAAATAACTCTCTGAATTTGTATCTAAATGTCATACACTTTTCAATGTGAAAGTTAATTCAATACAACCCTCTAAATTTGCATCAAAACTACCCATCTCTACCAAATCTGCTATTATAATAATTTAAGATAACCTCATAATATTTCCTCTAAATTATCTACTAATGACATAGGCGAAGGCCCCTTGAGGTTTAGGAGGAGTAACAAATGCACGCAGCAGAAGGGATGCTGACTTCTCGAGCATCTCCTTCATGGTGCGTGCAGCTCCTCCACCATTTTTTTTCTCCTTTTCCCACCACCAGATAGGGCTAACAGGGGTCTCAGCATCGCAGCAGCCAGAGAGGACTGTTCGGCTGATGGCATAAGCCGGCTGATTCCGGCTGATGGCATAGTATTGTGTGAGAGGAAACAAACCAAAACATGAAGGCGCGCTGGATGTTGCGCCCCTCCTCATCCGTGTAGCTCTTCCTCCATGGCCATCGGCCGTGGACCATCCATCGGCTACCCATTGAAGTCGGAGGAGAGCCCCTAAGGACTAAGGAGATCTTAGCGGAGGCGCAACGCAGGAAAGCTTTACGCTAAGGCAGGCCTAGATGACGAGGATTAGACATAGGCGAAGGCCCCCTTGAGGTTCATGTCTCAAGAACGATGTGGGAACATCCGTCGTCAGCGGCACCATTGTGGGGGCGGTGGTGGTCGCAGAGCAGCGCATCATTCCAAGTTAACGTCAATTCACGGAAATGGTAGAAGGCAACATCGAGCAATCTTTTGATGCCAAATTTCTAAAGCAAAATTTTTGGATGCTATTTTTTAAACTCTGGTTCTTTAAATGGTACAAATCCAGTTTCCCCATTTTCATCTGATACATGGATTTAATAGAGCATTGTGAATTTATTACCAATATTAATTTACATAAAATAAATTATAAACGCATATCTTTTTATAGCTTGTTTCTCCCGTTGCAATGCAGAGACATATTGGGACGAAAGGATGAAAACGGGGAAAGAAATGCCTCATCATGCTCAACACACGACAAAACTGGAAATGTGGCGTGAAAAGGACAGGAGATTTGGCTATATATGCGATGTGAGCAGCTTGATAAATCAGTGCATATAGAGATTCTAAGAGAAAATAAAGGGATACTCCCTCCGGCCCCAAAATAAGTGACGTTTTTCTCTTCCGAGAAACAACTGCCGGCAATTATATATTAAAATATATAAATATTTATGCTAAGTAATTAGTATCATCGGAAAGATCTTTAAGTCTAGTTTTTTAATAAATTTATTTAGAAATATAAATATTACACGTATTTTATACAAATCGGGTCAAACATATGACACAAAAACCCAAAACGTCACTTATTTTGGGACGGAGGAAGTAAGTGCTCTCGTCATCATGTCATTTCCCCATTGCGATGTTGGTGAGGAAAATGACCTCCGCAGCGGAGGTCTCCGACAGAAGTTAGTGGTGTCACTGCATGTCCACATGCCTGTAGTCCCACTTTATTTGACATCGAGCTCCCCAAATTTCAGAAAATGATGACACGCTATCGCCGCAAACAGTACCATTCCCGGCGTTTCGTGATTCACGGGTATACTTCCTCCGTCCCCACAAAATATGCAATTCTCGCTTTTCCGAGAAGTCAACCGATTCCAATTTTAACTAAATTTATATAAAAGATTACTAACACTTATAATACAAAATTAGTATCAATAGATTCGTGGCGGAATATATTTTTAGAATAATTTTTTGAGACATAAATATTAATATTAAATACTATAAACTTAGTCAACCTTTAGTCAAATTAACCGGCACGATCCCCATAGTTGCATATTTTTTGGACGGAGAGAGTATTTGGGAAGACCCTTGGAGGCACTGTGAAATGGGAAACGCCCAGCCTTCGCTGTTGCCTCTAGGCTAGGCACCTCCATTGCGATCACGGTGCTCCTCATCTAGCCACCAGCGGGTACAGCACAGACTTGGATGCACGCCCATCTATTTTTTTATGAGGAAAGAGGGGGGGCCACATAAAGTCCCTATTGGTTAATACTAATAAAACAAACTCTCTCTCGGTATATTTCTATCGTTGAAAATTTGTCCCACAACTTCTAGGCCATAGACCATCTAGGACTTATACTTTTTGCTAGTTTCTCTGTTCCAAAGGTGCAATTATTACATGTGGTCTTACCTTTTTATAGGTATGGGCATATATATAATAATTTTATAGTGGCATTGTTTCTCCTCTCAGTTTTAGAAGTGAACTTATAGGACTGAGGGAATATATAATGAAACAGGTCCAAACTACTGGAAAGAAACCAAAGAAACGATAGGACAACAAAGCAAAGTTAAGCAAAGTTCAAGAGGTAAAAAAGAAGATAATAGAATAAAAAAAAAAAAAAAGGTAACTAAAGACTCTTTATCCACATGACTAAAAGGGGTGCAGACTTTTCAGTAAGTGTGTGCATGTAGCAACAGAGAAATTTTCTTGATGAACCCATACTTGCACCTTCATGAGTCTCGCTGGGTTGCTATGAAGATGAAGTCATTTCTTTCTAACTAGAACACTTGCTAACACAGCGGACTAAAAATATCCATGAAGAATGGCAGCCAAGCTAAACTGGTTTTTCAGATTTCCAATGTTTGAAAATGAAAGCGATCCTCAGTTAAGCAGAAGTTTGCAATGTTCAAGCAGCTACTAGCCAAAGAACGATGGAAGAAGAGATGATCCAGAGTTTCTTCCGTAAAATTTAGACACAGCACACAGTCAAAACTGGTCGGGCGTTCCCATTAGGCACTGGTCTTTGTCAAGTGGATCGGTCGTTCCATCCTTTTGGTCGTCTTTTACTTTGCTATTAGTTCTGTACCGTTCACCTTAGGGAGTCTTCAACAGCACCATGTAAACCGCCAACTGACCTGTAAGAATGAAATAATAAAAACTTCGCTAGCAGTACAACTCATGCGAACACATGGTTGATTATAACCATTTGTGTTTAGCTTTTGTGATGAGTGATTGTCAACTCTCAACATTTTTCTTATATTTTCTTTTTTCTTTCTACCTCGGTTACCTTTTTTTTTTTTTTTTTTTTTTTTTTTTGAAATGGGAACTTTTATTAATTTCAAGAGGTTACATCAAGGTGATACAACAACTTGAAACATTCCCGGCCTATGCCCAGGGGCACACAGCCTTTGAGAGTTTGGAAGAACCACACACAATAATGACTGTCAATCCTAAGACTAGACCGCCACCCATGTGCCTAGAAAAAGTCCTTGGCCACACGCTCCAAGAACCGAGATGCCGCTACAAGCACCTCCCGGGAAGTAGGCTGTTGAAGGATAGCCCATAAGCGGAGATTTTGCATGATCGAAAGAGAGTACCGCAAAAAGGAAGATCGTTTGTTTTCAAAAACAACCGCATTTCTGCATAACCAGACGGACCAACACAAGGCTGTCGCGCCAACAAGGACAAGTGATTTAAATTCTTTTGGTATCCCATTCAGCCAACCCCCAAACATATTAGTTATACTAGTTGGCCTCTTCAGCCCCAATGCCGCGTGTACTGTGGCCCAGACCATCCTAGTGAAACGACAATCAAGGAACAAATGTTGTATCGATTCATTTTCATGACGAAGCAAAGACCTTTGTTGAGATCCTTGCCGTTTAGTTTTGCCGGGTTATCCTTAGTTAGGACGACACCTCGCTTGAGAGATACCAAAGGAAGATTTTAATTTTGAGAGGGATTTTTAATTTCCATAGCCGCTTATTGATATTGGGTATGTTTTGATTAATTAGACCCCCCTATAGTGTGATTTAACCGAGAAGACACCCTTGTGGTCAAGGTCCCATTTGAACAAATCATCCTCCCCGGCTGAGGTTGATTGGTGCAAGACGATTGACAGATTATTCCACGGTGCTAATTTATTGCCAATAAGATCTCTACGCCCGGATAGATTGGGTGTTGGTGAAGCAAGCACCTCCGCCACCGTATCTTGTTTTTTTTTCCTAGCAATGTTATGAAGTTTGCGGATATTGTTGTCGTAGAGGCCTATTGCCTAGCCACGTGTCTTCCCAAAATCTTATTTGTGACCCATTCTTTATGATGAATGTTTGAATCTAAGGAAATCCCTTTTAACTTTCACCGGGCTTGCCCAAAAATGGGAGTCCCAGCGTTTCCAATTTGGACCTACACCGGAGGCTTGGTCCCTAGATGATATTTGTTGCGGAGGATGCATTTGCCATATATACCGACCGTTGTCAACGGTCGATACAACCATTTACTAAGCAAAGCGATATTTTTGAGTTCTAGATTTTGTATCCCTTAACCCCCTGTTCTTTGGGTTGGCAAAGGATATCCCACTTTGCTAGGAGGTATTTCCTTTTGTGCTCGTCATTAAGCTCTGCCGGAAGAAGCGTGATCGAAAGTAATCCAACTTTTTTACGGATTCCTTTTGGAATCTCAAAGAAGGACATCATGTACATTGGTAACGGAGTTGATCAAGGTTAGCCGGCCCCCAAGTGGAGAGGTTTTTACCCATGGAGCTCTTGAGACATTTTTCAAATTGTTCTTGTACCTTCAGCCAATCTGAGTTTGATAATCTCCGATAATGAATCGGAATTCCTAGGTATCGGATTGGGAAACTACCGGTATTGCAACCAAACAGCTCCCCGTATTGATTTTTGAATTCCTTTGCCTCACCAAAGCGAAGATCTCACTTTTATGGAAATTAATTTTCAGCCCTGATAGCTGCTCAAAGGCACAAAGAATTCACTTCATGCTATGAGCATGCTCTAGGTTGTGTTCCAAAAAGAGGATAGTGTCGTCCGCATATTGTAGGATTGAAAGGCCATCCTCGACTAGGTGTGGCACAACCCCACTCAGCTGATCCTCAGCTTTTTCTCTTTTAATGAATAGTGCGAGCATGTCAGCTACTAAATTAAAGAGAATGGGCGACAATGGGTCTCCTTGTCGAAGTCCCTTTTTTGTTTGGAAGCGCGGTCCGACTTCGTCATTGACATTAATTGCTACGCTCCCGCCTGGTATGAAGGATTGAATCCACCCGATCCACTTTGGTGAAAATCCGTTCATCCTAAGCGTTTGCATTAGGAAGTCCCAGCGTACATTGTCATACGCCTTTTCAAAATCTATCTTAAGGATTACCCCGCTCTGGTTTTTGCGATGCAATTCGTGAACGGTTTCATGGAGGATAACCACTCCTTCGAGAATGTTACGTCCACTTAGAAAGGTTGTTTGTGTAGGGCTGATCAAATGTTCGCGACCGAAGTTTATGCGTATAGTCGCTACTTTTGTGAAGACTTTGAAGCTTAGGTTAAGTAAACAGATGGGCCTATATTATTGAATTTTATTGGCATCTTGAGTCTTGGGTAACGGCGTGATTACTCGAAGTTCAAACTGAACACCGGGAGGTCTCCACTGTGCAACTCATGGAACATTTGCATCATGTCACCTTTAATGACATCCCGAAGTGTTGATAAAACTCAGCCTGGGAAACCATCTGGGCAGTGCTTTATTATGTTCCATGTCAAAAATAGCTTCTCGAACCTCGTTTTTACCGAACGGTGCCGTGAGAAGTTCATTTTCCAGTTGGCTGACTTGAGGGATATCATCTGTTCTAGACTCATCAAAGTAAAAGGTATTATCATCCGAGGGGCCGAATAGTTCTTTGTAGAATTGGGTTATATAAGTTTTGAGGTTGCTTTGTCCCTCTACCTTGCCGCCATCATGCTCCGGGAGAAGATACGCTTCTTCACGATGTTTGCCATTTGCAACCATCCGAAAGTATCTCGTGTTGGAATCCCCTAGGAGGTCGTCATTAGTTTTTGCCCGTTGATAAAACTTGAGCTCTTCCTCTCGGTAGGAGTTTGCTCGAGGCCATCACGCGTGGCTTCAAGCTGTTCCTTTTCGCTGATGTGAGCTGTTATGTTCACCCGGCACACGCGGTGTGTCGGAAGACGTTGTTTCTCAGCTTGTGTTGTGCTGGAGTTGAGCTCGAGACGGTGGCCAACGGCGAGGTGAAGACCAAGGAGGACGTGCCGTGCCGATGGACCCGGAGCGGTGAAGGGCGGATGTGAGGCTTGGTCAAGGGACCGGATCGCCGGGTGGCCAGCCATGGTGGCTAACACTTGGGACATCGACAAGTGCGAGGACACGTGGAGTGACCATGTTGATCGGGTCAAGACGGCGGACGTGCAAGTCGAGCGGACGGCTCGAAGACTTGGTGGGGGTCGAAGGCGGTGGTGACACGTGTCGAAGTGGTTTGGTGGTTTGGGCCTCAAAACCATCGGCGGCTAGTTCCGCAGGTTTGGGCCTCAAAACCCGGGCGGAGGTTCCAATGGCGGAAGGACGACATGTGGCGGCATCGGGGAGTTCGCGTCGAAGCGAAGCTACCGGTGAGAAGGAGCGTTGGCCGTCGGATCAGAATATCCTCGGGTCGAACCAATATGCCCCTAGCTATTTGGTGTTGGCCCATGTATCAGTTGGGGTAGTTTGGTCATTAGGGCCGAGACTATATATAGAAGAAGGCAGCCCTCCATCTCAAGCTGCCTCTCCAGTTTGCAGTTCATCCTTTAGGGTTTCTCCCAGTCTCTAGTTTCTCTGCTTTGTGAGAGGTCCAGACATTTTGAGATCGATTGTTCGTAGGAAGAGCACCCCTTAGTGTGCTCATGCCCTCCGGGCTTTTCGGTTCGATGGATCATGTACGTGTTGTCTTGTGATTTGAGTTCTTGCGTTGCTATTTTCGTCACTCTTCTCCCCTCCCCGTTCGTGCTGCAAATCCGTCGTTTGTGGGTCATTTCGATTCGACTCTTTTTGCTATGGCTTGATCTACGTCGTGAACCTAAGTGATTCACCAAAGGAAATGGATTGAATCCTCACGATTTTGTAGATCGGAGCTGTTTTGTGTCTAGGTTTTGTTCTTCTCATTTTTGGGACGTGATCTAAGAATCCCGGTGATTCGTGTGGTGAATCTTCATGATCTCTTGATTTGGGGTCTCCTCCACTTCAATTTCATCTGGTCCAAATCTCATGGCCTGATGTGTTGATTCGAGGAAGATTTGATCGATTCTTGGGAAAGGTGATTTCAAAATCGCTCTCTGTTCTTGCTGTCGCTGGGGGTGCGGACAGTCCGGCCTCCAGGCCCGGACAGTCCGGGTGTCGGGCACGGCCTAGTCCAGTGCGGTCGTTGTCCAGTCAGCAAAGTCCAGATAGTCCAGCCTTTGAGCGCGGACTGTCCGAGCTCGGTTTGTAGGGGAGTCCAGCAGGGTATCGATCAGTTTGGTTTCTGGAAATTCAACGGCGGACAGTCCGGCCTTGAGCGCGGACAGTCTGGCCTTGAATCCTCAGTCGATTCCAGTAGGGTTGCAGAAGTGTTCGGTTTTTGGGTTTTGAATGGCGGACAGTCCGGCTCATACGCACGGACAGTCCGACGTGCAGGTTGCCCTCTTCAGACAGTCCGCACCTATAGCAGTTCTGGTCGGACCGTCCGACAAGTCACCTGCGGACAGTCCAGGCCTTCTCTGCGGACAGTCTGACGTGTTTTTCCAGTTAAGACGAAAGTGTTGTTCTCCAAGTCCGGTTTCAAAAAAATCGTCCGCCGACTTGCTCGTAGTGCTGTTTTTGTTGATCTTGCATCCGTGTGGTCTCTTCTCTCTCCTGTGCCTCTTGTGGTTGCCTAACACTTCACGTTTAGCATCTCACTGTAAGTTAGTGTCGTGCTACTCGTCTCTTAGAGAGATCTTTGGTCGGTTTGAGTTTGAGGGAGAAGTGAGAGCTACAAGTCAAAATTCGAAAAGAATTTTTGAGGCTCCTATTCACCCCTTCTAGTCGCCTTTCGGGTCCTTCAACTCATGAATGTGGGTCCGAAAGGCAGAGACTAACATTTTTTGAACGGAAAAATGCAGAGACTAACATTTCATGGCAAACTGTGCGAGCTCAGCAACGTGTTCATCGCTAGAGACGAGCTTTGTACTTCACTGCTTCTCTCTTATCCACATCAGAGAATAGCTAGTCCGGGGTGTCAAAAAAAAAAAGAATAGCTAGTCCGGAGCTGCTCCTCGAGAACACCATCAGAAAAGCCATTGGTGCATATGAAAAGTTGTGCTTCCGGCCAGCACAACAGTGCAATTTGGCAGGCGATGCCAATTCCGATGGGACAGCGCCTGACTGGAAGGGAATAATTAAAGGTCCGTCTAGATCATGCTTGTCCTCCTAGGAAATAATTGAAGGCAATAATTTTATATTTTATAATATTTTCGTTTGAAGCCATCTTGATAGCTAAATATTCTATTTAATGTACAGGTCTACAATAGACATCTGAATGTCATATCAATATTGGTGGTAAGTACTTTTCCGCCGGTTCAATCAGTGGTAAGCACTTTCCACAGCCTCAATCGGTGGTATTAGTATAGTTTATTTGACCAAATATTTTTTCAAAAGACTAATTTAAAAAATATATAAAAAAATTGGCTTTTCTTTTTTTTTTTTTTGACCAGCTCTATTGGCTTTTCTTTGAATCTTTCATCCTCAAGAACAAGCCCAGTGGCCATTGTCGGGTCCTCGTTTCTCTAGGGTCTAGAGCGGGAATTAAAGTCGAGACCCCTTATTATAAGCATATCATAACATTAATACTCAATATGGGTATATATGAAATGTTACCAATAAATTTTTGAAATATTATTCCAAAGCACTTTTTATGCAATACTCCCTCCATCACAAAATAAATAACTTTTTAGAAATTTTCAAACAAAATAAAGACTGGCAAAAGGCGCATATATCGTTGACTCCTTTCCTTTTGTATTTCCTGTTTTTATTGGCGGTTATCATTTGCGTGCATGTACCTGTGATTAGCTTCATATGTCCACTTTTTTTGCAGAATGATATTTTTTGGACAAATTTAAAACTCATAAAGTATAGAACTGCAACTCACTTTTTGCAGAATGATGTTTTTGGACAAATTTAAAACTCATAAAGTATAGAACTGCAACCGATATTTTGGTGGGTGAACAAGTCATGAATTTTTCCAGAAATCATCAATCAAAACAAGAATGGGCGGAATAAAAATGCTATACTCCCTCCGTTTGGAGGCGGTAGTATAGATGTCCTTTGCATACGTACGTCGACAAGCAAGCTCGTGATCCTCGTGCTATTCCGCAGGCTGCGATGGGGGCCCTGGCTTGCTTCCATCGATTGTGCAGTGCAGCAGTGATTGTGCAGGGCAGCAGTGCGTCTGTTTGATCCTGGCATATGATTGCCCACAGCGTTGCTCGGGGCTAGTAAGTAGTACAGCTGCGTGCCACGGCACCGATGCTGAGAAAATATCCTAGAGCATCGATGTACAATGAACCTCATCTTCCTTTTATGCCCACGAGAAAGCATCAATGCTGGCAGAGAAATATTTTTTTACTGTCTCAGCATCGATGCATGTACATGACCCGATGCCTGCTTTTCTAAACTCAGCATCGGCTACCACAGTGGTACTACTCGGTGCTGAAAGAAGACAGAGGCTGTGTTTAGATGCCGAAACTGAAAATCCAAACTCACTATTCACCCCATCACATCAAAATACCGCACATGTATCGACCACTAAATGTAAGTAAATAAAAAAACTGATTACATAGTTTTGATGTATACTGACGAGACGATTATTTTGAGCCTAGTTACGCCATGGTAGGATAATGTTTATCACAAACAAACGAGGCGTCTGCTACGATTTACTTTTTGATTCGAACAGTGTTTTTTCCACCTTTCCCACCAACTAAACACAGCCAGAGTTTTGGCATCGACGTTTACACACACTGCGGGTAGTCTAATATGGAAGTTGCTAGTGCTGTCAGTAACAGAGCCAATGTTCGCACTAGAAGTTGCTAGTGTTGTCACTAAATGTTGATTTGAGGATGTGAATTGATGTTGATTTGACTTTTTAAATTGAATGGTCCAATCAATTTGATCCTCTAATTATTGCGTTAATTAGAGGATTGTAACTGCAGCAAAAGGTTGCATATATGTCAATTTAGTACCTCAATCCAGAAACACGATCCTTTGATGCCTATGTTCCAGCACTAACAAAATAGAGAAATGCTTGGAAATGTACTGTTCCTTTGATCAATCTTAAAAAAATTTTTGGGTCCAAGGTCATATACTTGTGATGTGTTTCGTCCAGACGAGTCACTGATCACAACTCTTGTTATCATTGACGCATCTAGTTGGTAAGAGTTTTTGATAACTAGCCATTAGTGACGTGTTTTGTTTAGTGGCCATGGGCTCAGTGACGTGTTCCATTTACCGACGTCACTGATCTTATATTAGTGACGCGTTTCAATTCAGCATCACTAGGGAAGGTGTATCCTTTGTGCTGCTTTGGCATAGTTTACAGCTGCTTAGACGACTACTCAACATTGATGATAAACCCTGCCATAAAAATACATTTTCAAGGACAGCGTCCTATAACCTCCTTAAAGATGCTGCTGCTTGCGAAATTAGCCCGTCCGGCCCATCAGTTGCTGACCTCTCCAGGCCCAAGCAAATAATTATAACACTGTTTGGTTGCTCTACTTGTACGTCCTGCTCAACTTCTCCTCTTCACTGGGCCATGGTACGGAAAAAAAATTAGATGCAGATCGGCTTGCTGGATCAATAGCACATCGGCTTGCTCCTGGCCACGTGAAGCCGTTCCTCGTCTGGCGCTGGCCACGTGATGGATTCCTCCCGACGCGTAGGTCTGCACCGAGCATCTGTGCAGCCAGACGGCATACAATTTTTCCCCTGCTACAGTGCTATCGAAATTCGACGGTGGACACCAAACAACATACAATCTGAAGCTCTGCTTTTAAAGAACACAGGCGATCCAAATTGTAACACCGCATTCCATGCAGACCGAATGACTGAGTACTACGTTGACAATGGGATGTGGTAAAATTGATCAAAATACTCCATATAAGTACACACCAACCGACCTCCTGTACTGCACTGTACAACGGAGGCTGCATTCCTGGGATTAGTCTTGTCGAGACAGATGGACACTTATGACAGCACGCAATGGCTAATTGCGTCATCTTAATTACCATGATTTGCCATGACTTTTTTTATGTAAAACAAGTGATATTAACACTCGCATAATGAAAGGAAAATCTTAGGGAAAAAATGCCACTTACTATCAGTCCATCAGAGTTGGGCATTGCCGCTTGCTATCAAATCGAAGAAGTTAAAGAGAGGCATAGACACTTGACATCAGTCCATTAGCATTCAAAGGGCCTCTTAAATATTTCTGAATCTCAGCAGAGTAGAAAAACATAGAATTTTTAGTCTTTTAGCATTATTTTGCTCGAAATCTTCACTATCTTTCCAATTACTAAAATTTATAGTTTCATGTACAGCTAGTATCTCTGTACGGGAAGTGTATTAAGTCACAGGTATTGCGTCAGACACCATGAGCGCAGCAACTTATTAACAACCGTTGTATTGAGATGTTATTGCCAGATGAACAGGGCCTAACAACACAGCAACTGAAACACCATCTAGTGTCATCCAGAGCACTAATTACCTCTACTACATCTAGCATGCAAGAAAAAGCACAATAATTAGTCATTGCACAGTTTTGACTGGATGACAAATTGGAAAGAAATCTCTGTTGCACCTGTTCATATGTCAGGTTATGACTTCAAATAGATATAGTTTGAAAATATATCCCATAATTAAAGATATTGAATGAGCATGATAACAGACAGATTTGTAAACTATAAGGGTTAACTACAATTGTGGCTAGAACATGGTAAGCAGCACTATAGTAGCTTTCTTTGACCAGACACTCTTGATAAATAGTTACAAATAAAAAAAATGATAATAATAGGGAGGGTGATGGGTGAACATACATTCTCTACAACACTTTTAAGAAGAGGAGGCCTCTTTGCAAGTTGAGACCGCGATTGGTCAAGATCACGAAAGCATCCAACTCATCCGATGTCCCAAGAATGAAATTCCCCATTACAGATATCATTAATCAAAATCCATTCCTGTGAGATAAGAAGGTACAATACAAGTAAAACAATAATATTTTCATCACTGTATATGAGAACGATTAGGAACCTTGGCAAGCTTGGTCTGCATCTCCCAGAGGCAGTTGCAGATTCCTCAATCTCCTAGCGCCATTGCTTCATTTTGTCGAACTCCTGCAGCTGGGCACGAGAGAACAGGTCAGCTATGATGCTAGTGTTTGGGCAATGAAGGAATGGCTGTGGAGACTGGGATAAAGAGGTGCAGAGTAGGACCATGCTGCTTCATAGCGGATGGCGTCCACGTCACGTCATCAGCATCGATTGGATCTCAAGTACTCCTCGTCCTCCATGGCCACGCCATCTTCGGGAGCTCCTCCAGCGTGAGGCAGCGCAGGGCAGCAGCGGCCGCGTCCATCCCCACGGGCAGAGATGCGGCCAGCGTTAGCACGGGCGTGGCCGGTCGGCGGGGCGCGCGGGCACCACGCGCCACACAACGCTGGTGGCGCGCGGCCAGCTTGCCAAGGCTGGCGGACGCGCAGCCCGGCGCGCGCGACGGAGGCGTTCCTATGCCAGCTGCGTCGCGGACTCTTGCCCGCGCCAATATCGAGGCCATAGTGCTCCCACGGGGAAGCACCTAGTGGTCGATGGGCATCATCAGCCAGATCCAGGCCGACCTACCAACTGACCACCGCTGGCTGGCCGCTGGTCGCGGGCGGCGCGCGCGGGGCTGGCGCCGGCACGGCTGGCCGCTCACCGCCGCTCCATGGCACCCCCGCCCACCTCGCCCCCGCTGCGACTCACCGGAGTTGCCGCACCCGACGAGAAGGAGGCGGTGGTGCGGCGCAACGTAGGCGGAGCGGCGAGGGCGGTACTTCGGTACTCGCCGAAGGGCCCGCCTCCTGCGGTAGCGCTCATCCCAAGACCGGGACTCGCCTTACGCCCGGCGCGCCGCACATTTGTGCGCGCCACCCGTCATCCCTCCCGACTCACGGCGCGCTGGCCGGCCCGACCCCGCCCGGCCGCCAAGGCCCCGACAGGCCGCCGGCCGCGCCCCTCGCCGCCACGCGCCAGACGCCCCCCCTTCCTCGACGCCGGCCGGCCCGCCCCGGACGCCGCATCCCGGCCCCGCCCCGACGCCGCTGGAAGGAGGAGGGAGGAGAGAGGAGGGAGGATGGAGGAGGGGAGGGGGGAGGAGGAGGAGGAGGAGGAGGAGGAGGAGGAAGGAGGGAGGAAGGAAGGAAGGAGGAGGGGAGGGGGGAGGAGGAGGCCGGGAGATGGGAGGAGGAGGAGGAGGACCGCCCGCCATCCTTATCACTCGGCGCCCGACCCCGCACCGCCGCCACCCCGGTCGGGGGAGCACAGGGAGGAGGACCGCCCGCCCGTCGTTCGTCCGGCCCCGTCCCTATCGCCGGCGCCCGGGGCGTCGGAGATGGGTCCGGACATCCTTGTCGTCATCTTCGCCTTCGCAGTTGTTGGCCTTCGAGCGATGTGAATGTGAATGTGTTTGTCGGTCATCGTGCCGTATGTTTTTTTGCAGGTTTTAGAAACCTCACCGTGTAGGGGAGGTTCCCGTCGAATTTTTCAACTAAGCCCGTTTGTTTCTTTTTATGCGAGAGAGGAACCCGTTGGAGCCGAGCCGAGTGCCATGTCGACCCCGATCATCTTCCTCACCTCTAGCGATCGCATCGCGACCTAGGTATAACCCCTCTTTCCGTATCATTGTCGTAGCTAGATCGTACGCAACTTCAGTTAGGCGTCTCCCATTCAAAAGAGATACGGTTGGAAGTATGCGCATCTCTGCATACCTATAACCATATTTGTTTCGAATTGTCCACGTTTTTGGACAGCTCGAGGATGCATAGATGGGGTTAGTTTCCATGTTCTACTCCTATCTGATTCAGAGTTTCGGCATCATCTCCCTATTGTTTTGCGAATACACAATCTCCCTATCGGGACGTGTATTTGGAGAACAGTGGGGAGGTGCTGCCGAAATTCTGTCTCGGATAGGAGTAGAGCATGGAACTGACCTCATCTACGCATCCTCGGGTGGGATTAGGACCTATCTTCACCTATTAGATGGTAGGATCCTTGTGTAGATGCAATGCATTCTTATATTCTCGTGTATATGATAGAGAATGGATTACCATGAGTGGATGTACAATGGCTGGAGGAGTTTTGGAGATTGGGACAATGAATGGGTTAGGAAGAGCAGTGATTTTGTGGAAAAAGCTTTTGAGAATGCGAGTAAGGTTTGGTGTCCATGCAACAAATGTGAATAAGCGAAGGCAAAGTAAGAGTGACATGTCTAAACATCTTTGCATGAATGGATGGACGGCGGACTATAAGCGGTGGATCTTCCATGGGTGGCTGGCCCGAGAGACGAGGTGGTGAGGCAACGCATCGATGATCTTGCTTCGATGCCGGGGTAGGAGACATGTTAGATGACTTCCATGCCGGAAACTTTGGTGAAGGACATGGGGATGAGAGGGAGGAGGAGCCAGAACAAACCGCAAAGGACTATTATGCCATGTTGGAGGCGGCACAGAAACCCCTTCACGACCATGTAGAGGTCTCTCAACTAGATGCCATTGGACGCCTTATGGACTTGAAGGCCCAGTGCAACATGAGTCGACTCGGCTTCGACAACATGTTGGCAGTCTTTGAGACCTTGCTTCCACGAGGTCATATCCTGCCAAAGAACATGTACAAGTCCTAGAAACTCCTCAAGGTACTTAAGATGCCATATGAGCAGATACATGCTTTTGAGAACGGGTGCGTCTTATTTAGGAAAGACTACGAAAAAGCTACGCACTGTCCATAGTGTACATCCTCAAGGTTCATAGAGGTAGACTCGGTGATGGTCACAAGAGGCGACTTGACATCCCCTGTGAAAATCCTACGGTACCTTCCCTTCATACCGAGGATACAACGGATGTACATGACCGAGAGTCCGCGAAAGCAGGATGACATGTCACAAAGATGGGCGCCGCTACAATCTAGATAAGATGGCACACCCTTCCGATGCCGAAGCATGGATCCATTTTGACAATATTCATCCTGACAAAGCTATGGAAGCTCATAATGTGTGTGTTGGACTGGCAACAGATGGGTTCAATCCTTATGGAATGATGTCTGCCCCATACACTTGTTGGCTCAGTATTCGTTATCCGCTCAATCTTCCCGGTGTATGCGCTTTCAACGAGAAGAACATCCTTTTGTCTTTGATAATTCCCGGCCACGGGAGAATAAAATGGGGTGTGTTCATAGAGCCTACGATTGATGAATTGATCAAAGCTTGGATCGAAGGGTTTTGGACATATGACCGAAGTTTTGAAGAAAAATTTCGGGGATGTATGTTTGGTACCACTACTCATTGCATGATTTCTTGGCGTATGGGATATTACGTGCGGGCTGGTGTGTTCATGGGAAGTTCCCTTGCCCGGTATGCAAGATGGCTCACGAGGTTCACCTGGTTGAAGAAGGGTGGCAAGTATTCGCTTTCGACAAACATCGACAATTCCTCCCTCTTGACCATGCATTCGAGACAAGACAAGAAGAACTTTACTGAAAGGTCTCCAAATTCTACGACCCTCCACCAGAGATGATGGCTGCTGCCGAGGTACGTGCTCAACTAGATGCTCTTGTGGCTGATAAAAAAGATGCCTTTGTGGGTTATGGCGAGGATCATGCATGGACTCACAAGCCGGGCTTAGAGATGCTCCCCTATCACGATGATCTTCTTCTTCCACATAACCTTGATTTAATGCACTTTGAAAAGAATATCGCCGAGTATTTTTTTTGGAACATTCATGGACACTAGCAAGTTAAGAGACAACGTTAAGGCTAGAGTTGATTTGGCGAGTTGTGTGACAGACCAGAAGCAAGAAATGAAGCCTCCTAGCAATGGCAAGAAATGGAAAAACCTAAGGCCGATTTCGTGTTGAGCAGCCCCAAAGGAAGGAAATCACGCAATGGTTTTAAAAGTTAATGTTCCCACGATGGGTATGCGAGCAAATCTAAGGAGGGAGTGAACTTATCTACTATGCGAATCAATGGGCTCAAGAGTCATGTCTACCACATATGGATGGAGCGGCTTCTTAGGTGATGTTTCGAGGCTATGTCCCGAGCATATCGGCAAGTGACCCCGAGTTGAGCCATTTTTTCCCTTGACTTTGTGCTAAGGAGTTATCTCGGACCACACTTGAATCCATGGAAAAAATGCTTTTTTTTTTTTTTTTTTTTTTTGTTGGTCCGTAAGTTGGAGAAGATATTTCCACCCGGCTTCTTCGTTCCGATGGTGCATTTGATTTTGCACCTTCCATATAAGGCAAGGATGGGTGGTCTGTGTAGTTTCGTTGGTGCTATGCTATTGAGAGAGTCCTGAAGTCTCTTCGGTCAAAATGTAAAAATAAGTGTAAGATTGAGGGTTCCGTTGCAGAATCAAAGGTTCTGGAGGAGGTGTCAGAGTTCACATCAAAGTACTATGGTGACAAGCTTCCTAGCTCGCATTATCCACCCCCTTGTTACAATGCCGAAGAAAATGAATCAACCCTCAGCCTTTTCCAAGGGCAACTAGGAAGTGCAAGTGGTTCGACCATAAAGATCTTGACACCTAAAGAGTGGCGCGGTATCATGATATATATACTTACCAACCTTGATGAAGTCTTTGCCTTACATACGATGAAGTCACAACTCGACCGGAGAACAAACTTGTCTTCCAATAGTTGATATTACGCATCCAACCTCTTTGTCTCTCGTTGGTACGGGGAAATTTACATGGCAATTCCGCATCAACAAAGGGAGCCCTCTTTGCATGAATTGGACACCACCGCTTAGGCGAGTCTTTGGAAATGGAGAACCTGATTTCATTTGTTGGTTCAAACGCTAGGTACTTGTCCAATTTATGCTAATGAACGTCTCATTTCATATGCTAACGAACTGTCTCATTTCATATATCTTGCTTGAGCTTGCAGGCCAAGCCCGATCGGGATATGCCACCCGCGCTCATACAGATTTTTGCCGATGGCTATTCCACTAGGGTTAGGTCATTTACTTGGTTATGGCGTGAATGGATATCGCTTTCACACAATGAGGCATGAGCGAGAATCGGCCAAACCGAAAAACCACAAATACGAGTTTTCACTAAAGGTGATGATGGAAGAACCACTAAAGGTTATTATGGAAGAATTGAAGAAATATATGAACTCAAGTTCCACGGCACTAAACGGCTTGCTCTCGTCGTGTTCAAGTGTCATTGGTTTGATCCCGAAATAACGAAATCGGATGATAAACTTGGGATAGTTGAGATTCGACAAGATTTCGGATGGTAGGAGATGATGTCTATATTGTGGCTCAACATGCCACACAAGTTTATTATCTCCCTTGGTGTTGCCAAGACGACGAGCGTCTTAAGGGTTGAGATGTTGTGCAGAAGGTATTGCCACACGGTAGACTACCTGTCCCAAACAATGACGATTACAACTTTAATGCAAACACATATGAGGGAGAGTTCTTCTAAGAAGAAGGGCTAGAAGGTGAATTTGTGATAGAAATAACCGGGCGAGCGAAATGGAAGTAGACAATGAAAGTGTTGTTGATGAGGAGGAGGACGAGGAGGTTCGAGATGCGAAGGACTTACAATTGCTTGATCGGTTACTTAAGGACAAAGAGAGTGATAACATTATTCCTCCTCCCATGGATCCTGCCAATCTTCATATTTTGGGAAAAGTAGATATGGATGATAGTGATCATGAGGATTATGATCCAACAATGCAAAATCGTGACAAAGATGAGGATTATTTCTAATACATGTAACACTATGCATGTCTTAATAATTATGTTCTCAGTATATTTGTTATTTTTTTTTTTTTTTGAGTAAAGTATATTTGTTATTTCTTAATAATTATGTTTTGTTTATTTTACATTTTACTAATTATCTACATCTAATTGCTTGGTGATTGAGGAAAGATGCCTCCTGTGAATATCATAAAGAAAATGAGGAGTAAATTCAAGAGGCTTGAGGAGATAGAGGCACCGCCACCGCCACCGCCACGAGGGTAAGGGCAAGGGCAAGGGAAAGGGTAAGAGTCGTCCCCCTACCACCACCACCACCGCCACCACTAGAGGAGGAGGAGGAGGGAGGAGGCAGAGGCTTGGGGCGTGGACCTCTCGGCGTCGATGCACTGCGGCAAAGGGATGAGGAGGAGGAGGGGGATGGGGACGAGGGGGGGGGGAGGAGGAGGGGACGAGGAGGAGGAGGGGGATAGCTACCGTGCGGGAGGGGTTCCTCTTCCCTCTGCGAGGGGCTGTCTATTTGCGAGGCCCTCCACACTCCCGGACCGACCACCTCTGCACGCAGACGTCCGACCATTAGGCAGAGGCACCTCTAAGGTAATTTACTTTACATTTTAGCACTACTTTCTCATTTGTTATGTTGAAAATCACAATAGGAACTAATAATTATTCTTGATCATTTAGACAGGTCTTTTATTGTTACCGATGACTCGGTTAAAGGCCGCCTTCCCAACGGCATTCTTGGTCTTTTTATTAGGAAGCACTACCACAGGGAAGTTGTCGTTCTTGGGAGTACCGCGGCTTGTCATGTCGTTTCACCCGGTACCTCTAGTTCCCAATTCTTATGATATGAGTGGCGAGACTTTTCCAAAACAAGGGAGAGCATGTGATATAAGAGCTGTGGGTAAGTCTATGTCGCACTGGACTGTACAAATACATCGCATTAATTTCACATGTTTGAAATAATGACTAAATACATTGCTTCTATGTGCGGGATTACTTCAAGTGCGAGGCGGGATCTGAAACTCGGGCGGATGAAGTGGCGGCAAATGCATTTCAAAAAAGGTGATGAGGACATGTGGTACGAGGCACGCCCCCGTGCCATCGGGACATACTACGGGCAAGTCATGAAAGAGGCGCTCACCAAAGAGGAAGTCCGTAAGAAGAATCGACCAAAGAACAATACATCTTTGGTAAATATTGAATGTTCATACTAAGTTTAAGTATGCTTAATTTGATATTCTAATATGTTTTATACTTGGTGTCCCGTAGATGATTCCGTGGTGGTGCTTGACTCATAAGCGGTCTGGGAGATGCGGGTGGACAAGTGGTGCGATAAAGATTGGGAGAAGATTCAGCGACGGGGAGCGGCGTGCCATGATGCGGGTGTACCACACCATCAAGGCAACCTTAGTCTCCCGGCCTACGCCAACTAGATATGTAAGTCTTATCCACTTCTTATTTTCCTGATGTGCAACTCTGAATATTTTCTAACCATCCTACTTTTTTTATGACATAGGAGGCGATACATGGCACGCCCATCGACCACGCTAGAGGCCTTTGCTTGCTCCCACAAGGGCAAGGCGTCGTCCAACGTCGTTTACAACCCTGAGGATCCGCCCGAGGCCTACACCAACCCGACCGCCTACACCCGCCTCACTGAGTACACATCCACGGCGAGAGAGGTCTTGGGGGAAAGCTTCGATCCCCGCGGCCACAACATTGATGAAAACATCGTCATGATGGCTGGAGGAGGGAAGAAGCACGGGCGGTACTGCTGGATGGGCGACAGCGTTATCAACCTGGGCCCCACTTCACGTCTCTCTGAGCTCCGAGCAACGAGCAAAAGCTCGGGGGGCCTGGCCATACGCGAGCGGCCAACCACTTACCAGTCTACGATCGCTACACTCCAGGTTATTTTTCTATTTATTCGAGGTTCATTTATCTTTACATACAGTTTCTCTGTGTTCAAACTTTGTGTTGAAATAGGCCTAGATAGAGGAAGAGAGGAGGCGATGGGAGGGAGGGCGAGGGAGGGAGCGGCGAGGGCTCAGCGAGAAAAAAGCGAGGGCCGAGGCGGACAAACGTAACTTGGAAGCTCTCCTAGCGCACGTCACACGTATTGGAGGCAGGGTTGGTGAAGAGCCGCCACCACAGATCACCTTCGCTCCGGGGCCGGTCTTCGCTCCACCACCGGATCCTTATGTCACTCCTGTGTGAGTTTCTCTACCTTAACTCCAAATTTGCATATATGAATGTGAATGGAAATGATGCGAGTTTTGAATGCACCATGAGATGTGCATATGGACATGTGGTTGTCGGCCATCGAGCCATTGTTTTGTTGTAGGTTTTGAAAACCCCTCTGTGTAGGGGAGGTCTTTGCCGAAATTTCTAACACTTTATCTTGCTTTTTTTTTTCAAGTTAATAGAATCTACCTTGAATTTTGTCTTACAATGCAATTTCTTTGCCTACGTGCGGGTTCAATCTCACGCCGAACCCATCTCCTCCGAACCCTTGGGACCGAGCTGTGGAGCAACAAGGCAACTGGTACCCATGGCTGTGAACTTGTGGTGATTTAGGTGATGAACTTGTGGTGCACTTTTGCAACGAGTGATGGTTGGACTCATTGTGAACTCGTGAAGTCATTGTGAACTTCAGTGATGGTTGAACTTGTAAACTTGTGACTCCTATATGTGCCACTATGGATTATTGAGCTATATATGTGATATCTGAGAAATCTGTGATATATATGTATTATATATGCAATATATATATGTGACAAATATGTGCTGTAATGAAAAAAATAAAAATAAAAATCTTTTGCCGTAAGCATGAGGCCAGCTCATGGCAAAGTGACCATATCTTTGCCGTGAGTTGGGGCCGGCTCACGGCAAAGAGACCATATCTTTGCCGTGAGCCGCTCACGGCAAAGGGGACCATCTTTTCCCGTGAGCTGCCGCTAGGGCTCACGGGAAGGGGACTGAAACGCCGTTAGGCTCATCTCTTTGCCCGTCGGGCCGTAGCGGGGAGACTCACGGCATAGGCGCCGCCACCGTAGCCCCCCGTCAACTCTTTCCCCGTGAGCCGGGGGGTACACGGAAAGGCTAAGCCATGAGCCCCCTATTTGGCTAACGGAAAGGGTCTTTCCCGACGCCTTCTCTCCTGTGATAGCTATGCCGTGACTTACTCACGGAAAGGCTTCCCGGCGGGAAAGGCCCTTTCCCGTGAGCGCCGCACTCACGGAAAGGGGCGAGTCCGGTAGTGAGTGCACCAAACAACCTAAAGGAACATTATTATGTGGGTTCTACGTTTGTGAGTACTTGAGGACCTGCAGTAGATACCGCGCAAGCTGGCGACAGCTCAAGAAAGCACAAGGCTGGTGGCGAAAGGCCCGGGTCGACGAGAAAAGCTACATTCAAACAGTAGCTGACATATATAAGTTCATCACAGACGCCTGTGTGCATGAAGGGCGGCCATTCTTCAACGAGGAGAGTCCATTAGCGCTGCTAGACAAGTTCCGCAATATCAGAAACTGGAGCACCGAGCTACAAGTCCCGGATTACGCGTTGCCAGACCTATTTGGATTAGGGGGGAAACGTAAGTAGCGGACTTATATGTAGTACTTTCATCAAGACATGCATGTAATAACTTGAATGATGATGATGTTGGTTTCCTGATAGTACGATGGATAAGGACGAGACGAAGAACTCGATGGATGTATGAATGTGTTATATATATATGTTTGTGCTCGTTAATTAGTGTTCTTTTGTTTCTATATGTGTTTTATTTCGGATAACTGAATGCCTTTCAAATTCAAATGGTATTGCAGATACTATTTTATTTTTCTTAAACTGAAAAACATTAACAGAGGCGGGCAGATAATAACAGTCCACCCTGTTAATATTTTAACAGAGACGGTTGGCTTAAGGCGACCGCCTCGGTTAATATCTTGTCCAGTGAGTGTGTATTTGGTAGGGAGTTGTCCAGGAGCAGAGGGAGCTCTCCGTAGCTCGGTGTGGGTGATTTGGATTTCGCCTGTAAATTTGTTTTTTTACGTATGCTGTTTTCCTTTTTCTTCTTCTAATTACGACAAATATCACAAGCTCCATTCAAAAAAAATAAAAATAAAAAGGAACTCTCTATCTCTGTGTGTACATGTACTACCCGGCTTTATCCAAGGTTAAGTTAGTTGGCTGCTGCTTTGGAGCTTTAATAATGTTGTTTTTTCTTTATTAGAGAAGACTACACCAGTCGACTGATGATAGCCACGAGCACAGTAGTACATCAGAGAAGCTAGCCTCCACTGACGAGCACTACAGGAATCGGCTGCTTTGCCGAGTGCGAGGGTGCACTAGGCAAAGGCACTTATGCACTCGGCAAAGGCATTGCCGAAGTGCCGTACTCGCCGAAGTCCACTCGGCAAAAGAATGACTCGGCAAAACATTCTTTGCCGAGTGCCAAATGTCGGGCACTTGGCAAAGGTTTTCGCCGAGTGCCATGTCAAGATTTTCGGCAATGGAAACGCCGTGACGCTATAAGCTGGGCGCCCCTTTGCCGAAAGTGCCAAACGCCGCGGCACTCGGCAAAGATTTGAATTTTTTAAAAAACTTCGCCGAAAGTGTTATGTCGGTACTCGGCAAATTACTTATTTTACCAAAAATAAACTTTGCCGAAGTGCAATACCGAGGCACTCGGCAAAGTAATGGTCAGTTTGCCGAGTGCCGCCCATGCACTCGCAAAGCCGGGTAATTTTGTCGGCAGCGTGCCCAGCTTTGCCGAAAGTGCTTGCAATCGGCAAAGCTGAATTTTTTTTTTTTTGTCGTTTCGTTGATTGATGCTGCCAATACACATATACATATACCATAAGCATTCATATATACACATAAACCACATATATCACCAATTCACATATATAATCCACATATATCACAAATTCACATATATAATCCACATATATCACAAATTCACACATATAGTCCAACATCGAAACGAAATTCAACATGTCCAACATCCAAACGAAATCTAACATGTCCAACATCAAAACGAGATCCATCACAAAGGCAACATGTCCAACATCCAAAAGAAATCCATCACGGTGCCACAGTCGAACCTAATCACCACCAACTCAACTTCACCGCCCGACCCCGTGGCCTCCCCGGTGCGAAGAGTGTGAGGGGCCCTCACCTTGCCCCGGATACCACCCATGCTGCTTGGCGCCGATTGGTACGCCCACCCGTGGTGTGTAAGAGGGGCGTGTGGAAGCCCGTAGTGTGGCCGCTACGTGCACGGAGGAGGAACGCCACCGCCACGTGTAATCGTGGAGTCGGGCCAACCGGATGGGGTGGAGAAGGGCCACTGGAGGAGTCGGGTTCGAACCCGCCCGGCAAGTGGCTGCATAAAGGAGAGGCGATCTCATTAGTAACACCGCAGTGAGCCGCACAAGCCAAAGAAATAAACAACAACATATACTCACCGGAGTCCCTACTGTGAGGAGGAACGGAAACGGGGTGGGAGCGAACAGAGCTAGGCAACGGAGGCGGTGGTCACACCCGGATTTGGAGGCCCGGGAAGAAGGCCGCCACGCCCTACATCCGACGCACCGAAAGCCGCCGGTATGCCTCGAACTCCCGCCGATGGGCCTCTGCTGCGGGCCGCTGCCCGGCCTCAAAGCCCGGCCGCTGGGCCACACCTGGCCTCCAACTCGCTTATCCGGGCCTGCAATATTACACCCGTAACGTTGAAACAATGCATAGACAGCCCGGACATGTGTAAAACCAAAGTGAATGACGAATGAAACCGTAATTACTAAACGCCTCGCATCATCTCAAGCGTGGAGCTCTTTGCCGAGGTGCTATGGGGATGTCGGAGGAGGTCGTGCTCCTTGAGCGAATCTCGCCAGCCTAGGAACAGAGGACGGGTCGATCGCTACAGTTGGCCATCCAAGACGGCCGTGCCGCTTCCTCCTCCCAACCTCATCACGAAATCACGTATCTAGGGGCGCGTGGTTGGATCGGTCGCCCCCATAGCCGCTTCCTTGCCGCGCCTCGGTGTCTTGGGTAAGCTTGGGGTAGACGCGAAGCGTTGGTGTACGCCCTCGGGCCCCTTCGCCGGGTCGTAGACGTTGTCCTTGTCGGGCCGATCTGCGGCTGTGACTCAAGGCTTAACCCGCGCACTCGCCGATGTGCTGGCCTTCATGCGGCGTGGACTGCGAGGAGAACACGAGATGGTTAGAAGTGAAGAGATTTGAGCGTTTGAATAAAAAAAAATCAACAGAATCGTACCCATCTATCCATATACTTTGGGAGGGGCACGCCTCCCTTGGTGGTGTGGCTTCCTTCCATCTCCAAGCGACATCTCCGACGAAGTCTCTAGTCTCGCACGTCTCCTCCAAGAGCCACTTGTCCACAATGGCCTCCCCCAGCCAGCCCTTGTACTTGTTGCACCACCCGGACACATCCGCATGACATAGCAGAGGATGAATGGAAGCACGCTTATTTTTCATTGAAGGAATCAGAACAAATGTGTTCTACGAACTCGATGTACCGGGTCCCCGGTGAGGTCGGTCTCCTCCGGAGCATCATCTCCCTTGCTTCATGCTTCCTCACCACCTTGCCAAGCACGTCGGCGTTGAAGGTGATGATGCTTTGGACACGTGCCTCATGGTACAGTCCTTGAGCCGGTCTCGGCGGACCTTCTTTGTCTGCACTCTAGCGGCGGCGCCTCTTGCCCCTGCCTCGCACGTGAAGTAATCCACGCATACGGACAACATGTATCATTCTATTATTTAAAAAACATAGTATTTAAAAATGTGAAGTAATCATGCATAGACTCACCCGTAACTCGTCTTGATCTTCGCCGCAAGGGTGCCGTCCTCCACCTTGACGAAGTGCTCCCACGTATAGGGCGGCTCCCTCACCGCCCCGACGGTCACGAGGCCAAGGTAGTTCGCTTTAATCGGGAGGCTCGGATGCCATTGATATGGTGTGAGCTGCCCCTCCGCTACAATCTTCCGATTCTTGACGAGCCATTAAGACGAATTGTTAGTCCGAAGTTCGATTTGCAACATGTCATATGAACAAGTAGTGAAAATATCAATGGCTACTTACTTGTCACCGTGGGGTCGAATCACCGGGCGGCGGGCAAAGGGATCGCCCCTCCGGGAGGGTCGAGGCCCCGCTACTGGTAGACTCTGCTCAAACTCGAGGAAGACGTCTCAAGGGGTGTCTCTTCGGCACCGGTGTCCCGAGTCACGAAGAGGTGTGGGTCGGCGCCCTCGACGACGCGGCCCCGGCTGGCCCTCCGACGACCACGGCTGGCCCGGACGACGACCCCCGGTGGCCCGACGAAGAAACAAACTCAAGCCTCCTCGCCGGCGGGCGACGTCGGTCGCGCCTCGACGACGTCTCCACCGCCGTGCTGCTCGTCGGCCTCGTCCTCGTCGGCCTCCTCCTCGGCGTGGGGAGAGGGTGGGGGGGCCTCGCGTAGACGGACTAGACCCCCTGCCGACGTTGCCGCCTTCCGCCCGACATTTTTGTCGAGTCCCCGCAAGACAAAGAGTAAACCAATTAGTATTGCAAAATGAACGAAACATAATTGAAAGGTAACAATAATAACAAAATAGTATTACATGATTTAGAAATTATCTCCCGAATGGCAAAGGCTGGTGTAGTCCTCACTATCACTATCACTAGGGTAATCATCAATGTCACCATCCTCATCAATCGTACGCCCTCAAAGATGTGCACGCCCTCCACAACTCCTTCGCGCACCATCCTCCATCGTTCAAGAATTTGTAAGTCCTTAGCATCCTCGCACCTCATCACCCTCGCCCTCATCGATGGCGTTGTCTACTTCCATGCCCATCAGCGAAAGAATGTCTATCTCCAAACGCCCTTCTAGCCCCTCGGGTTGATAGAACTCTTTGGTGTTTGGGTCAAGGTTGTAATCATCATCGCTCGAACAGGCGCTTTACCGTGCGGCGATACCTGCTGCATAAGGTACCAACCCGCAAGGTCCTCGTGTTTTGGCACACCCATGGGAGGTAATAAACTTGTGTGGCATGTATATTGGCCACAATATAGACATCCTCTTCTCCATATACGGAATCTCTGCCGAATTTCGACTTGCCCAATCGTAGGGTCTACTTTCGTGTCATCAGGATCGAACCAATGGCATTTGAATACCACTAGCTTGAGCTCTTTAAGACCCCCGGAAGTTGAGCTCATATATTTCTTCGACTATGTCGTAATAGTCCTTCTTATCCAAGCCGGGCGTCACGAACTCCGGTGCACGTTGTTTTGCGGTTGGGCCGACTCTCCTCGTAGCTTTCGTGCGAAAAGCGATAGCCATTCACATCATAAATGGTGAACGAGTTGACCCTACGAGAAGCCATTGCCCACCTGTTTTAAATCTTCGCACATTTCGGCATCCGTGCGGGCACGCAAGGTGAGGCCACGCATATCGTTACATTATATGTTACTAGGACCAAAGTGGAATATCAAAGTCGGAACGAGGTTAGTTGGATGGTACCTTTGAACAGAACCGAGGAAATAAAATCGGGCTGCCCATTTTTTTAGAAGATTGTCTTCTTGTTGCAAGGTAGGAGCCCCATTCCCTCTCGGTGTTGACCAATAAATTCCCTCGAAAAACAAGGCAAGTGGGTCGGTCGATAGGTGGAGGATAGTGACCGCGTATGGAACAAGCTCATTGAGAACTTCTTTGTTGATAAGGAGCCACCGTCAAGGTTCAACAACACATAGAGCATGATAGTGCGCCACTCATCAAAGGACAAGTGCTTGTGGGTAGTCATGCTTCCTCTTCCGACTTGCCCTATGAAAAGGCCGAGGTTCGATGAACTCTCGTCGGCATTGTAACGAGGGGTAGGATTGTGGATTTGGGGAAGTTTCTCAAGATAATACGCTGTGTGAAGGTCGACACCTCCTCTAGAATGTATGCCTCGCCCACTAAAGGCTCAATTTTGGCTTTATTCCCGCATTTTCTCCGGTACCTTGAGAGCCCTCTCGATTGGATAGCACCAACGGAACTGCATGGGCCCCCAATCGTGCCTCGCTAGGAAGGTGCAAAATCAGGTGCTGCATCGGCGAGGTGAAGAAGCCGGTGGAAATATCATCTCCAACTTGCGGATCAACACAGTGCAAAGACGCTCCGCATCAGCAACGCATCCCGAGATAACTCCTTAACACAAAGCCGGGCGGAAGAAAAAGCTCAACTCTGCCAGACGCCGCCACACTGGCTCGAGAGGTATCCCCGAGTCATCGCGGGAAGGATCCGCTCAATCCATATGTGGAAGTCATGACTCTTCATCCCTAAGACTTTCATAGTGCGCAAGTTCACTCCCCTACCGGATTCGCCGCAAGATACCCATCGTGGAACGATAACGTCTTCATCCACTCGTAGTACTTCCTTCCTATCGGCCCTTTTGATAATGTAGTCGGCCGGGCCCTTTTTCCATCTCTTCCCGGGGCTGGGGTCTCTATCACTAGCTTTTGGTCTATCGCACATCATCTCTATGTCAAGTCTAGCCTTAACGTTGTCCTTTGACTTCTTAAGGTCCATGGTTGTTGCGAAGAGTGCCTCGGAGATATTCTTTTCAAAGTGTGCATTACATCGATGTTGTGTGGAAGAAGAAGATCCTTGAAGTAGGGGAGATTAGTCAAGCCCGATATATAAGTCCACATGTGTGTGGTACCATATCCAACAAAACAACCTTTCTTTTCATCGATTTTGAGACCGGCTAGCTCGGCAAGGACCTCTTCACCGGTCATAAACTTTGGGATGGGGTCGGTGACTTCAACACCTTTCGTGAAGTGCTTTTTGTCTAGTCTGAATTCATGGTTCTTGGGCAGGAATTGACGATGTTTGTCAAACGAAGAATACTTGCCACCCTTTGTTCAGCCGGTGAACATCACGGTATGCCTTGCATGTTGGGCAAGGGAACCTCCCATGAACACACCATGCGCTGAATATGCCATAAGCCGTGAAGTCATGCATTGAATATAGGTACCACACATGCATTGTAAAGTTCGTCTTTGTAGCTCGATTAAATGCGTCGGCACCCAATTTTGCCAAGCATCTTGCAATTCATCCCACACCGGCTGCATGAACACACCCATATTGTTGCCCGGGTGCCGGGTATTATCGGCATCAAGAACGGTGCTTTCGAGCTCAAACATGACACCAGGGGGAAGATTGAGAGGGATCACGAACACGGGCCAACAAAGTGTGCGGGGCTGCCAACATTCCGCACGGGTTGAACCCATCATTTGCGAATGCTCTGGCGTACATTTTGAGCCTCCATAGCTTTTTCAGGGATGCATATTATCGAAGTGCTTCCATGCATCACCATCCGATGGGTGTACCAACTTCTCTCGATTTGTATCTTTTTGCCCTTCTTGTGCCATGTCATTTGTTTCGCGGGCTCCCTCGTCATGTATAGCCGTTGGAGCCTCGATGCGAAAGGAAGGTGTCGTAGGACCATCTCGGGATCTTGGACTGTTTCTTCCCCGCCATCACTATATTCTACTTCCACAAACCTAGAGGCTTTGCACTTTGGACAAAGGCGTTGCTTCCTTCAAAGTCTCCCCTAAATAGGACGCACCCCTTTGGACAAGCATGGTACGACTCATACGGCATCTTGAGTCCACGAAGGAGTCTCTGTGACTCGTACGTGTTCTTCGGCAGGACGTGACCCTCTAGAAGCAGTTTGCCAATAACTGACAACAGGTGTCGAAGCCATCTCGACTAATGCTCAATTGCGACTTCAACGCTATAAGGCGTGAAATGGCATCGGCTTCGTAACCATTGTCTTCGTGTGAGGGGCTGCTGTGCGCCTCCATCATCTCGTAGAACGCTTTTTGCGGTTTCCTCAGGTTCCTCCTCCAATCCTTCATTGAACCGTGCATCGTGAAAGTCTGCCATCATGTGCGCCATCCGGCAGACGCATCGATCATACTCCTCGAGGAGGGGCCTCACCACGCCCCTCTCTAATACGATTGACTTCACCGTGGAAGATCCAGCGGCTATAGTTTGGGATGAATCAGGTGCGTTTTTGAAAATATCTTTGCCCATTTCAACCTTTTCGTTTCTTTTTTCTTGTTCTTACATTTGCTGCAGGGACACGGCATCCGAATAGACCCTTTAGCGGTGGGCCAAATGCATGCTCCAGAAAGCATCGGTCCCCCTAATCCATTCAAGGCTCTTACTTGGCGAAGCCGTGTACATCCACTCACGGTTATCCATCCTCTCGTCATACGCCCAAGTCGGCCGAGCCATATAACCAGCAATTGCATCTACACGGCCTTCATACCATCTAATAGGTGAGGATAGGTCCTAATCCCACCCGACTAATCCCACCCGAGGATGCGTGAGAGCAAAGTTAGCTTCCATGCTCGGGCCTCCTATCCGACACGGAATTTCAGCCTCACCTCCTTTGTTCTCGATACACGTCCCGGGCGGGAGAGTGTGTATCCGGAGAACAATGGGGAGGTCTTTGCCGAAAATCCGCTCGGACGGAGCCGAGCATGGATGCTAACCCATCTACACGCCCACGAGCTGTCCAAAAACGTGGGACAATCCGAAACAGATACGGTCCGCAGATATGCACAGATGCGCATACCAACGCCCGTATCTCTTCCGGACGGGGAGACGCCTAACCGGGTCACGCTATGTAAGACAACTATAAGGACGGGAGGTGATTAATACCTACGGTGTCGATGGAGACGTGGTGCAGCAAGACACGCAGCGCCCACGAGGACGATCGGGGTCGCCGAGTCCCTCCCACAGATCCTCCTACAAAACAAGGGCAAAAAATAGTTAGTGTCGACTCAAAATTTCGGCAGCACCTCACCTGCACGGGGAGGTTCCCAAAACCTGCAAAAAACATGGCACGAAGGCCAACAACCACATACATATACCGAATATGGGACGATGGCCACCAACCACCAATATATCAACAAGAGCCATTTACTTTACTTCTCGAAACCATGCAGATGAAAGTATTCAAGTATTACAAGAACAATTACTAGTAACCCTACAACTACTACTAACAACTACTTAACTACTAACACTACTAATACTAAGAGCTACTTAACTATTTACTAACTACTACTACTAACCATACAACTAACACTACTACTTAACCACTACTACTAGTACTAACCACTACTACTTAACCACTACTACTAGTACTAACCACTAGTTATCCCTAACAACTACTACTAACCACTACTAGAAGGATTGGGCTTACCTTGGCAATGGTCAGCGACGACGGCGTGGATCACCGCAGCAGCACGAACACCGCAGCAGCACGAAGAACGACGACCGGTCGGATCGGCACTTTCTTCTTCTTCCTCCTCCCCTTCCTCTTCTTCCTCCTCTCCTTCCTCTTCTTCCCTTCCTCCCTCTTCCTCCTCCCCTTCCTCTTCTTCCTCCTCTCCTTCCTCCTCTTCCTCTTCTTCCCTTCCTCCCCTCTTCCTCCTCACCTTCCCCTTCCTCCCTCTTCCTCCTCACCTTCCCCTTTCTCCCTTCCCCCCCGCGGGATCAGGCAGGGCCGCCTTGACCGAGGCGCCGGCGTGGGCTGGGGCGGGGTAGAGGGGCGGGCGGGGCGTGGCCGGGTGCCGGCGGCGCCGGAGGCCGGCGGGGCTGCGCGGCCCGGGCGCGCCGGATCAGCGCGGCGGGCGGGTCCGGCGGCGGCGGCGGGGCGGGTCCGGCGGCCCGGGCCGGGGCGGATCCCGCGAGGCCCGGCGGTGGCGGGGCGGCGGCGAGGACCCGGCGGGCGGGCCAGCGGCGGCGCGGGCGGGGGCGGGGCTCGAGGGGCGGCTCGGGCGCGGGCGTGGAAATGAGCTGGAAGAGGGAGCTGGGGTCCCAGATATTTATCGCCGCCCTTTTGCCGAGGTGCGGAAAGTGAGGGCACTCGGCAAAGGTGTTATTTTTTTTTTAAAAATACTCTTTGTCGAGTGCCACGCGTCTAGGCACTTTCGGCAAAAGAACATCTTTCTTAGAAGTATCATATATGGCACTTTCGGCAAAAAGTATGATTTTTTGTTTTTTTCGTCCCATATTTTTTGTGTGTACTTGGTACGGTAATTACATCTCATCTTGAATTTGGGACAATTTCAAGTTGTTTTGCTATATTTCATGAATTATTTCTTTTTCTTGCATTTTCTAGACCACTCCAAATTTGAAGCTAGCGGGGTACATGAAATAATGGAATTTGGTCATTCAAAAAATATTATTCATGATGTTTGGCGTATGTTTAGGCTCAATCCGGGGAACTTCGCGTGAAATTCACGAACATTTTTGTGTCGGAACATGACGAGTTACATGCGGGAAAAGTGTTTTTAAATTCTATAAAATCAAATGAAGTTTTAAAAATCACGAAACTTGGCGAGGTGTCTTGTCATCTCATGAGGAGAATTTTGTGGTAAAATTTGAAAAAGTTTCGAAGCAAGTTAGACGCCGATGGCAAAAACTGTATACATCTCCACACCTCCACCGTGATCAAGTGTGGGGTTCTCCGAGTTTTAGCCATCCGACGTCACAACTTGCTCTAAACTTTTTCAAATTTTTTACCACAGCCTCCCTCATGAGATGACAAGACACCTCGCCAAGTTTCGTGATTTTTGAACTTCGTTTGATTTTATAGAATTTAAAAATACTTTTCCCGCATGTAACTCGTCATGTTCCGACACAAAAATGTTCTTAATTTCGCGCGAGTTCCCAAGATTGAGCCTAAACATACGCCAAACATCATGAATAATATTTTTTGAATGACCAAATTCCATTATTTCATGTACCTGCAGCTCAAATTTGAGTGGTCCTAAAAATGCAAGAAAAAGAAATAATTCATGAAATATAGCAAAACAACTTGAAATTGTCCCAAATTCTGAAGATGAGATGTAATTACCGTAAGTCAAGTCCACAAAAAAATATGGGAAAAAAAAACAAAAAAATGCATAATTTGCCGAAGTGCCGGGTCGGGCACTCGGCAAAGAAAGACCCTATTTGCCGAGTGCATTGACGTGCGGCGCTCGCAAAGGATACCTAGTTTGCCGAAGTGCCTATCGTCAGACACTTTCGGCAAAGGTAACGGAAAACGGGCCGTTTGATCCTGTTATTCTTTGCCGAGTGTATTATTTTGCCGACGGTTAAGCTCCTCGCAAAAGATATAATTTTCCGAAAGTGGGGGAACACCGCCGACGGCCGGCACTCGCAAAGAAGTCTTTGCCGTGCTCAGTTTGGCACTCGGCAAAGATGTTTTGCTGAGTGCCGATTTTTTTCCTCTCTGCAAACGTTTTTCGCCGGCAAAGAAGCCGGATTCCTGTAGTGGAGACGACGACGACTAACTCCGCTCACGGGGTCTTTCCTGCCTGCTAACAGTGATTCATGCTGGCTGCACGCAGCGGAAGGATGTAAATTCGATCATGGCTCCAGCTAACGCGTCTTTTTAGGACCTCTTGTGTGTCTTGTCTTCCATGCTTGTGAAGATGCAATCACGGTAAAGGTGTTTGCCTTCACCGACTTTTTGGTAAAGTTGTTTTTCTTTATATCAGACTGGGCGCCATTGCGGCAATAATGGATGTACATTTTTCACCGACTGGCAAAGCAATGTGATCATAGGTGGGTTGGTGTCAGCTGGGCCTGAAGCGACGCGCTGTGTAATAATAAACTAGTAATGTGACAAAAAAACGCAAGGACAAACAGACTTGGCGCTGCCTGCACTGCTGAACCCTTTCATTTTCATCTAGCGTTATTTCAAAACCTGAGCAGCAGGCGCAATGGCAAGGAAAGTGCTCATGAAGATACTCGGAATCGCGACACACAACCTAGCACCAGACAAGTTTACTACGAGGCGTTTTGCATGCGTTGCCTTTGTCGCTGGCCAAGCGGGAAGCCATGGACGCTTATTTTCCAGCGGCATCATGGGCGAGGCCGGGTTCCAGCAAGTAGATGCTTAGACCCCACTTGTTCGTGTCGCCCGTTGCTGATGGTCGAAAAACTTTGTGCTATGTTGTAATCTAGTAAAAGTTGTAGAGATGTTGGTTGCCTCACGCTAGCGTCCTGTCACTTCCTGCCTCTCTCAAGCTACGCACAAAGTGCCATAGGGTGTTCTAATCCGCTGTTCTTCTTTTTAGATAATGGAATAAGTAATCCCTTGTTCTAAAAACGATGTCACTCTCTCCTGATGATTTCTTTAGATAATGGAATAAGTAATCCCTTGTTCTAAAATTGGTAGCCAACTCTCTAGGCTACCATTTGGCATATATTCAGGAGTAAGAGCTTTGAACTCTTGTCCTAATGCATCAAATGTTGAGCAGGCACTGACCTTACAAGATTACGATGCCGAGTGTTCCTCAATGTCTCACACTCTCTAAGGAAGCTCTTTGGGGTGCCAAGTTGATCCAGTTTGAAAACTTTGACAGCAACTGTATGTTCTTCAAACTCAAATCTACCTTAGTAGACTCAACTGGATTTTGCTGAACAAAGTAAGTTGGTTAAGAAATAAACCATTTGTAGCTTTGACTGAATCGGCATATGAGAACTTCAACTCCTTACGAGATGGATGAGATGCTTGTTTAGCTTTCTTTCTTTTCTTTAAAAGAATGACAGCCAGACAAGATAATAGGAATAACGGAAGAGTTGAAAATCCTACTATTTTCAGAATAACTAATGCTCGCCTTATTTTTGATGTCCCAGTACTGCTACTGCATCGTGGCAGCTGTAGCAAGGGGATATTGGCACATCCCCTGTGTTCTGAAATATCCTACTTGATGGTATTGGTCCCTCGACGAAATTGTCGT
Organism: Hyparrhenia diplandra; assembly: GCA_015847255.1. Taxonomy (NCBI): domain Eukaryota; kingdom Viridiplantae; phylum Streptophyta; class Magnoliopsida; order Poales; family Poaceae; genus Hyparrhenia; species Hyparrhenia diplandra. Next base: position 161,360 of record JADLZK010011652.1, read on the forward strand.
GTTCTGGATTAGAACAACGACTGATAACTGGAACTGGTTGGAATTTGGGGCAGGAAAAGCATGGAATTGAGAGGATTAGCAAGAACAGCAAGAGATAGTTAAGACGGTTACAAGGTTCAGGTAGGAACTCTGTTCTTCGATGGTTCTCTGTTTCAGTTACAAGGGCGTTTTATACTCTGCTACTCACCCGCCGACGCCAGCCCATTAGCCAAAGGCCCATAACGAACTAACAACGACAAACACAACAGAAAGGTAACCGACTCAGCCACTCTTCGGCATTGCCGGATATGCTACAGCTCCTTCCTTCTTGCCCTTTGTCTTGATCATGACATTCCCTCCTCGGAATCCAGCTTGTCCCCAAGCTGGATAGGATGGGAACCGGCGGCGAAGGTCTTCAGCTTCTTCCCATGTAGTCAAAGACGATGGCAACCTGCTCCACTACACCTCGATCTGGGATTCTGCCGAAGCTCCTTTCTGGCACATTCTAGTTTGCAGAAACTGAATAGGCATCAATTGAGCCATAGGATCGATTGGAACCTGGGAGATATCATCCTCAATTCGAGCAGAAGGTGGGATGTGCTTCTTGAGCTGGGACACGTGGATCACTGGATGAATCCTGCAGCTATCAGGCAGTTGCAGTCGGTATGCCACAGCACCCACTCTCTGAAGTGTAACAGAGCCGACCGATTTACATGTAATTAAGTATAAAAGTGGCCCTGGCAAGGGACTCGCTTTGATACGTAATCACATATAAACCCGGTATTTCGGAAATCTCGAAGGATTTCAAACTTTCATCAACATACAACCAAGGATCTTCGAAGCTCAGTGGTTACAAACCGACAAGTTATAACATAACACAAGTTCACAAACATCGGAGTTCAAATAGTAGTTATTACAATACCAGTTCAAATAGTAGCAGAAGCAAATAAGTTTTTAAAACAGTACCAACATAGTCCAATAATAGTGGTAGTGCCATTAGTAAGTCAATCCCGCAACAGCACGAGACGGGGAAAAGAGTTTGCCAAGCCCTAGGCAATTACTCATCATCATTAGCAGGGTACAAACATGTCTTGCAGTAACCATGGAACACTTGGCCATCTGCAACATAGGAAATAAAACCCTGAGTACGGGAATGTACTCAGCTAGACTTACCCGTCTTAACCAAAAATAAATGACTCCAAGGATTATGCCGTCCTTTTAGTGGATCTGGCTGACTCACATTTTTGCATAAAAAATAAAGTAGAGATTAATTAATGGAGCCTAGCTACATCAGGTTTATCCAAGTTGAATTGTTACTCTTGAATTATTATTAACATTAAGTCCTGTAATAAGCAAGATTAATAAGTATGCTCAGAAATTAGTAACAACAATACAGGTAATCTGATCCGTATTTTAAACATTTAGCAGCAACATAAATAACCGTAAATTACATTATGAGTATTAAGACTACAGTGCCGCGGAAACATTCGGGTTCTCACCGCCCAGGAGAGATGGCGACCGAATGGATTACTACCTAGCTGGGGACAATACCATATCACAAACCGGGCATACTTTGCAAGGGCAGCCATAGGTCTTTTTTTTGAACTGTTCGGGGTACGTATCGCGGGCGTGACGGCAACCTCCTCATCAGGGGCCAACCAGGGTGTCAACTCTAAGCCATGCTTACTCTTGGTCATCGCCCGTGCCTGCGCACATCTTTCCTTCCTCCATGAGGAGCGTTAAATGGCCACGTCGCCGACCGGACCCAGATCTACTTAGCTTCGTGGTTCACGACTCCACGGAACCTACTAAGTGATAGGTGCTTTCGACTTCCGACCGCCTTCCGACAAAGATCTAGTCCTTAATTGACACAGGCGGAGGACCACAAATTCCGCCTGGTCTAGTTATCACATTTTTACCAAAGGTTATATTTCAATCTGCCGAGTAGTCACCCATGTGACTAATCATCATTCAACTCTAAGTAGTGACCGGAAATCACCGGCTATTGCAACCATCATAATCTGAGCATAATTAAACCTAGACTTAACAATAGCATAGGATAACAAGGTAAACAAGGATATATTGTGCAGCAACGGTATCAAACAACTCTTATACTTAATGCATTAAACATAAAAAGATACTCAATTCAGTAAATTTAGAAAGCATAGGAAAGTTCAGCATGCACGGGGCTTGCCTTTCATGAAAGTGGTAGGGAAGTGGTCCGGCACTCAGGAAGCTCTGTGATCAACCGTCCTTCTCTAGTGAGACCTTCTGACTGCACTCCGATGTGGTGAAGATCTGCCTCCTGCGCCGATCTCCTCCAAAAACCAACTCCTCCGATCCTGATATGGTGCATATGCGAGAGTGAATATAAATGAATGCACGATTAACGAAGGATAGATGGATGCATAATGATGCATGATTATAGTAAGTTCATATCTCTTCCGTGGTAGAGAAGCTAATTACTACACAGAACAATCATGTTAATTAACCATCATCACATGCACAGGTTTTTGTTAAACATTCCATTCGGACAGCATAGCATGACAGCACAAAAATGGATGCAACTGGAGTTCTGTAATTCCAATTACAGCAAACAAATACTTGCTGGAAAGCTTATGAAATTATCTACAAATGTTATTAAACTCACATTACTAGATTCCATCATCTACCATATGCAAAACAGCAAGTTTGTAAATCTGTTTCAGGGTGACAAGGTGATCATGCATGGTTTATAACTTTCAATTTAAACATGCCAACATAACCAAATCTAAACAGCAAGTAATAGAGATGATTATCTACCATAAAAACTTATTGGTTGCCAGGAAAGATAAACTAATGCACATGAAATAACAGTTGCTAAATAAAATATTACATGTAGATGCTTAAATTGAATTATAAAGCAATTTAAATGGTGACCTAATGTAGAAAAGCATGAAACCAGCAAACTAACTTTACCAACCGTTTTAGATCATCAAAATAACAAAAGTTATATTTTCTTTTATTTTTACTGCAAGGTCATCATGCATATTTTAACCATTTTTCTTTCAACTTAAAAAGAGCTATATAGGCAAACATCTCAGAAAATTCTACAAAAATTACAGTAGCATCTTACTGTCATCACCACTCTACCATAAAAATTTCCCAGCAAACACATGCATACTTTATCCTCTACAGAAAAAGACAGATTGCATAAAAAATGAGCATGAAAATATTTTGTATTGTGAAAAGTGTCAAACAATAGATTTCTGAATATGAATAGATACTTAACAGCATCAAACACCCACAAAATTTATCATGACCAAATTCCTCATATTTATTTTCTTAGCAATTTTCCCAAAAATGCAAGCTAAATGGTACATAAATCAAAACTCACATTTCTACAAACAGAACATAACATGAACTATATTTTCTCTTACTGCACTAACAAAATCATGAACATTTTGTATAGCAAAACATATTTTTATTTTGCACCAATAAGAAGTTACACATTTTCCCATTTACATGCTATTTACTGGAATAAATAAAGCTCTATATAAAAAGTAATAAAAATGCAGTTTCATATTTTTATACTATAGAGTTAAAGATAACAAGCATGACAAAATTTGCCTCACTCAAATACGAGCTAAAATGAGCAAGATATGAATTTTACAAGATATGCATGTATTTCTGAAAAGAAAAAAGGAAAAAAGAAAACAACGCTGATAGTCGGGCCCCACGTGTCAGTGACACAAAAGCAGGGGACGGTGGCGCGGCGGCGGGTCGACAGCAGATTCACGCCGGCAGTGACCAAAACGGCCAACCAAGCATACCATCTAGCTCTACTCGACGAGACGCATCAATTGACATTTAAAAACGCGAGCTCAAACTAACCCTAGCGCCGATGGCGACGAACGGCAGCGACCGGCGGCGCCGCCGACGGCGCACTGGCCGCTCTTAGTGACGATAGCTCGAAACAAGACATGCACAGGCTCGCCGATGCTCGAGCGGTGCTAAACCTCAACACAATCGAAAAGAAAACGACGACGTGACGAGGAACAACGACAGCCGGAAAACGCCGGGCGGCGAGCACGACGACGGCAAGCATGCAGTTCAAGAACGAAAAACACTGACTCGATTCCTCCTAGACTTAGCTAGATTAGCCTATCACGGACTCAGAACGCGAGCTAGAAGGAGAAGAACACGAGTGAGGAAGACGGTCGACGAGCTCAACACGGCGGCGCCATGGCGGACCGAACGCCGGCGAGAAAGGTGACAGAAATGTGGGTTATACCTTGCTCTTTACCCGATTCGACGGTGTAGGAAGGTGGAGTGAAGCAAGGTGAAGCTTTGAGCGGCTTTTGGTGGCTAGGTGCGGTGGTGGTGGCGGAACGCAACGGCGATGGCGAGGTCGCGGGCGGCGATGCTTGGCGCGGCAAGGCGAGAGCGATGGCGGCGGCTTGGGAGTAGGGTTAGGGTTTGGGAAGCGCATGCGGTGTGCATTTTATGGAGGCACCCGGTTAGGATGGGCGCGATCCTGACCGTACATCAGCGGCGGTGGCTCGCCACGCCGCAATCGTGTGGAATTTTGAAAACAGTTTTGGGCCTGGATCTCGGGAACCGTGTGGAATTTTGAAAAACTTTATATATAAAAGTTGCTAAGAATTTCATAAGCTACAAATCATTCAATTTGAACTTTTTCAAATTCGGCACCTATTTTGAGTTATAGGCAAAGGAGCAGAAATAGCATATAAAGACTTAGTAAAAGTCAATTTTGAAACAAACCCTAAATTGACCTAACTACTAGGCGTTTTGAACATTTTTCAAGCATTTTCATGAGGTACAAGTTTAACAACTTTTGTTCTATAATAAAAGTACTACACTTTTTATTAGGAACATTTTTACAGAAAAACCATTATATCAAGCATTTTTGAAAAGGTTTCCAAAATCACTTCAAATGGTCAAATTGAGTTGACTAATTTTAATAAATCATTTTAGGTGACATGACCAACACAAACATGGTTCCAATTCATGGTCTAAAATATAATTAGGCATAGTTAAGGGTCAAACAATTAATTCACCAAGCATTTCATATATATCATGGCATGGCAAAGCATAGCAAACAAATGCAAGCATAAAATGATACAAATAGTAAATGCATGCATGGAAATGATGCTTATGATATGAAATGCACATGGTTATGCAGTGATTAACACCTAGGGTGTTACATGAAGGACTGAAATGGCCCATAGTATTTGAATCTTAGCTTTTGGTTAGAGCATGGAGCAACTGATGAATGGATATATAGCTGAAACTTCAAATAAACTAGATCACCCACTTGGAATTCCCTTTCGCTTCTTCCTTTGTTGGCCTAGGATTTCATTCTCAGCTGTGCTTTTGCAAATGATGCTTGATCACATCGACAGTAATTGTCTTTCAGTCATCCATTGCTCTAAGTCTGGTGAATGCACTTTGATCTCATTTGCACATCCAAATAATCTTGAGAATGCCCATATGACACCTCAAATGGTGATCTGGCCAATGCTGAATGGTAAGTGGTGTTATACCACAATTCTGTCACAGACAACCATTTACTCCACTGCCTCGGGCAAGAATTTACAGCACATCTCAAGAATCCCTCTAGGCACTGGTTAAGCCTTTCAGACCGGCCATCAGTCCATGGGTGATATGAACTGCTCATCAGAGGCTGTGTATCTGCCAACTTGAACAATTCCTTCCAAACAGAGCTGGTGAAAATCTTATCTCTGTCTGACACAATTCCTTGTGGTAATCCATGTAGCTTGTACACAGAATCAATGTAAGCTTGAGCTACTCTCAAGGCAGAGAATGGATGTGCCTGAGAAATCCAGAGCCAAGTGGTTTTGCCCTCATAGATCGGAAAATTTTATTTAGGTAATTTCCCGAGGTTTGGATTGGTGGGATCGATAGGTGGGTCTCGAGTATGAACATCATAAGCCATGCCATGAAATAGTGAGGAGTCAGGTTTAGGCGCTGGATGCATACCATTGGCTGGGGAATGGATTGGGGAAGAAGTACCCCCAATTCCATCCTCCAGTGTAGTCGAATCATCGCGGTGCCCGCTGGGCCGAGCAGCCATTGGCTCCGCAAAAGAATGCGTGGCGGTCCGCTCAATCTGGGCTGAGGGGGTGGAAGACCACGCCTGTCGACGCGTTGGCGTTGTCGAGGAGGAGTGATCGATATCAATACTTTGTGACTTTGTCCACCTTCAGCTTGAGATCATCAACGGCGCCATCAGACCCCTGACACCACTCTTCTAGCGACCCGGCGACCTTAGTGAGCGTGGCAATGTTTGGCGTTGGAGAGGAGCGCGGTCTGGCGGAGCTCCGAATCCGTGATCCGGCGCTCTAGGTTGAGTTCGACATCGTCGAAATGCTTGGAGAAGGCAGCGTTGAAGTCGGTGAAGCGTTTGGCAACGGAGGCGTCCATCTCGGCGCGCTGGACCCGATCTAGCGACTAAAGTTGAGGTCGACGTTGGTGATGCGCTTTGAGATGCGGTGTCGAAGTTGGTGAAATGCTGGTTGACGGATGTGGACATTCTTTTGGGTATATTGATCCAAACTAATTCCAAACTAATTCTTCTGCTAATTCCAAACTGAGTGACTCCGCACAATGGGATGTGGACATTCTTTTGGGTTTATTGATCGGTAGGAACTAAGATGATATTAGGGTGAACTTTTGCTAAGTGCAATATTGCCTTAGGAAGTGTGTGTAGCATTTGCCTTGTGTATGTGCTGCTGTCCTGCTGACATGTAGGATGATACACTATTGCTAGCTAAGTCTTATAGTTGCAAAATGGACACGTGATGAACTGATGGATATTGGATGTGTTATGTAATCTAGCACTGGTTTAGTTTAATTGTGGCCTCTTTCCTGATATTTGTTTTGGTCTACTTTTATCATGAATGATCAATATTTTCTTGGCCAATTAAGCCCCTGTAGCATGCATTACCTTGAGGGGGGTTAGCTGCCAAGGAAACACAAATTTCCTTGGGGGTCGAAACACTCAAGGAAATTGCTCTTCCTTGAGGGTGTCAGCACATAGGTAAAGTAAGTTTTTTTTACGGTTCATTTGTGTTACCTTGGCGGTTCTAACTCTCAAGAAAATATGTGTCCTTGGGGGGCTCAGACATTTCCTTCGCGGTTACAAACTCAAGAAAGTATACATCCTTGGGGGCATCGATATACCTTTGGGGTCATCAACCCTCAAGAGAATCCATATCCTTGAGTGTTGTTACTTTTCTTTGGCGGTGTTAAAAATCTGACGGGTTATTTGTTTCCTTGGCGGTTCAATGCTCAATGAAATGATTTATAGTGGCCAGCACTCAAGTGAATAGGTGTTTCGCTCTCCCTCTACCCTTGGCGGCCTTTTCTTGAGTGCTGGCCGCCACGTTTTATTCCCTTGGCAGTTTTGTGGCTTTCCTTGAGAACCCTCAGGGGGGTATTCAGTTCTGTGGTAGAATTTGTAGATACTTGTTTCCCACAGAATGACTATATACCAGGTGCACTCTTGTTGTAAATAAATATTAAATGCAGAACACTTAATGTTTGATGCATATTTATTCAAAATGCAACCTGATTAATTTAGATTATAGTATTTGTATGCACACGAATACATGAGTATTTATGTATGTCTTCATATACATATGAGAGAGGAGTATATATGGATACATGCACAGAAGGCCGGTAGTATATCCATATACTGACAGTTGGAATATGCATGTATATACAAGAGCAAAGAGAATATATATGATAATAACAATAAAGTATCAAATGATACTCATTTTAAAAAATGCCATGGATCCTGGATGATGATTTGTAAAATACCCTCCATTCTAAAATTATAAGTCATTCCAACATTCTTGAAGAGTCAAAGCATTTCAAGTTTGACTAAGATTATAGAGAGAATTATAAAGATTTGTGACATTAAATAGGTATACTATAAAAATATAATTAATGAAGAACCCAATAACGTTTATTTGGTATCATAAATGTTGTTGTGATATTATATAAATTTGGTCAAACTTGAGATGCTTCAACTCTCCAAGAAGATTGAAATGACTTATAATTTGGGATGGAGGGAGTAAGTATCGACAAAACTGCATCTACTACAATGCGAAATAGTATCAACTGATGCTATGGAAGTGCTACTCAAATCTGAGGAAGTATCAACTGTACCATCACATCAAAAAATTATGAAATTATACCAGATCTAATCTGAAATGAAAAGGTATCAACTGATACCGTGACATGAAAAAAAAGTGTGAAATCATACACAAAATCTAAGAAAGTGTCAACTGTGGGGTGACATCAAAAAAGTTATGAAGTGATACTAGATCTAATATGAAAAAGTATCCAAGGATACTCTAAGTATCAGATGATAATACTCTCATCTGGAAAAGACCATGGAATTGCAGGCGCCATTGCTCCTCCAGTCTCGTGCTCTGCTGCTGAACGGCAAGGATCACAGCAGGCATGCGCATGTACTGTCGTTGGATGGGATTGAAAAGATTCAGAGACAAAGGATATTACCTAGTCACCATTGTAACACCCTAGGTGTTAAGCACCTTGTTTGCATGAGCATTTGCATGGCATCATCATCATTTCATGCATAATCATGTTGCTAGTGACATTCATTTTAATTTGACTTCAATTCATGCTTGTTTGAACTAGCTACAATAGGATACTAGCTGAAATGTGGTTTTGGACCTAAAATTGTGCCTAGATATATTTTTGACATAATTTAGGACCATGTTTGAGCTTGAGTTTCAATTTAGAAATTTTTTATAAATCTGCCCTAGAGCCTATACCCTTTTTGAGTCATTTTGAAACTCATTTCAAAAGTGCATGATAGAATTGTTTTTAGCCAAAGTGTCCCATATATGAAATGTAGTACTTTTTATATAGATCAAAAGGTCTTATATGAGTTTCTTGTGAAAAGGCTTGCAAGTGGTTCAAATAGTGCCCAACAGTTGGGTCAGGTTTGAATTTGATTCAAACTCTGGTTTTGAGTTGGTGTTGATGACCTTGCTGTTTTTAATTTTTATCTCCAAATCTAGGCCGAACCAGGAAAAGTTCATATTGAGAGTTTTGTAGCTTATGAAATTCTCTACAAAATCGATGTTTTGAGTTTTTCCAAATTCCACACGAATCTCGAAATACAGGGCGAAAACGGAGGCAGGGTCAGAAACAGGGAAGGGGACCTATCAGCCACCGTCCGCCGACAGCAGCCGCTGCCGACGTACGCGGCGCGTGGACCCGATGTACGGTTCCAGATCGCGCATGCTCGTGTCATGCGCCGTATAAAGGGCGGGCAACGGTTGCCTAACCCCTAGCCTCACTCCGCCGCGCCGCCAGCAGCTTAGAGCGAGGAAGCGCCGCCGCCAAGATCGCCTGCCGCCGCGTTTCCGAGCCCGCCGCCGCTGGTTCGCCGCCACCACCGCACCAAACCGCCCCAAACCGAATCCCTAGCTCCGCCTTGCTATGCTCTACCTAACGCCATCGTCGAAACAAGGTAAAGCCGAGGTATCGAGCTCCTTCCCCTCGCATCGCCGCTGCTCGCGTCGAGTCCGCCATGGCCGCCGCCGAGTCAAGCTCACGTCCGGGCTCGTAGGTCGATTTAGGTCATTCTTTTGAGTGTTCTAGCTTCGTCTAGATGTGCTCGAGCTTGAACCAGATGGTTGAGTGGATCTCGCCGTCGTTTAGCCGGGACACGTCATCGCCGTCGCTGTGCCCGTGGCCGCCGCCGTGCATGCGCATGGTCTGCCACCGCCGTAGCTCCGTTGAGCTTGAAACCACTTTGCATGTCTTAGTTAAGTAGAGTGGAGTCGAGAACGAAGTTTGGGTTGCTTTCGGTTGAGCACCAAAATGGCCGACCGCCGTCGTCCCGCGCCGCCGCGAGCCGCCGCCGTCGTCGTCGTTGTTTTCGACCATTTCAGCTTGAACCAAGGGTACCATCGAGTCCGTCTCGTCGAGTAGAGTCAAAATGACTAGCTGGTTGTGTGTTTTGGTCGCCGCCGGCAAAGATCCGCCGCCGATCCCACGCCCGGCGCCGCCGTGCCCTGTTCTGTGTCACCGACACCAGAGTCCCACGCGTCAGCCTTTTTCTTTTATCTTTTCTGTTTTTCCAGATTTCAATGAAAAGCTTTGGAAATTTATAACTTGGTCATTTTAAGGTGTTTTTTAGTGAGACAAATTTTGTCATGCTTGTTAGATGATAAGCTACAGTATAAAAATATGAAACCTTATTTTCTGACAACTTTTATACATAGTTATATTTAGGGCCATAAATGCATAGAAAATGAGAAAATCCATATCTTTTAATTGGTGCAAGATAAAAAATATGCTTCCTGTACAAAATGTTCTTAGTTTTGTGAGTAGAGTCCAGGAAAAATATCATGCATGGTATGTTCTGTAGAAGAAATGTGATTTTCTATTTATGCGCCATTTTCAAGTAGTGATCTTGGGAAAATCATAGAAAAATAAATACTAGGGTTTTGTATGTGAGACTTGGCATGCTTGGTTTTGATAGGTTTAGGTAGCCTGTCATACTCAAAAATCTATTATCTGACACTTTTCATAATGCAAAGTATTTTTATGCATAGCTTTATGGCTAGCTTGTCATTTTTGTGTAGGGTTGTATGTACATGATCTTGCTGTGAAATTTTTATGGTAGCCTTTGTAGACTAGTAGGATGCTCTGGTAATTTTTGTAGAATTTTCTCAAGTAGTTATGTATCTACCATATTTATGTTGCATAGAAAATACTCTAGAAATGCATGTTTTTAGTAGGGTAATATGTTTTGGTAATTTTATTATTTGCTTCTAGCATGAATAGGACCTGCTGGTATGCTTAAGTTGATAACCTCACATGTTTGGTCAATTCATTATTCCTAGCTTTTATACATTTATTATGAGCATGTGTAGTGGATATTAGGGCTTATCATTTTATGAGCTTTAAATTATCTTTTGACCTGCCCAGTAGGTTTATTTAGGGGTTTATAGCTTGCTATGCTTGCTGGAAAAGTTTTAGAGGAAGTAAATGCTTGAGTATTTTATTTGGAGTATCCTAAGTAATAGTTGGTCTGAAAACAGAGCCTCTGTTTTTCCTGTTTTCGAGGTTGTAGATGACAGAATCAGGTTGAGCATGTATGGAATGATTTGTAGGAAATTTTGTTAGCTTTCCATAGAGTATTTATTTGCTGAATTTGGAGCTGTAGAACTCTTTGTAGGACTGTTTTACTGACAGCATGTCTAGCTGCCATTTTCCTGTGATTAGTGAATTAGGGTGTTTGCTTGATGTAGGTTATTAGGGTTTCTTGTGTAGATTTAATTGTGTTTCTACAGAAGAGATATACACTTACTAATAGCATGCATCATGAAGTATTCATCCATCATTCAAATCTTACTTTATGCAAGTCTTTATTTATGTAATTGTAATAGTCTTTTCTCCATCATATGCATCATCTTAGGATCGGGAGAAGTGATAGAGGAGCTGATCGAGGAGCAGACCGGGGAACTTCACCACCTCGGAGTGCAGCCGGAAGAGGTCATCGGAGGAGGAGAGTCGACCGTCGAACTCCCTGAATGCCCGAGCACGTGCCTGCGACGTTCCTGCGAGGCAAGCCCCGGAACATTCTGCCTTTCCTATTCTTCCAATTAATTTGACTTGAGTCGTTTATATGTTTCATGCATTAAGTTTAGGAATGGTTGAAACCATTGGTGCATTGAGATCCTTGCTGAAAGTTGCCCTATCCTATTTAGGAGTCTAGGTTAATGCTCAGTATCATGATTGCAGTAGATAGTGATTCCGGTCACTTGAGGAAATCTTGTGAACAATCACATGGGTGATTGTCAAGCTGCTGCTGAGAACCTGATTAAATAAAACATGAGAGATTGGATGGATATTGTGGTCTTTCCATCTGATCAATTAAGGACTTACCCTTTGTCGGGCTGTGGTCGGAAGTTGAAACGTGCCTGTTCATATAGTAGGCTCCTGGGTCATGAGCCACGGCTCGTGGGAATGTTAGGGGCCGGCTTTGCTCGCTTTATCGCTCCTCCTTGGCGTGGTAGGTTGGGATTGATTAAAAGAAGAAGATGCGCACGGCGCCGTCTTCGTTGCTCGCCACTTGGTGGCCCGAGAAGGAGGGGGTAGCCGGCAGGACCGAGACATACGTCCCCTAACGTCCCGGGAGTGATTGGGTCCGCCTTTGCAAAGTAGACCGTTGATGATGTGGTATTCGCCACCTGGTTTGCAATCGATTTGAATCGCCATCTCCCCGGATAGTGAGAAACCGGGATGCTTCCGCGACATCGTAGTCTTAATAACACAATACATGTTATATTATCATGTTGCTGCTGTTAAATTAATGATCAAGCTACTTATACTGTTATTTACTATACTGAGCAATGATTAATCTTGACTATACAGGATCTATGGTTATGTACATTAATAAGCAACCCCTTTAACTTGGAAAAATACAAGTAGCATGTGTAGGCTCACTAAACAACTTTATTTTGAAATTAATGTGAGTCAGCTGAACCCCAGATAAAGCCTAGCATAATCCTTGGAGTCTTTTTTTTTTTTTTATTTGTCGGGTAAGTCTAGCTGAGTATTTTGTACTCAGGGTTTTATTCCCATTGTTGCAGGTGAGCATTTGTACCATGGGTACTGTAAGACTTGTTTGTTTCCTGTCGATGAGGAGTAAAGGCCAGGGCAAGACATTCCATATCCCTGTCTCATGCTGTTGCAGGGTTGACTATCTACTGGCACTATTTTATTTCTGATTTCGCTAAAGACTATTTGGTTTTCGAAAATTACTGCTTCCGTATTCTGAACTTGAGTTTGTAAGAAATGGTACATCGCACTCTGATATTAATATATGCCGAACTTGGTTTCAAATACCTGCGGATTTACTACCGAACTCAACGATCTTGGTTGTGAACGTTGATGAGTTTGAAATCACTCTGAGATTTCCGGAATACCGGGTTTATATGGACTCAAGTGTAGACTGCGATTGCCTCGGTGATTGCGAATTATATTTGATTTCTTATAAATTGGTCGGCTCTGTCACAACCATTTCCCAGCCGCCCCTGATGGTGGTCACAGTAGGGGCGGCTGGTCTCCAACAGGCCTTGGCGGCCACTGTAGGGGTGCCTCTTGTTACGAGCCGCCCCTACACAAAAATCCAGCCGTTCCCATAGTAAGCTTTTGTAGTAGTGGTTATATCCTCCTGTGTTCACCGACGACTTGCTGGATGAACTGGCAAGAAGTGAAGTACACGACGCATAGGAGAAAGCAGGATAGTTCTCGTCACCCCGGCGACAGTGACAGCCCCGTCCATATGATCATCCCTTCAGAAACTGCGACGGGTTGGAGATGTGTAGGGAGTCCACCCCGGCGACACCGGTGGGTCGAATGCGCCGATGAGGTCGTATGCGTCGATTAACTCGATGAGGACGGAAGCACTAGTCACTTCGAAATATCTTTTTTTTAGAGTTAAAGGGCCAAGCCCCAGCCTTAGCATTAACCAAGACAGAAATGTTTACAGCATCGTTCAGTACCAAAAAACACTCACCTCAATCTAGAGCACTGAGAAATAAAGCTAAACGCACTCTCCCACATTCATAACATCCGCCAACAAAATGAAACACTAAGCCAGACTAAACCACTTGAACCTGCCACCTTACCACCCAGATCAGGCCAGTCGGCAAAACGATCCATCACCTCCGCCGGTAAGGCTTGATTCTGCTAGTCATGCACATGTTTGTAGAGGTACTTATCCCCTCCATCCCCCACTTGAGTCAGCCAGGTAGCCGGTGAGGTTTTGCGCCCAAAACTTTCAACTTCTCCAGTTTTTGATTGAACTCCTTTAGTTTGTCCTTGGGATAGAGTAGACTCCAGTTTTGAAGCATACTGACAACATTCTGTAGTAAATTTCTCATATCCTTCAAAAGGATACCCTAAAAGCATAAACTATTCCTTAGTTTCCAGAGCCCCACATGGCAGCAGCACAAAAACATATTGTCAACTAAGAATCTCTTATTACTTAACCACATAGTAACTATAGACTCAAACGAACTACCTGCATCTCTACCTATCACATCAGGTATATAAACCCAAAGCAGTTTAGCAACTACACAGCCAAAGCACAGGTGCTGCACAGATTCATTCTCCAGGCAAAACAGACAAGTGTTATCTACGTATCTTCTACATTTCTCCTTAAACTTAAGTTATTTCTAGTTAAAAGTTTATTCTTGGAATGAAGCCACAGGAAAAAAGTGAACTCTAGGAGGAAATATCTGGATACCTATCAATGGCGCATCGGAACAGAAATCGGATTAGCGTAAAAATCGGATTGCACATGGACCGTATATGCTCTATCTGGTGCTCATTTGTTGGCCCGCTAAGAGCGACCGTGGCTCATTTGAGACGCATGGGAAGGGGTAGACCGTGTGGCTAGGAGGGAGTAGCTACACCTGGGAGTAGTAAGGAATTTCCCTATACATATATGTATATACTTTATCTCTTCTATAATATAGTCTATGACCAATCCTACAACTCTAGGTTCTGTAGTCATATAGATTTTGAACTATTTTTGTGTTCCAATTAAGATGATTATCTGTAATCATGTATGAATTGGGCTAAGCTAGAAAAACTAAAAACTAGTTAATTCAATGATGACCTTCTCCATAGATTCACCTATATAGGTTGCGGTTAACGTTGTAAAAAATAAGAGCTTGAATACCACATGTGAATAATCCAAGTAACATGATTATTATAGAGATAAATAGCTAATTTCTTATTCACAATACAGAACATTACATTGTCTTAAACTCCATTAATATACAATAATATATACCATCTTGCATGTCTTCACTAACGACAGCAAATATATGACATAGAAACATGAAGCAAATGGCATGGAAAACAATTAATTATTGTTGCTAATGCCGAAATGCTCTAGATGTTTTGATTATGATAGATTCAACATCGATGTAGTGCATAAGACCATAATGACATCAAAAGCCTTACACTAAGAGCATGTCACTAGAGTTCCTAGAGCAAACGCGTACAGTAATTCCGATTGGGCTTTGTCGGACGATAGTTTGCAAACTTGTAGATTGTTTTCTTCTAATTCATTTCTTCCATATAGTTTGTCATAGATTATCACGTTCAGCTTCATAGTCACATCCCTAGAGAATCACTTACAGGGGGAGCTCCATCAAATAGCCCCTAGCTAGTTGATTGAAGTAGAAGAGAAACTTTGTTTTTTTTCTTCCCAAGAATCTTTCAGTATCACAAGTGTACTTGCCACGCTTGCCATAGCTGGTCTTTCTTTAACATCTTCCTTTAAACACTTCATGGCTAGTTTTCCAATTTCATCAAGGATAGGAATATCTTGTTCTTCAGCAATATCCTTGTCAAACAACACCCTTCCAGTGTTATCTTGTTCATAAACACTCTTAAACTGCTTGACAAGACTGATTTCACCATTTACAACGGGCCTTCTAGAAATGAGTTCTAAGAGAACAATCCCAAAGCTATAGACGTCACTTTTCGGAGTTAACCTCCCTGTATCCTTGTACACTGGATCCATGTAAGGCAAACACCCTATCACAATCATTGTATAATCTTTGCCCGGTACAGAAACCTTTGATAACCCAAAATCTGAGATTTTTGGAACCAACCCACCATCGAGGAGTATGTTGTCTGGTTTGACATCTGCATGTTGTATGCCATTTTCTGTGTATGAATGCATGTAAGCTAAACCTTGAGCAGACCCAATGGCAATGTCCAGACGTGACCTAAGTGTGAGAGGCTCACGCTGCTGATCATTATTTTTGCCATGGAGAATGTCTTTGAGACTTCCTTTAGCGGCATATTCATATACCAGCAATGGAACATCAACTCGCAAGCAGCAGCCCAAGAGCTTGAGAATGTTCCTGTGCATCATCCTTGATTGGATTTCCACTTCCTCCACAAACTTATCCAGTGTACCTTGAGTTACCTCATTTGAGGCCTTAACTGCCACCTCGGTCTTGTCAGATAAAGTCCCTTTGTGAACTTTACCAAAGCCTCCCTTGCCAAGTGGCACCAAATTGTTCATGGTTATTTTATCAAGTTCATCTTTTGTGAATAATATTAGAGTTTTCACATTTTTAAGTCTCTCACTTCCATTCTTTCTTTCAATTGCTTCCTGTTCTCTCTCCTTGGCCTTTTGCTCTATGCGCTTCAGCTTATAGCATACCCCAATTCCAAGTATAATAAAAACTAATATGGAAGCACCAACAGTGATTCCTGTAAACAACATATTCAAAAATATAAGTAGAGGATATGCTATCATTAGTTCTCGTACTTCGTGTAAATAATATAGTTGTGGTAATCAGTTGCAATCATTTTATTGAAATAACAAACCAGTCATTTCTGTCAAACATAATAACAATGATTGTCCACTGCAGCATATGCAAATAGAATAAGTTAGGTGGAATAATTTCAATGCGTAAATAAATTAGGAGCATTCACAAAATTTCAATTGTTGTTATATTTGCAATAATGCCACTTAAATGTCAGTTGTACCCATCGTGGCTCATAAGCTATACGCTTTACGGTTTAGACGACTTAATGATAATATAATCATTAGGACTAACACATTCTTAGAATGTCATTTAATGAATTAATAGGATTTAGGAAAGCAAAGCAAATTAGTCACATCCAGAAAGTTTACAAGGGGCGCCGAATGGTGTGGTGGTATCCAAGTATAAAAAAAAAAAAAAAGCAAACATTGGATTATCATCAGAAAAAATTGAACGCATGAACCTGAGTATTAAAGAGTTGAAAAGAAGAAAAAAAATAAGTAGAAGAAGAAGGATAAAAACAAAGGATATAATTATTATCAGTAAGTAACAGAGACCGGCCATAGAAATTGAGACTGAAATGTGAGGCTGGCCTTTTTTATTTACACATGTGCCTAATAGCCTCTGTCAAATGGTCTATACTAGTATTCCAATAACAGAGCCGACCACCTTACCAGGCCCACCTCTGTAAATGAATTCGAAAAAACAAAAATCGTGCAGTTCCTAAGACACATATTTGCTCCCTACCACCACAATACAGGCTCTCTTTTGCCTATATACCATGTTATATTTTTATTTTAACTTTTAGCAATTTTGTATTGAATGTTTCATCCCCTAAATGATTTGAAATAAAAAATAACTATAAAGTTTTAGATCCTTTCAAGCTCCACAATTCTAGTATTGGGTGTCTCCACTTGAGATAGTTTAAAAAATTCAAAATTTTGAATATCAAAATTTAAGAATTTTGAAATGAATACTTGGGAATCTGCATGGTTCGAAATAAAAACTTGTGAAATGCAAAGTTTTAGATCACATTGACAACTCTAACTATTGAAGTTTCTATGTTTTGAATTTCACAATTTTAGAATATAAAACGAATGTTTAGGAATCTAAATGACTTCAAAGCAGAGACGTCTTAACCACAAAGCTGTAGAGTGTACGGAGAACTAGGACTTTGGCGTGTACCGTGTCAACATGTGAGGATGTTTGAAAATTCAAAATTTTTAATTTCAATGTTTCTGAACTTAAAACAAATTTATTGGGAAATTCAGTGGAGATGATACGGATATATAACTTTCATTAAGATGTTGGAATTTAGTAGGATGACATGGATTTTAGTGGGAGATGATGTGGATAGTGTGATAATGTGGATGGTTTGCATGTTGAGATAGACTTATAGTGGGGATTATCTTTATAAGAGATATAAATTGGTTAGTAGAGGTGGTCCTCTTAAGTCACCACCTCTATTAATAGTTGATTAACAGCAACCGGCATTTGCCTAGGGCCGCCTAACCATTTAACCTTTGTTAGTCAGAGGGTATGTCTCCTAAAATTCTTTTTTTTTTTTAGTAATGATAGGGACAGTCAATGGTAGGCTCTAAATAGATATTGGCCGTTCGAAAAGCACATGGATATATAGTGACGTTAACAAAAATAACAATTATAATTAATGTTTCTATACTTAGAACTAGGTGTTCGAGCCCTGTAAAGGATGCGAGAACCTGTTTCCTAGATATAGATTTCCCTTCATGAATTTCAATGAATGAAATAAAAGGTGAATAAAAATATTTTGGGCAAGAAAACATAAGTTTCTTGTTTGTATATTAGACTAGTTTAAAGCATGCATGATTGATGTGTGAATACCTATGGTAAGCTTTGCTGAACTAGAAAAGCTTTGGATGGCATGGCGTTTCCTTTGGGTCACCATCGCTCTCATAACCAGGTGGACAGTTGCACTCATAGGATCCGTAGGTGTCCTTGCACTCGCCATGGCATGGAAAATCATTCGGCCGTGTACATTCATCTATATCTGCAAAATATGCAAGAGTTAACAATACTATCCATGCATAGTTCTTTGGCTTATTATGCATGCATCTGTTTTTTTACATTTGGTGGGCCACTCATTCTACTTGTACAAGATGACTGTAAGCAGATAACTTACTATCCGCCAACAACGTTTAGGGGTTACCCTTGTAGCCTGCCTTGGGCACAATTGCAGAAGTATATGATTAGCATAAATTATTTCTCCAGATCGAGACAGACCCACGGGATGCAAGATATTAACAGATTAATGATGGTATTAGTATATGACTAGCATAATCTAAGGCATATTAATATATTCTAAAGTAAATTAAGGTTTGATATGATAGAAATACGTGATATATAACTGACTCAAGCAAAATAAATATTATCTCGTACCTGTTTTATTTTTTGAGCAAAATGTACCATAGGTGCATTACCTTTGTGCTATGTGTCATCTAGATCCATCAGCTTTAAAAGTGCGTTTTGGGTCCATTACCTTTGTTTGGGGTTCACCGGGGTCCAAAACTATCTAGAAGTAGGTTGACAACCTACCGACCGCACCTTCCCCTCTATTCTATTTTCTTTTTTCAGAATTACTCACAGTTTCATATAGAAACTTCAAAAACTTGCAACATGAAAGTTGCTCAAAATTAAAAGCTCTAATTTTATTTTTTGGACCAAAGTCAAATTCCAAATATTTTAGAAAGTTTGTTTTTTTTTTCAAATTTTTTAATTTGAATTCCCATATCAACGTTTGAAAATAATTTTTTTAAAACTTTGGTATTTAATTAGAACAAATCATTACTCAAATTTCATAATCATGATTTGTTCATTACTCAAATAAAACTTGAGCTGCAAGGATTTTATTGATTGGATCATGGTTGAATTACGAAATGACAATTATGCATATGAGATTTGAGTAATGGTTTGTTCCTAATTAAATACCAAAGTTTTATAATAATTAATTTCAAACCTTAATTTGGGAATTCAAATTAAAAATTTGAAAAACTAACTTTCTAAAATATTTGGAATTTGACTTTGGTCAAAAAATAAAATTTGTAGAGCTTTTTAATTTTGAGCAACTTTCATGTTGGAAGTTTTTGAAGTTTCCACATGAAATTGCAAGTAATTTTGAAAAAAAGAAAAACAGAAAAAGGGGTAGGTGCGGTCAGCAGGTTGTCAACCCGCTTCTAGGTAGATTTGGACCTCTGGTGAACCCCAAACAAAGGTAATGGACCCAAAACTGCACTTTTAAAGGTGATGGACCTAGATGACACAGAGCAAAAAGGTAATGGATCAGTAGTGCATTTTGCTCTTTTTTTTTTGTTTAAATTCATTGTAACATATCCCAGTATAGGCAACCAAATAAGGGCCTTGCTCAGCCTGTTCTGCAGGATTCAATGAACAAAACAAATGGATTGGAGCTTGCATCCCTACAGCCTCTCTAGCTCGAGCCTGGTTCGTAGATGCGTGCCAGGCTCCCCCTCACCAGGCAACCAAACACTCTATTAGTGGTCCTCAGACTATTTCCCTATACTTCAAATACAAAACAGTAGGCATACAAAAATAAAATGCACAACAAGTGATAGAAGTTAATGCCATGTAATAGTACTAACTTGTGCATCCACCAATTACATAAGGGTTGCCGGCGTATCCCTTTGGAGCAATTGCATAAATACCCACCGCCCTGGGTGGCGTTGACACAGTGGCTATTGGTGCTGACACAGGCAGAGGCGGTGGGTTCTCCCATCAACCCATCTTTCTCTGCCGGAGGAGGACAAGGTCCATCCGACCTGATGGCCCAGTCAAGAACTATAGGGACCTCTGTCAGATTTCTGTCTCCAAGCTTCCTAACAAATCTCCTATTCATAAGGTCTTCCCGCTCGAAACGATACCTAAAACATAGAGGTTTATTGTAAGAGAGTGTGTCTGTGTGTGTATATATATATATGCGCTAAAAGTTGCTTTATTTCTCTCTAAAATGCTCATAACAATATAAAAGTACACTGTGTACCTAATACACATACTAGTAATGCTCTTAGTTCAATAAAGCTTCTTCTATTATCCGGAGAAGAATATTCCAGTACTGCTGTCATCTTATCTAAACAAGATTATTTCCTTGGAAAATGTCAATTAGACCTATGACATTGACTGACTGCAGAACTCGCCATGGAATATAGCTTGCTACTTATGAGTAGTTACATACCAGCCCTTCTCGGCGACAAACGCGTAGCTGCAGGGGCTGAATTCCCAAACTGGGTTGCCGCTGGTGTTTCCTCTGTTGCCGGTGTCCCAGGTGACGGCTATGTCGCTAAGGTTTGCTGGGATGGACGTCTGGCAGCAGCCGAGCCCGTTGCACTTGTCGCCGTTGCCAGCTGCCGCATCCAGGCTGACGCAGGAGCTGATGCAGCCGCTGTAGTAGCTCAGGCCTTTCAGCAGCGCCAGCGTGTTGCACCCGATCGCCGTGAACTCGTTTCGTGTCGCCGAGATCAGGAGCAGACTGAGGTTGAGCGAAGTACTGAAAGGGGTGCTCGTGGTGTTGGAGCTGTAGCAGAGGGATGACACAAGGGTTCGGATGCGTATCTCACCGGACTCCACCGAGATGTTGACGACCTCGGTGTTGCCCAGGTATGGCCTCGGCGGGTTGAAGGTGTGGTTGCAACTGATGTTGTACTTGCCCTGCCAGGAACACCGCTCGCCGATGCCATATGGGTAGGGAATATCTACTTCGCCGCACCTGTCAGGGCAGTCCGGCGGCTGTTGAGCTGCCAGGGGTGATGCCACCACTATCTTCTCAGTGGTGGCGGCGGCGGCTAC
Organism: Hyparrhenia diplandra; assembly: GCA_015847255.1. Taxonomy (NCBI): domain Eukaryota; kingdom Viridiplantae; phylum Streptophyta; class Magnoliopsida; order Poales; family Poaceae; genus Hyparrhenia; species Hyparrhenia diplandra. Next base: position 182,551 of record JADLZK010011652.1, read on the forward strand.
TGCTGGAACCAGATGGGATATCACGGTGAGTGCGGAAAGGAGAAACCACAGTCCTTGTGCCATGGCTGGTGTACATGCAGATGATTATTGGACTGTAAGCAAGCTTATATATATAGAATTAGTTGAGTAAAACTCACGACCGATCAATCCTAGAATTTGGCAAAGGTATCATTCAGCTCCCTGTGCTCTTTAAATATTATTTCCATGTCCCTAAATTTGATTTCGGGTTCCATCTGGATCTAAATATGGCCGCACCCGCACCATACACTGAAGTAGTCTGCTGACCCGACATTGATCCGCCCACATGTGAAGTGCACCTCTCTTTATTTTTAACATGGGCCGGGGAACCCATTTGTCAGTAGAATATATATTTTTACTTTTTCTTCTCTGATGCTCTGTCTCTCTATTTCCTCAGTCTCCCAAGATGGAGGAGCTGCACCAAGGCCTATCGTGGCCCCGCCGGCCGCCACCACATCACGGCTTGATGTCAGTAACCTGAAGAGGCTGAGGCGCAGCAAGTCTGGTGGCTGAGGCGCGGGAGGAGTGGAAGACAGCGGAGTTCTGAGCTTGGGCCGGTCCATTAGGCTGTTGGCCCATAGTACAGGTTCTAGGCCCAGTTTGTGTTGGGCGCGTGTGGGCACGTGTGTCCGCTTGTAAGCGGTGTAATGACCCAGAGAGACGGGTAAGGAATAACAGATGTCTAACTACCTTCCTCCCTGAACTCTGTTCTCCCCCAACTGGAACTCTGTTCTTCCCAATTCTACAGAAATCTTGTTATTAATTACCTTGTCTTCCATTTCTTGAAATTGCAACTCTAGTTTGTGACAATTGGTATTCGGAGCCTTGATCCTTGCGGATTTCGACCCAAATTTTTTCCAAGTTCGTCTTCCACTACCACAATCTTGAATTACCTTAAGTGCTAGGAATTTTCTTGAGGGCCAAAACAAAACCGCCAAGGAATATATATTTTTTTGGCGGTGCTACTGACCTCTCAAGGAAATATATATTCCTTGAAGGTTGTAGTAAATAGCCAAGGAATATGGGTGTTTTTTTGGTGGTTTCTAATTACATCAAAGTTTTAGATCTTGTCGTGCTCTATAATTTTAATATAAGTTTTGTCTTCATCCGACTTCATTTGGAAATGTTATGAATTTACTTGTACTGCAACTATTTTTAAGAGTGTTGACTTAGTCAACCACCTTTAAAAATCGATTTCTAAGTCAAACGCGCTTAGAAATCACCTATTTTTAGAAGCAATTGACATGAGCATCCATCCCTGAAAATCATATTTTCAGAAGCAGTTCTCTTAATCCGACCATCCTTAAAAAATAGATCTATTCCAAGTGGCGGTGTGGTTAACAGAACCGCCCCTAAAAAATATATTTCTAAGGGCGGTTTACAAGCTACAATGCTCCTAAAGCTAGTTACAAACAGTTTGCTAAGTAAAACCGTTCGTGTTAGAAATAGGAGGCTTCTTAAAAATCTTTTTTGTACTAGTGATGACAATTAAATTTTTTTTATTAATGATAGATGAGGGGATAGACTTAATTGTAATATAATTGAGTTGAACCCTTCCCTAGGTTGGTCTTATAGGATGTCCGCTTTTGTATGTGACGTCATTTATAGAGAGAGACTACTTAAGATGCCTGCCTCTAACAATTTTATTTACAAAGATGTGTGTTTCTTTGTTGTCTTTGTAAATACACCATCTGTCCCTAAGAATTGCTAAATATTTTTAGAGACAGTGAAGTTTTTAACCATCTACTTCCTCCGTCAAAGAAGGAGTACAGCAATAGGTTGCATGCCAGTTAAAGTGGTTCAGAGCTGATTAAGGTTCTAGTAAATGGTACTTATATTTATGGCCCCAAATTAATCTATACTATAATGGACCAGTTAGAATTATTTTAGATCCAGCAAGGGAAACGTCCCCCACTGAGAACCTCTAACCATTGTGCAACCAGAAATACGAATACAGAAATTCGTCTCTATTAGAATTAAGGGCTACAAACCCATCCAAACATGATCCGATGGCTGTCAATGAAAGTTTGATGCAAGCTTCAAACTCACTCCTGCCCCGCGCGCTTCCGCCCTCCACCGCACGCACGCTGCCTTCAAACATGCCCATGCACGTTGCGAGCAGGGATGGAAGCCTACGAACATGAGAAAAAGAAACGCACTACGCCAGTGGGAGCGACGGCGGCTAGGTGGGCAGCCGGTGCCCATGCCCGGTCCTCTCGTGCGTTCGCCCGGTGCAGGGGCTGGTGAAGTAGAGGGAGACGCAGCGGCAGGGGCCCTGCACCGAGCGGCGGCGACACCCGTGCGTGAGCAGGCCTCGGGAGAGAGAGCTTTGCCAACATGGCGCGTGGGGATTAAGTCATCGCCGGCGGCAACACGGCTCTGTGGAGCGGGAGGCATGGCGTGGGCGGAGCAGCCGGCTAGGCAGCACGCAGACATCTCGCCGCCCCCACCTGAGGACACCGCTGCCGCGATGGTGACGGCGGATGAGGCCACGGCACAGCTCCCCTCAAAGAGTCAAAGGTGCCCCCCACCCCCACTACGTCGTGTGCGCCACCCCACCCCGAATCCGTGGTTGCAGTGGTGGAGGCGGGATCCACGGCTGCGATGGTGGAGGATGGTTCCACGGCGGCCTTCCCCAATGTCTCTGTCCTCCACGATCTTTATGGCTGTGAGATCCACTCTCTACCTCCCTCTCTGGATCTGCATTGGATCTAGCAATTGCAGGCAGTCATGTTTAAATTAATCATGTTTTGCTTTGGATGCAACCGAGGTGCTGGATGGTATTACACTGGGAAGAGGAGTTCCAGCGAGGTATGTCATCTAGAATTGGGTCAGTTGCTTGCCAATTCTTGTTGCCTCTACTATATGATGAAAAGCAGTTAGCTCCTTAACTCCTTATCAATATCAACCGTACTCTGTACTTGCATGTGTATCATAAGATTTGTGCAGAAACTCACTCATTGCTGCCCATATGCTCAGAAAAGAGCCATCGCTATTCTGCAAATAAAAGTAGAAACATGGTGAATTTTAGAGGTCGACCATGCAACTGCAAAAGGGAAAAAGGAAGTGGGGCGTAAGATGAGGAATAGTTCTGGTGCAAACAGAACAACATAATATCTGAATCTATTATTTAATTTGTTGCACGAACTTTCTGCGGGAGGTTTGCCTCATGATCGAATAGGTCAGCTTCAAGGTTTATCTCCTTCAGTTCAACTTGCATCGGGTATGTCACGCTGATGCCATTCCCACCTACTGCTTGTTTGACAAAAATAACACACAACTCTAAATACAGTTGGCTCATGTCCTTTATTTTTCTGGATGAAATCTGACAACAGGTTCATAACTAACCCTGACATGCTTATATTGTTCAGTACATTTTCTATCAGTTGTTGGATTCATCGTAACAAATTCAACATGATGGCCTGCTAAGTAGTGATGTGATACTTCAGTCAACACTGTCGACACTGATGCCAGAGAGGAGGCATCCTAGAAGGTATAGAAGCCCCTCGCTCCAACCACAAGCCCCAGCACAACTGCTTCATCCTGATGCTTGGTTCCAGACTCTGTAGCACCGTGCTTCCATGACGAGGGGCAAGGTAACTCACCTTTCAGTTTAGCGAACATATAATAAGGAAGCCATTCGAACATAACTGCTTGTTGATTTATATTATGTGGTTCCTATATTTTGATGATTATCCTGGAGCCTCATGTTTTGACCGAATTATCTTTCATGGAACTTAGATTTAAATTCTCAGAAGCCATTTTAGTTATTATACAAGGTCTTATGATATTGTTTAAGTAGTAAATAGTGAAAGGGTGCTAACCAATAGCCAAGGAAACAAGCACGGCATTAGGTAACTTCCTTTTTTAAAATACAATATGACATTTTGGGAAGTTAATTACTTACAAAGTGAACTAAAAACATCCTATATTTAAAATGGAGGGAGTATAACTTTAAGCTCATCAAGTTTGCAGTAAGCTCATCAAGTTTACCCTTGAGGATTTTTGGTGATATCTTGAAATAAGTTTTTTTTATATATTTATTTATTTATCCAATTGCTAAATATGCATGTTACATCAATGTGCTCCCTCCGTCCACAAAAAGAATGCAATTATAGGATCCGTGTTGGTCAATGCAGCTTAAATTTGAATAAGTTTATAGTAAATAATATTAACATCTATATCTCCATAAATTTATCATAAAAATATATTCTATAACTCGGGGTCGGTCCCATTCTCCGTCACTGCCGAGGACCACGCCACCGCCGCCGCCGCCGAGGGTGGCCCCTCCAAGGAGGAGCTGCAGAAAAAGCGGGAGAGGAGCCATGCACGAGAGGACGACGCCTGAGGTGCAGAAAGGTCTGCCCCTGCTCTTTTTTTCTTAACTATACATTTTTACTTTAATAATGTTGATTGACGATTTTCCTATGAAGCGTTTTTTTTATGCAACGATTTAGCACATAAGTTTCTGATATGGAAGAAAACTGTTAGTACACGACAGTTGATTCAGTAAGGAATTTCCTCCAGATATTTCACTACTTGTTAATCTTTGATCTTTTGTAAAAAGTTGTAGCGTGGTTTGTTTCATGGTCTGCCCTCAGCCTTATTTACTGACCCATAAATCCTTTTTGGGCAGACATTAGTTTATGTTAAATCAATTAATTTGCGTCAGGCTCTTGTAAATTGTTAAGAATACTGATAGCATCTAATGCTACATGTTTGTCGGTTCTCTTAGAATTATACCGGGACAATACCATACTGGCACTGGATGGAATACTTCACTTTCCAATTATCTTGTTTCTAGCATTTACAGTATGACTGTTCACACAGGCGCAACTAGCTAGAGAGCACTGAGAAACCAAACCAGAAAACTACCTCAAACGAGACTGTTCGACAAGGACAAGACTGCTACATAGTATCAAGCGTCAGACATTCCAGAGATGAAGACCTGTCGTAAATTTAATGAAATTCTTCAGTTCCCCTAGATGTTTTTTTTTTTTCGACCACTTGTCTGAAGATCAATCTAGGAGATGGCTGTACAGAGAGAGATACTTTTCAAGCGCTGTAGTTTACGTGATAGCCTGAACTTCATCTAAAATTCATTCTGAAAGTTTACCTTGTGGCAAATGTCTATGTTCGTCATATATGTCTGCCTTATTTTATGTTCAATATGTCGATGATCCATATGAGGTACTCATCCTTTGGTGTGGTAAAACACAGAACACTAAGGTACGCGATTAGCAGACAGAAACATATCCTGGGTCAACAAACTCGCGCTGCATGAGTGTTTTCTGGATTATATACATGGTCCTATACAATTGTGTGAAAACTTTCTATGCAAAAAGAATATTGTCCTTTGGTTGTTTTCATGCACATCCTTGAAATAAAGCCGTGGCGTTAGCACCGGCACTACACTAGTTTATATAAAAATAAATTTCATAATTAATCTAATAATAATTATTTGATTCATAAATAATAATACTTTTTATCTATAATTGGTCAAATTTAAGATACTAAAACACTGTAACAGAATTGCATTCATTTTTGGATGGAGGGAGTATTTAAATAAAACAGATTGTCTCTCCTAAAATTGCACTATATATGCACTGTAAAGTGGTAGCAGGTGGTAGGATCCATCACGCCATCACGGGATGAACACCAATTATTGGGACGAGGATACTGGAGCAGACGAAAACATGAAAAAAAATGCCAGATAATGCATGCTCGACACAACAACCTCTCTAGAGCTGGCTGGCACAATAACCTCTACGTTTATGCCTCTACAAATCAGCCGTCTTTACAAATCGGATCTCTGACTCCAGAAAATGATTAGTAGAGTCGGCTCAAATCGGAGCCACCTCTAGAAATCAATTTGTAGATGCGGCTGTGTTTCGAGCCGGCTCTACAAATTGTTGCCCAGAAATTACAAATCCGAATCCAAAAAGTAGCAAAAAGAATCAATCCAGGGGTGGCAGCCACACGTACGCGCTGTCATAAGTCACAAGTCGCGCGTCTTTTTTCCGCGAAAAATCAATTTGCTGCTATTTGAAGTGGGTGGCTATATTTCTAGTCGCCTATCAAAATCGATTTATAGAGGCAGCTGGAAATAGAGCCGTCTCTACAAATCGTTTTAACGGCTGCTGAAAACTGAGCCGCCTCTAAAAATAGGGGCATATAAAGAGGTGGCTGCTATTTTCATTTCTAGCAACGGCTCGATTCGGATGTCATTGTAGAGATGGCTGCAGATTTAGCCACTTCTACAAAAAATGCCCCGTTGCTAAAAATCAATGGTGTAGTAGTGTTGGGGGTGAAAGGACAGGAGATTTAGCTTATATGCCATGTGAGCAGCTTGAATTTCTGCATAAAGCAGAATCTAAAGCTAAATAAAGGGATAGATGGTGCATTGTATGCATCGTCATGTCATCTCCCCAATGAGATCTTGAGTAAAGTGACCTCTCCAGCTCGGAGGCCACCGACAGAAAATGGTGGGTGGTGGTCACAGTATGTCGACATGCATGCAGTCCCACTTTGTTTGACATCGATCTCCCCAATGACGTGTTACTACTTACTACTGGCTTACTGTTGCAAACAGCACCATTTGTGGCGATTCTTCTTATCAATGGTCCCTGAGAATCGCGATTTTTCAAGGGCTTATTTATTGAAACCCTCCTCTTTATCTGTTTCTAGTGATGATTCTATTTCACAGCTATGGGCAAATTTAAATTGTCACTAGAAATTATTTTTTCATAGAAATTGAGTATCACAAGTGACCTCATTCATTTCACACTCTCCCTCTTTGTTCTATCCCACGTGACATCCAATTTACACCAGAATGGAAGGAGAACGAATAAAGTGAGCTGCAGTTCGCTTGCCAATTCGATTGATTTGTGTTGCGCGCTAGGATTACATAGCTCTTTTGAATCCACGGTTTGCAGCACAGACATGGATGCACGCGCTTGTACCCTTTTTTTTAAGAAAGGGGAGGCAAAAGTCCCCATTGGTTAATAAAAACATATAGGCTCTCTTTGGCATAGCTTACAAGGTTTTCAGCTTCTGTGCACATACTGTAGAGCACCGTACAGCTGGTTGCGAACTGAAACTGCTTCAGCTTCACTTCAAATGAACTAGGAAACATGAGAAGCCGGTGAAGCCATGTTTTTGGCCTTCACCGGCTTTGCTAAAGTAGACCTAGATGGACTTGCCGCAGCACTAAATAACGTGCGCTACATTACCCAGGGTATTGTTCATGATAGCCCAGGCTGGGCTGTCATTGGACCAACACCTTGAGCGCCTGTTTGGACCCCATGACTTCTCTCCCACCTTTTTTTACACAACAAGTCCATGTGCTGCAATCTCCTGCATACTCCATGTAGGGCCGTGATCCTCCATGTAGTGCCAGAGTTGAAGATGATGTCATAGCTGTCACCTTTTATTTATGTCGATGTGCCAAAGCGTACCTGATGGTGCCACTTGCCTAGGCAGGGTGGTGGACATGGTTGTCACTCCAGGTAGCCCCATTGTGATGAACAAGCCTGTCTGGATGCTTTACCACGCTTGTAGCAGTAGAGGTGGTGATGATGGCATCGTGTGTCGATGGAGTGTCGCATCATGGTGTCATTTGATGTTGGTTTTGAGTGTTGAAACGTCACCATTGCTGATATAGAGACGGAAGTGTCTTTGCGAGTTGGGGAGATTGGAACTGAGGCGACTTCTTTCTCCATTGTGGTTATCCAGTAGTAGCTGCTAAAGAAGGTGCACTATTATAGAAGTAGTCATCCTAGAACGTTTGCGATAACTATCACCGCTGATTTATATTATGAACCGCTAGCACTACTACAAAAACCTTTATAGAGGCGGCCAAAATACATTAATGCAGACGGGCATCCCATCTGCCTGCAGTGAAAGGTGTATGTTCATCGAGAGCTACATAGGGGGACGGTTGCCTGCCTGTGTTAATAAAATAAAAAAGCCAATGAGCACAAATGCGAGCCCATCCGCCGCCACCAGCGCCGTGCCTGCACCGCTGCTGGGGCACGGCCCCGCCGACGCCAAGACGTGACCCCCTGCCCGTGGCGTCGCCCTCGCCACCATGGAGCTCTTCCGCCACGGTGGAGCTTGGTGGGGCCAAATCTGCCGTCGTAGAGCTTGGTGGAGCTAGATCCGCCGAGGACCTCGGCAAAGTGCCAGATCCGCCACATGGGAGCTCAGTGGAGATACATCCGTTGCAGGTGCCATCGGTGAAAGCTAGATCCACACGCACGCAGCCACTAGCCACCGGGGCGCGTGCGACCACTGCCACCTATTATGTGAGCAGGCCCTCACCGCCAGCCTGAGGCCACCAGCCCACCAGGAGAGCAAAGGGGGAGAAGAGAGAGAGAGCGTCATCACCGGTAGCTGAGAGAACAAGGGGGAGATAGTTTTGAGAGAGGGGGGGAGATGAGGCCTCCAAACCCTAACTCTTCTAGGCCTCGAGCCAATTTTTCGAGACGGGCCTCTTAAGAGCTTCGCCTCCGAAAATGGAGAAAGCCTTACCTCCGTAAATACATTTTAGGAGACAGGCGATATCCGACCGCCTGCATAAATAAAACGCCCACATCCGTACATCCATTTTGCGAGAAGGACAATGGTGACCGCCCCAGTAAATAAAATGGCCGCCTCCGAAAGTCCTCAGGTATTTTAGGAGATGGTTGAATTTTATAACCACTGCGTTAATGTTTGGGCGGTGTCTCGCAAAATCATTTTTTAGTATTGTGGTGATGGGATTATAAAAGCCGGTTCATATGAACATTGGCATTGATAACTATCACAGTCGGTTCGCATTAGCAACCGGCGATGACAGTCCATCATCATAGACAGTTCACACAACCAACAGGCGGTGATGATGTGCTCACCATCACTACTGGCTCGCCGTATGAACCTGCGGTGAACACGGTTTTGGCCATCGGCTTGTTGTGTGATACGGTGGTGATAACCATGCCGCAACACAATAAAATTCACAACTTTTTGAAACAAAAGCATGTGAAAACAAACTTTGTACCAAAGTTATAGCTCTTGACAAGATCTACAACTTTGCAGTTGATGACTTTTTCATTTGAAATCATTTAAGGTCCCATAATTCTGTTTAGAGCTCTCAAATTTTGAAATTCAATTCTTTTGAATTGTACAAACAACCTTAGATGGAAAAATGACCGAAGTTTAAGTTGTAGATCTCGATGGGATCTACAAATTTGTAGTTGATAACTTTTTAATTAGAGATCACTTATAGTCTCAAATTTGTATATGAAGTTCTTAAATTTTAAAATTCAAATTTTTCTAATGACCTCAGATGGAACATCGAACAAAACCAGCATTGTAGATCTCAATGAGAACTACAACTTTATAGTTGATGACTTTTTCATTTGAAAAAATTTGAGGTCCCAAAAGTATGGCAGAAATTCGATAAATTGAAATTCAAATTTGTCAAATGACCTCGGATGGCTTAAAATGACCAAAACCAAAGTTGTAGATCTTGATTACAAGCAACAAATTTGTAGTTGATGACTTTTTTCTTCTGAAGTCATTTGGGGTCCTAAATATTCATTTTAAAATCTGAAAAAGTGAACACTATGGGAATGGATATGCCATCGACACAAGTGACTTGGGGGTGGAGTGGTTAGAGAAGCTATGCATGAGGACGCAAGTCTTAGGTTCGAACCGACCCACCGCGACGGGCGCACCTAATTTTCACGCGGCCCGGCTTGTGACTTTTTGCAGGCTTCTCAAGATTAAAACAGAATATTTTTGCTATTTTTTGGCCCATCATTTGGATTTCTAGAAACAATCATTACTAACGGTCCATGTTACCTACCGTCAGTGATAACCTAGTATCACCGCTGGTTTCAAATCGTCGGTGACGACCATGGTCATACTCGTCATTGGAGTGTAGGGATAGAACCGAGGGTTGACTCAATTAGTTCTAATGGGCGAGGGGGTAGGGAGGATCGGCGATGTACAAGTAGAACTACTCTTCAGGATCTTATTTTCCCTAGATTGGCACCAAATGTTGAACTAAAGGTTTGTGTAATCATTCTCGTAGAAGATTTCTTATTCGACGATGAAGCGCTAGCTTGTGGGGAAGCCGTCTTGTGTTCTTAAACTCCATGAATTGTAACTCTACTAAATGTCTTCCTGGTTAGCTCAGGGACATAATGACGTCTAAGAATTGCCATGTGTAGAGGTATGCGTCTACGATGAAGAGAGGATTGGGTCTAACAACAGTGGTCATTGCCATCGTATCTGGTAATGGTGGCGTCACAATGTTGACTATGAAGGACAAAGTTAGTGATAACTCAGACATGTTGTAGCATATCATCTTAGCATCATGATAGAGGCCGCGGTAGTAGGAGATTTGTCAGGGTTAAACTCCTCTGGATTTCATGGTGCTGGCCAATAAAGGGGTGGATGTTGTAGGATCGGCCATGGCCACTCCTAAATCATTGCTAGCCCTCTGTGTAGCCGCTAATGGCAAGGATGATGACAAATCATGTCAATGTCGGTAAAGGTGCAGCACTTGTCATAGGCGGTGTCAGCATTACGGTGATGTCGTACTGTGCTGATAGATGTGTGGATATAACTAGCTTTTTAGTAGTAGTCGTCCCTGGTGTATATTTCGCAGGAGGTAGGGATGGTGTTGATGTAGGTGTAAGATAGCAAAGGGAAATATTGGTGCAGTGGCTACCGGTTTAGATATTGTTGATGCTGGGAGTATTCTGTCGATCGATGCACTATCATTATTGATTATATTGTTGAGGCTTTGTCCATCTGAATACACCCTAGATGCATCTATGGAAAAAAAATGGGGTAACTTCACTGTCGAATGTGGTGGGTGTCGAAGTTGTCATCGTCGATGCTCCAATTTTGGGTAGGATTGGCGCCTCTAGTGCGTTGTCCTTGGTTGGTGGAAATTTGTTAATAGCGAGGAACCTGGTCCTCGTGCTACAATCTGGTATAGCTTCTCCATCGATCAATTGCTGGTATGGTATATTTTCCCCATCGTAGCAGATCAGGGTCATGGATCTTAATACTAGATGTAATGGTTTGTATCTTGAGAAAGGGATTAGTGGCTAGAATTGTTGGGTAATTAGGGGTGGTTTGGAGGAGAGTAATAGATGTCCCAGGACTAGCCGCACCTTAGATGGGGGAAGGGCGTGGCAGTAGCAGGAGGTTGCAGCTAGCTATTTAGGTGTTGGGAGGGCAGCATGTCCAACTGCGGCTCAAGTGCGGGGAAGCTATAAAGCCTTTCGGTATTACCCTAGACTATTCTTGCTTAATTTGAATAGTTACATCTTCTCTTGTATTAATAGGGATAACCCAATCTAACTTGACTTACCAACAATCCTATCCTATGAACTCTTTCTAAACCTAGACCCAGATAGACTGCAGAGGCACGTGTACAGTACCATGGATACTGTTCATGGCAACCCAGGCTATGCCATCTTGGACCAAATACCTTGAGGACCCGCTTGGCCCATGACATGAGATACACGTACCAACACTGGAAAATTAAAATAGTTATAGCGCATATCCTAAAGTACAATCAAACGTATAGGAATTTGATAAATTGAGTACTAAAAAAACTGTCAACAAATAAATAGCAAAAGTCATTAAAATATCCATGAAGACGTCCACTGTGCCGGGCGTGCACTGTGGCTGGCGATGCCGATGCCGACGCACCACACACCTGAATAGAAGGCAATTATTAAGGGTGCGTCTTCATCAAGCGTGTCGGGTAGGTAGCCCATCAGCTATACATGCATCGTTCTCAATCCCAAGCAACCGAAATCAGACCCTTAGCGTCTGTTTTATTAAGATTCAGAGGTGATAGAAAGTGGCGTAAGCAGTGCCACGCTAGAAGGGGTGGAGCTAGCAAGAAATTGCTTTGGATAAGTGCTACAGTTTGCACCTGTTGCAAGGCAACACATAATGAATTTAGTTTCTCTGTTTTAGATCACGCTAAATCTAAAACAGAGAATCTAAATTCTGCAATTTTTTGACGGGGAAAAATGTTCTTTTTACCCTTGAATTAACACCGTTAAGTGCTAGAACTTAACGGATGGCCATAGAAACAAGAGAAATTCATTTTGGGGCCATACAAGTAAGTTCAAAAAAATTCAGGTCATATAAGGAAGATGCATTTTTTCCATGGCCATACAAGTAAATATCTCAATGTATTTTTGGAGATGTACTAGCTAGAGAGAGAAACAGACATAGAAGGAGCACCATGCAGTTACTTTTTTAACTCTCGTCTGTTGTTTAGTGGATCTCATATTTGCATAATATCCTTTTCTATATATAGGAGCAAAATTCACAAGCAAAGAGCCTGTTTGTTTCCCACAGGCTAAAGTTTAGTCCTGTCCCATCGAATGTTTGGATACTACTTAGGACTATTGAATATAGACTAATTATAAAGTTAATTACACAGATTGAGACTAATTTGCAAGACAAATCTATTGAGCCTAAATAGTCCATGATTTGACAATCTAGTGCTACAGTAAACATTCGCTAATGATGGATTAATTAGGCTTAATAGATTCATTTTGCAAATTAGCCCAGGCTTCTGAAATTAGTTTTATAATGTTTAGCCTTTCTAATTAATATCCGAACATTCGATGTGACAAGGGCTAAACTTTAGACCAAGAATCCAGACACAACCTAATATAAGCTTTATGACAGATGGGGTTCTATATAGTAGAGATTGGTTGTATACTAAGGTCGTCCTGATTACAGTTTCCTTAGCTGACTATTAGATGTGTTAGCAGGAGAGAACCAGCTAGTAGCTACTCCCTCTGTTATGAAATATGATAAGGTATATGTACAAGCATTCAAAACTCATCCCAGAGTCGCACAGGCTACAAACTCTATGGTGTCTATCCAGGTCTGATAGAATTATCAACTACTGATCTATATATATTCTTTCATTATCCATATCATTCGTTTTTTCTTTATATGGCACCTTTGTGTATATCTTCAACAAGGTGGCTCTTGTTGTGGGCCATATCCTTCGTGAATACTCAATTTACGTTGAACCTCACGTGCTTGTTGTATTCACTAGTACACAAACGACTTCTAGTCCCTGTCACAAACAACATTTACTCCGGGTTATGCAACCGGGAGTACGCGTTCGGGAGTAGAAGTATTTCAACCGGGAGCAGAAGTGGACCTTCCCTGGCAGGCACGTGGCCCGGCTGGACCTTTACTCTCGGTTGGAGTTGCCAAATGGTAGTGAAGGGTTCTTTTTTTTTTCTTTTTGATTTCATTTCAATTCATTATTTGATTTGGATTTAAATTACATAATTAACTAATAATTAAAGTACACAACATGTATTAACTAATAATTAATGAACACATATATTAATTAATATAATGTACAGATATATAATTAATTAATGTGCACATATATTACACATATATTAACTAATAATTAATGTACTACATTTCATGTCCTGATTACAGATTAAGTTGTCATCACTTCGCTTTGGCACCCATTTGTCGTGGGGTTGAAGTAGAACTCGCCGTCGGGCGCTAAGACACAGGTATTAATAAATCCTGCAATGCTCTCTTGCAGTGCTTGTAGATGGTGTTCTTCTAAGGTACTCTCCTGCAACCATCTTGTCTTCAATTCGAGTTAAATAAAAAGTATTAGTATATATATGTATAAACGGTCAAGCAAGAAAGAAAAGTAATTACGAAGCACATGATCATCGATGTTATGAACACTGACCTGAAGTTGTAGGGTAATATTATTATTTTCTTGTTGTGGTGCATCGTGAGGAACATCTTGATATTGTCCTGTCTCCTCTTTCAA